>VZTX01014414.1:0-429167 GCA_013400915.1 Pardalotus punctatus | reverse complement strand
GGGGTCGCGGCCGCGAGCGAGGCGGTGGCGGGAGCGGGGCGGGCCCGGGCGGCGGGACCATGCTGGCCCTGGAGCGCGCCCTGCTGAGGGGCTTCCTCAGCGCCGCGGAATCCCTCGAGTGGAAGCAGGGCGAAGTCGCGGCCGCAGGTGAGGGGAGGTCCCGGCCCGGCGCGGGGAATGTTCCCGCTCTTTGTGGGTGTCCGGGAGCCACCGGGCTGAGCCGGGGCCGCGGCTGACGGCTCCCTCCCCCCGCGGGCGTGTTCCGCCCCCCGGCGCCCTGTCTTCTCCTCGCCGGGTTGCCGGGGGCTGTTGGGGCTGTTGCCCGCGCCGCAGGGCGGGGGAGGCCGTGGGCTCGTCAGGCTGGAGGAGCTGGAGCGGCACTGACGGCGGGGCTGAGGGGACAGGAGCGGCCGGGGCTCCGCAGGGTCCCTTGGCCGCTGTCGGTGCGGCGGCGGAGGCTGCGGCCGCAGCGGTGCCGGTGCCGGCAGACGCCCCGCCGCTCGCCTCATGCCGGCACTCGGGGGCCTCGTAAGCACTGCTTGCTGGAACTTGGCAGTGAGGTGAAACGCGCTCTTGGAGCAAAACGTGGAAAGGAAAGGTCTGGCACGGGCTGCCTGTTCTGTATTTATTAGTTACTCGGTCATAGTTGCTTGAGGGATCAATGGGAAATAGTCTCCTGAGGGGACTTGGTTAGACCCAGCTTCCCTGCAGGGGAACGCAGCAGCTTTTAAAACGTAACTTTTGTCATGTAAAGGTGCTTCTGGGTTTCAGGCAGACTAAAAATACAGCTGTGCTCAAGTCATGTGTCATGTTATAACATACTGAAAGTTTCATTTATCCTTACCTAAGCACTTACTGAATTTTGGAAAACAACCGTACAGTGCTAATTGGCTATTACTTTCTTATGTGACATTTCATTTGACCTTAATCGTGGTACTGTCCAGGAACAGTAGCTGATGTGACTGTCTTGTTTTTTCAAGAGAGTTGTGCATGCTGTTTGTGGTGTGGGGCTTTTTGGATTGGTTTTTTTTTTTGCAGAGGTGGGGGTTAGCTTTGGTTTGTTTTGAGGTACTTTAAGTAGTGTGCTGCTGTAAGATGTGGGGAAAACTTGTTGAAGAAAGGCATCTTGCAGTAGAGGTAGAAAATGGTGGGGTTTGTGATGATTCTTAGTCACCATTTACATGGGCCCTTCCTGTTGATGATCCTGAAAATAAATTTAAAAGCTGTGATCTTGAATCCACATAGTGTCCTATAAAAAGCTACACACAGAACTAAAAGCAGATTTTATATGCTTATGGTTATGTTACTGGAAAGAGAAGAACCTTAATATTCTTCCTTCACCATCATGGTGTCCTCACAGCCCATAGTTATTGCACAAACTGTAGCATTGCTTGTCTGTGTAATTGTAATCCAATATAAAGAAATTGTCGTTTGGTGAGAGAAAGTGTCTCCAAAGCAGAGATTAGAGAAACTTTCTTGTTATTTCTGTTCTCTGTGAGGGTATGATGTCAGCAGCATTGTGGAACCACTGCTGTTCTTTTGTATATGTCCTTCCAGGTACTGTTTTTTAAATAATACACAACACACATTATCTCTTATATCATTCAGTAGTATATCATTGTGGAGAACAGAAGTAAACTTCGGTCAACAGCATGGTGCAGAGGCATTAGAATGAGTGAGCTCTCTGTCACCCATTCCTACAGTCATCCATTGCTGTTAGTGAAGGTGGTTCTGCCCTTGGTGTTCCTGTATTTCTAAAATTTAAAATGCTTGTTAAGCTGGATGAACTTCGGGTTGGTATTCTGATCACTTCTTTGCGCAGCTGCTGCTTGTCTGGATCCATAGCTATGCTTGTGTTAAATGGGCTACCTTGGCTACTCGTGTTAGTGCAGCTACGGTAACAGTGAGTGCAGGGAGCTGCAATCCCCAGTTGGAATCACAGATTAATATTAAGGTTTTTACCCTGTGCAGACTTCTGCATTTCCTCAGCTGCACCATTACCAGCACCTGCATCATCTAGCCAGAAAGCAGTTAGTACACCTGCCTGAGTCGTAGCCACAGCTGCAGGATAGGCAGATAATGTGTTTGCTCAAGAATAGCAGGTTTGAACATGGTTAGATTGTTCCAACAGCTGCTGTATTGATTGCACTGTTGCATATCTGAAGATAGCTTCAGTGAGTAAAGTTGTAGGCTGTGTCAAGAACTTCATGGGTCTGAAGCCTCTTAGAAATTAGGTGTATAGCATTTCTTGATTTTCCTTTGTCTTGCAATGTGGCTTCAGAAACTATCATGGGTCTAAATCCACCTTAGCAGTTACTTCTAGAAATCTGTTCCATATGCAGGCTTTTCATTGAGATAGTGTAGTTATCATAGGAAAATAATTGTTTTGTAAAGATAAAACCTCATTGCCCATTGTTTGTGAGTATTCTAAGCATGTAAATGAAGGACCGAGTAGTTTCTGCAGTTTTAAATAAGACTTTCTTCACTGAACTCAGCGAATATTAAATAATTTTTATTTGTTGCATTTCCCCTAAATCGGTTCTCTAGTCTGGGAAATGATTGTCTTATCTGTAGGATTTTACTGTTCATTTAAAATGTTTTGGAGGAAGAAAATCCTCATGTTAAAATTGAAGTATTTTGAAAGGCCATCCATTTATTTTTCCTGAAATTTCAGTGCAAGTTTTGTTTTACATTCATCCGGTCATTTGTGTTTCAAAGTACCATTAATACAAATTATTTTGAATGGAGCGACACCTGCTAGTGCTGCTTTTGAGTTACACTGCAGGAAAAATGCAGTTGCATTGAAAATGAGGATGCATTCTTTAAAAAGGGAATGGTGTATATTTTTATTTGAATAGGTCTAATAGGTCTTGAAAGACAAAATTGTTTCAAAGTTGACACTGATTTCTATGGTGTTTTTGTTGTTTGTTTTTTTTTTTTTCTCTTCCAGAAAGTGGATCATTATTGCAGTTGATGTTTGATGGGAAATATGAGGCAATATTTTCAAATTCAGCCATTCAGAATCTTTTCAGTGCGTCTTCTGTGACAGAGGAGAACATTGACACTTATCTGGAGAAACAGATTCTGGCGTACCTGGACTGCTCTGCAGAGGTTGATAACGTGGAAAGGTGGAAATTATTATTTATTATATGGAAGATTAATAGCGGCCCTGTTTGATTTTTACAAAAAGCATTTTTAAAAGTATGTAATTTGTGACATAGGGCCTTCAAAATACTCGTATTGACAGGAAAGCAGAAAACAAATTTCTTGGGTTATTTCCCCCACTCCCTTGAGCATCTATTCATTACTATCTGGTGAAAGAAACAATGATATTGTGATATGGGGGGTTGTTGAAAACATTAGCTTTATTTACAGTGATTACCTCAGAAGCTGGTGGTATAAAGAAGCCACAAATGCAAATCCGTGTTGTTATATATGATCAAACAATTTATTAACAATTTTCTCTCTGAAATGTTGTATTAGATTTATGTGGCTACTTGAAATACTGTGTAATGCTACTGTCCAAGCAATGCCTATATTTCTAATTCTGACTTATTATAAGGTTGTTCTACGCTTCTTAAAAGGAATAGGGTGTTCATGGATGCTGCTTCTCAATTGTTTTATTCGCAAGACTTTCTCTGATACATTCTCTTTTAATTGTACTTCATATGCTAATTGTTGCTGTTAAGGAGTCTGAATTTACTGTTTAAAGTTTGCTGTGTAAATAATGAACAGATTTAAATCTGTCGTGCTAGGGATAGTAGAAGCAGAAAACTATACATGTGCTGTGTATATATGTGTTTATATTTTAAAAGGTGAAAAAGGTTTGCCAAAAGAGCAAAAGAAAAGGGAAGATAAAGGTTAAAAAAATAAGAGTAAGAGGAAGGTAGTTGTTACCAGTTAGTGTTGGCTGAGTACAAATATGTATGTTTTGGTATGACAGACATAAACCTAAGAGTTTTTGCTAAAATACTGGAGAAAAAAGAATAGTTGGCATGTTTGAAAAATTGAGCTGAGATTTGTTAGTGATCATAGTGTGTCAAAAACTCATCTTCTGGTGTGGTACATGACACAATATACTCCTGCTTTCTAAGTTGGAGTGTTCAGAGGTTTTTCCCATGCATGTTTTTCTCTAGGTGTTTTTTGTTTGTTTGTTTGTTTGCTTTTTTCCCATTACTTTGTTGTGCTGTTACTATTAAATATTAGCTGGAGAAATTTTTCAATATTGCTAGATTCTGTCACCTTGCAGTAGTTTATTTTGAATAATATGGCAAGGAAAGAGAAATCAGTCAGGACTTGAAACAGACCCAATCCTGATCTTAATTATTGCTTGCAATATATGTGTTGCTGCTTTTATAAACCATTCAGCTTCTTGAAGGTAATTGTGATCTGTATTAGTGGAACTTTGTATGTATCCTGTTATGCAAGGAATTTGTTCTTTGGCTGCTCACATTCCAACTCTTTGGTCTTGGAGGTTTTTCTTGTTTGCTCTGCAGCTCTGGGCTGCATTAGAAGCCCCCTTGCCAGAAGATATGGAGGCAGATCTGCAGTATTTAGCCTTTCAGAAGCAGACAGAAGGTTTTCTGCCCAAAATTACAGCCTGAAGTTTTATTCAAAATGAAAACAAGGAGTCTTCAAGACCTATCAGTGTCTGCCAGAAATAGTTTTGTTTGTAGCAGTCAAGTGAATTTTTCAAGCTCCATTTGTAATAATTTAAGAAGTTTTGGGTGCTGAAGGATGTAAGTTGTGGCTTTCTCTTATAGAAAAACTTCTACTGAAGTTGCTTATCTGAAAGACAGATAACATTTCTGTTTTAGGTAGGCACTGCACAGCACTTCAGTCTGTACTGTCTTGGTCTCCTATGACTTTCTGGGTTAAAATGTGTTACATAGTTACTTTTCCTTCCTGCAGTTCCTGTGTCCTGAGACTGCCTTGTGGAAGGAACAAATGTAACTTTTGCATCCCGACTTTGAATTGCTTGTGATGAAACTTCTTTTTCCTGTTTTTCTAATGCCTAAAATGTAATTTTCATTTTCCACTGAGCAATTCAAAGGAAATGCAGCAAACCTCTTAAGTTCTAGTCCAGAGTCCAGCAAATTCAGTAAGACATTAGTTTTCTTTTGACTTTTTTAGATGGGATAAGTGAAAATTTTTTTTCCTTGAACTGTAAGTTATAACTCTGGAGATTTAAAAACACAGTAGGAGTTGAATTCAGTCGGAAACAGAAAGTTGGATAATGTGAATCTTATTCTTTTAGCACAATATAAATACAATGCAAAGTACAGTTTTGTAATAGTGTTAAAAGCACTCTTAAGGAGTTGTTTCTCTGAAGCTAAAACTGAGCAGCTTGAGGGCAAAACAGCTCAAAATTTGGATCTAGAGTGTAATTTCTTTGGACGTAGCCTGTGACTTTTTCCACTTTCAAATCTGTAGTTCTTTAAGGAAAATGATTTAGCAGTGTTTTAAAATTTGATGCAACTTTTTCTGTCCTTTTATCTACTTGCCTTCTTTTCCCTGCCCCAGACATGTTTTCAATATGACACTTCTAGCTTTTGTGGCTTAAAAATTAAGCATTCCTTACAATAAATGCATTGAATAGGAGATTCTTTTTCTTTTACTTTTTTCCTGCTATTGCTACTCGCCTCAGTGCTTAACAGTTATCTTCTGCAGAAAATGTAGCTTCATGGCTGTATTTTAAATCAGCAGATTTTGGAGTATTAAGCAATAGGATGTGTGTTAACTATGTAGGGGGGGAATGCCTTTTTTTCTTATTTTTTATTCCTGAGCTCCATATGAAGTAGGTACATTCCTTGCCTGATCTACAGTTTAATTGTAAAGATTGGAAGGAAATAGTTGCTGGTTCCAAACCTAAAGGAACAAGGAAATGAGCTCTAACACTGTTTTTTGTTGAATATGTATTTACTACTTTACTTTATTCAATAGATAAATGAATACCAAACTTGGCAAAAGAAATCCATACAATAAAGCTTGTTTTGATTTCCCAACCTGAACACTGAATGGTATTTCTCTTGGAACATGTGATGGTTGTTTAACTGGTGTTCTATATGTAATGAAAATGAAGAAATTCTTGCTGTTTCTGCAGCTTGCTTTGCTGTTTATGAATTGAAAAATAGCAGAGTTAGATGGTGAATAGTTTTGGCTACTCTTCTGTAATTTCTGGCATCACTAGAAAGAAACCTGTTACCTCTTGAGCATAACCTGACTATTTAATATTTTTTCTTTTATTTTGTTTGTAAATTCTAGGATTATATGCACAACCGTTATTTTTTCAAATACAAATGCACTGTTATTCTTTATTTTTGAGGAAGATTTGGCACAGTGATATCAATATTAGAGTGTATATATAAGCATGTAATTTTGCATCATGGAGAACAATTGGACTTGGTGTAAACAGTGTTTAAAAAAAAGGCAGCAAAACCCCCGTTCATGTAGAAAAGGAAAAACAGGATGAGTGGATACAGACATATGTCAAAGGGTAAATGCAAAATAAGTTATGTGGATCACCATAGTGAGGGTGACATTTGCAGCAGTATCTCTGTTGATTTTTAGGCAGCACAAAAGAGCAGTTTTCAGGGAGCCTTTGGGAGGTGAGCATCTGCAGGTCTACATTGTAAGTGTGAAGGGCAGTCAGGGACACACAATTAATTTTTTGGAAAAAAAATAGGGGATAGACAAGGGAGGTCAGCATTTGCAGGGATTATAGCTTGAAACAGGTTTTCTGATACAGAGTGAGTGATAAGGAGACTGGGAGTTGGTCACAAGTCTGAAAATGGGGAAAAAATAATTTGGTGATGACAAACAGTGGAAAAACAGTATCCTAGCCAAAGTAATGGATTTGTTTATCAGTTGTTCCAGAGGCGTTCTGCATGGTTAAAATGTGTCTCTTTGAGCACCTTTGCTTTCCAGATAGATATCAGTAATGCTAAAATATATAAATAAAGTGTAACTAGTAGAAAGAGTGTAACTGATAAAATAATGAAAATGATCTAAAAAAAACTAGAGTACATGTATCAAATCACATTGCAGGGCTGGTTGATTCTTCTGTATGTTACCTTTCAGAAGCTTTGAAGCCTAATTTATCATAGGAGAAAAATTAGGAAATATATACCAATGTGGATATTTTGTGTGTAATGGTATTAATTTAGTATACAGTAATTTTTAATGCTTTGTGATCTTGAGTTATTTGGAAGTTTAATGGTAATCTTGGATATGTATTCATATTTCCTAGTAGATAGTTAGTGGCTGAATAATGACAGCCAGAAAGTGTTACCTTGTCTTGTTCAACAAGAACTCTTAATGCCAGTCCTTGTTCTCTAACTCCCCGGAAGGATCGGTTCTTTTTGTTTAATTTTCAATTAGATGTTCCCCACCCCTGCTTTCTTATTGTTCTACATCTTTTGTTGCATTCTTGCCCACCAGCTGCTTGTTTGTATGTGGCTTTTCTATTTTACTTTAGTTTTTAAGGGGTTGTATAACACTTTATCCTTTCGTTTCAGTTGGAGGGCTCTTGCATTTCTGAGTTTCTGTTTAACGGAAAGAAAGGACTCAATTTTTCTGTTTCAGTTATGCCCCTTAACATGCCAGTGTTTACATCAAACCTGAGCAATTAAAATGTTCATTTTTTATAGTTAGGAGGCCTGTTCTCTTTGTGATAGGGCCTTTGTCAATAAGATTCTAAGTCATTAAGGTATCATAAAACAAAACAGAACTTTATATATAAATTTTAAAAGCCTGCACCTGTTAAATTGACCATTAAATTCTGAGAGATTGTGCACTGCCTTCTGCAGACCACATAGATTGTGTACTAAAGAAATGATATCACAGTCATGTAAGATGGTCTTAGTCTTGAAGTTAAAGAAAATTTTGCTATACCTAGTTTCAGAAATGAAACAAAGTCTGTTAATTTCATCTTTAAATAAATTACTAGTATTTAAAATAAAAACCATGATTGAATGGAGTAGTATTTACTGCCAAAGTATTGAACCCACTTGGAGGTGGTAGTTCTGAACCTTTTTGATTTAGTTTAAGTTTTTTATCAGAGGGAGTGAAAATAAACAGCTATGTCAAAACAAAAATAAACTTGCTCTTTGGAACATATGCTAATGCAGCATCTTTTCTCTGAAAATGCTGTGATTTAGATGTATCATAAGAAAATGCAACAGTCATGCAATAGGCAAATATTGGATTATCTGCATCCTTTGCTAATCTTCTGATCTCTGATAGTTATGTACAGCCTTAAATTGTGAAACATATGAACTAACTCTGCCTTCAGAATGTGTGGCATTAATTACAACCCTTATAAACAATCACATTTCAGTGTCTTTTAGTTTCCTATGTGCATTCTTGAATGTTCCATTCATTGTATATTCCTCACAGGAGAGTGGAATTTTTTATTTTTTTTTTTAAGCTGAGGGTTTTGAGCTAGCACAAGATTTAATCAGCTCTTGTAGCCTTAAGTGAAAATGTAATATGTTGCTAATTGCTGTTCTTACGTATATTGCAGGCAAAGGCTGATGTTTCTGCTTGGTGTGGGCAGTTTGCAGCTCTTTGTTCAAAGCAATTGGACTGGGCCTCCTGTTCAGTTAAAGCTTCAGGATTTTTTGCCACCTGCATTGTTACAGAAATTCTGTGAGGTACGTTTGGATTTGAATAAGCTGTCCTTTTACTGTCACTGCTTTTCACAAATAACCATAACACTTAAGTGTGTCAGAGAAGTCACATCTGCAAGGCGGGGTGCTGGAATGAATTGTTGCAGCTAATTGTTCAGTTGTGTCAGCAGTGTCCTAAAAGTAGTTAATGTTTCTCTGTTTAAGATATTTCCTGCTGGAAATGTTTGGTTTGGATGGGGAAGATATCTTTAATATAGGCAAGCATTTAGTCAAAGGGCATTTGCAGTCAATAAAGTTTTTATGTGTTTATTTTGGGATGTGTTTTTAGCTGGATCAAAGAAAGATGCTTATAAATGGCTTAGAAATTTCCGTCCTAAGGGAAAAATAGAAGTTGCATGTCTTGCAAGTAGCAGAGTGTTTGGCAGGTACTAATAGTAGGTTTGGATGCTCAGTATCCTGTTAGGCTCTGAAGTGCCAAGTGAATTGTGGTAATATTAGTACAAAAATGCTAATTCAAATAGAGCTTTTGGAAGCAGAAAGGAATGTAGGAGAAGTTCCTCAGGGAACTGAGGACTGTCAGTTTTATTTATTTTGTCATTGTTTTACATAGATGACTAATCAAAACGTTAACTTCTTTTAGTGAGATGTGTATATCATTCCTCATGGCAGTGCCACAGTCCAGACTCTCCTCACCTGTGGTTCAGCACAGGTTCTTGATTTTTCTTTTGGGGTTAAAGCTGTGATAAAATACTGACTACTGCAGTGTGTCAGTGAAGAACATCTCAGTACTCTCTGCTAATGCTAAATCTATGCACGAGTTTGAATTTAGAATTTCACTAAGAATAAGGTATGGACCATGAAATATGTAAATGCTGTAAACTGTGAAATGAGGGGAAGTTCGAGTATATGAAGTTTCATGTAAAACTGTTGGCTCTGCTGCCTTATTGTGGCATGTTTTCCATAATTCATAAAGTCCTGCCTTAGGTTCATTTGCAACGTTGTATTTCTAAATAACTAATTCAGATACAGTATTGCTCCTGGTTTTTCTGAATAGATGTGTATAAATGTGGGTTTTCTTTTAGGGCTCACACAGTGAGTATATATAGGCTTATTTTTCACTTGATTTTTGATACTTGGAATTCAAATCTCATCTTCTGACGACTAAATAAGTAACAGTGGAAACCAAGTGTACTAAACCTTCTAGGGTGTGAAATGAGTTAGCAGAAATTTTGAAGTGTGCTACCTCTGAGGGGAAAAGTTTTTCATTTTGCCTTTATATATAGTAAAAATAATAAAACCTAATTTCATTCATTCTTTTTATAATTTATTTGTAATATTTAATATTATGATACTGAAATATTCTTGCAAATTTTGGTTTCTTTTTACTGCAGAACTCTATATTCTATTCTAGTGTGTATGCACAGGTTGCAGTCTAACCCATCTGCAGCCCATGATGCTTGTAGGATTGCTGTCACTGACAGGGTTCAGAGACCTGTAAAGTACAGTGCACATAGTTTCTATTAATCATTTAATGGAATCATAAAATGGTTTGGCTTGGAAGGGACTTTAAAGATCACCCAGTTCCACCCCCCCTGCCATAGGCAGGAACACCTCCCACTTGACCAGGTAGCTCAGAGCTCCATCCAACCTGGCCTTGAACTCTTCCAGGGAAGGGGCATCCACAGCTTCTCTGGGCAACCTGTTCCAGTGCCTCACCACCCTCACAGCAAAGAATTTCTTCCCCTGAACCTACTCCCAGTCAGTTTTAGGCCGCTCCCCCTTGTCCTGTCACTACATGCCCTGTAAATAGTCTCACTCCATCTTGTAGGTCCCCTTCAGGTACTGGAAGGCCACAAATAGGTCACCCTGAAGCCGACTTTTTCCAGGCAATTTCATTTAATGTCTGGAAGAGTCAGATACCAATTCCCTGTTAATTAAGGAAATACATGATCTCCTGTTTAGTTCCTGTTTTATTTCTACAGTGGCTGTGAATGTAATGCATTGAAATATGTTTGCTTATGCAGGGGTGGTATTGTAGAAACTAAATTGGCAAGAGATTATAAAGGAAAACTGTCTTGAACATACTTTATTTCTAACAAGTACTCCATCAGACTTCAATATTGCTTCAAGGTTTAGCTATTTATGCATTCAGGCAGAAATTTACCTTTATTTATATTACTGCTGTCTGTATTATCTTCTGACGTGTTAACGTTGTTTTTTTTTTCCCAAGAGCACTAAGCACTTATGTGCAAAAATATAATATCCAGTTCTCTTCTTTATTAAATGTCTTAATTCAAAATGTTTTGAATTATGTTTTGAATTATCTTTATTTACTTTTCGTTCCAAGGACTTTTAGTACATAAACATTCTGTAAAAATGAACATCTCAACAAGTGACATTACTGTGTTTACTTTACTCCAGCTTTTCCTCTCTTGCATACACAAATATTCAGGAAAAAAGGGTTAAAAATGGGACTCTTAACTTTCTCCATCTGTTGTAACCTTCCATATTCTGTCATCAAGACTGATAGAATCCCTCTTTTAACAGATCTTCCATTTTTCGGTTTTTCAAAGTAAAATTATTTTTTCCCACATCAAGGTTAAAAAATTGGTCTTTGTGTTTCTTTTAGCCTGCTCTAAGTAATGTTACTAAATTTCGGCATTATGATATCTCATTTATTTCAGGAATATTTTAAAAACTGTTATTCTTATTTTCAGAACACTATTGGATTAGTCTTTGTTTTCAGGGTATATAACTGCTGCCATTTCTGTCCTTGGAAAAATTCACCTATGGATCAGTGGCAGAGTTTCATTTCTGCTCCCAGATAACTTTTTTTCTTATGAGTGTGGTAAGGCTGCATGAGCCTATAATTAATTCTAGTGAAGAATAAATAAAATAGCCTCTTTAAGATGAGTTGCTAGTAGGGTCCTCTTAGATGCTTTCCATGGACAATATTCATGAGTGCTTATTTCCCTTTCCTCAAATTGATTCCAGCTTTCTCTCTAAATTATGGTTGCATTCATGTACTTTATTAAGATTTGGTTTTATGTCCTGCAGAACTGGCTTGTGATTTTGAGAGTCCACACAAAAGTAGCATTTTAGTTATTAGATGTATTGCAGTTTTCTAAAAGAAGGGTGAGAATTTACCACACCGGTTAACGGTCTGACTGATACTATGCTGAGTTTTTTTAAATGAGTGCATGTGGTAAAGGAGTATTAAAAAGTACTGGATTCTGGTTAAAATGGATTAGCAGTTCTGGCTTCAAACTTGTTGGGTTAGACTAAAACATTAATGAGCTCAGTACTTAAAATAAATGGCTTAAAATAACGGACTCCTTGTCTCTTAAAAGAGTTGTTACTGTGTCTTTGCATGTAAGGGAATAAAGGGTATAGGACTGTTAAGTTGGAGCATTTTTGTTCTACCTTAAATTTCAGAGTTTCTACGTATTGCCCCATACAATGGAGCTTAGTATTTTCAGTGGATGAACTGGAGAAAGATGTGTAGTAGTGCTAATTAAAACCACTGATGATTAAGAATGTTGTGAGGACAAGCTGCTTGCTGCTTTTATTTGTTGTCTGATTTCATATTCACAAGTAGAATATATCTGATAACAGTGAGAAGCTTCATCTGGAAGAAGATCTCAATGTGTTAATTGATAATGCATGTAAATAACTGGTAGGAATCCTCCAAATGCATATATCAACAGCTCCTGGTGTTCTTTTTGTAGCTTCCAGGCTGATCCCAAAGAAGTTTTGGAATGTATTTGAATACATTTCTTTCCCTTCTATTTTTATTACTCCTTTTTTTATGCATTATTTGATCCTTTTGCTGGAAAACACTGAAATACTGCCACACTTCTGTTGGCATCTATAGCCATGTTCATAATTAATATGAAAAACACCAATATACTATGTAGCACTACTGTCTCAAATGCAGTATGATTCCTTGGTCTTGTTAATTCAATCTGTTGTGAATTCCTTTTTTTCAGGCCCAGATGTTTGGCTTCCATTAGCATGAACTAGCTAGGAAGAAAAGTCTGTGCTTGACCAGCAAGATATAGGCTTTGAAATTATGCAGATTTCTCCCTCTTGTGGGGAATGCAAGGATGGATGATAAAGGCTAAATGCAGAGGCAGAGTCTTGTAAGCAAAGATAGTCTGCTAAAGTAGCCTACAGTCTTGCCCTGCATTCCCTTACTGTGAATATAGAAAAGAAGGGGAGTTCTTAATGCAGTCACTTGAAAAATATTATCTTAATGGCAGAGCAAAGTCACTTTCATAGGGTATATGAACAAAAGCTTTCAGAACCAAAGTACTTCTGCGTGTAGTGCTCTCAGGCAAGACTTGGTTGCTGTAGCTCACTTTGATTATCTTCAGTCTGGACCTCAGCTCTCTGTAGGTTACCCCTTGCTGATTTGGATTGTAAAACTGGAGACAGCCTCCTCTGTAATCTTACCCGCTTTGCAGAAAATTGAAGAGAAAAGCAGTTACAAACAAAAGCAGTATTTCCATTGCCTTAAAGTCTAAAGAGTGAATTCTGTTTTCAAGGACCAAACCTTTGGCAGGTAACCTAATCTGGAAGATAGATCACCTTAGCTTTGCTAAATGACAAATCCTTGTGCAGTAGTCTGTATTTAAAATATGAGAAGCCTCGTATATGTGGCTTAGTGGCTACATGCAGCAGCTGCCTGATACAATAATTTGTTTGTCTCCATCCCACCTTCACTACCATTTAATGAGCTCTTCCCAAGTCTTTAACCTGTCTTTATCTACTACTTTATGCTGACACTTACATTTTTATATTTAGGGGAAGGATCCCTAAGGCAGAAAGAGCTGATGAAGTGTTACAAAGGCCAGAGTGGTTCTCAATACAAAAAAGTAAAAACATACTGAATGCTCACTTTGCTTCTGTCATTAGCAAGAAAATAACTAATTCCCTAAACTAAAATTCTCATACTGTTTATTTTTAGAGCTATTGAATGTGAATGGCAGAAGCTTTTTCTGATTATTATCATTACTCAGGTGGCACCAGTTGTGCTGGGAAATACGTTTGAAATACTGTGAAAATTGAAATACCCAACAGTACTGTCCAGCTTGCAGTTATTTAGGGCTTTAGTAGTAGTAACTTAAAAGTAGTCATTAAGTTATTGTTTGGAAGTTGAATACATAAACAGCTGTGCTTCAGAGATTAAAAAAATATGTATCTAGAGTAGATTGAGCTTCATTTGTGTGTATTCAGTCAACAAGTGGTCGAACAAAAACACTTGTAGGTCCAAGAGAGACTGGATGACAGTTACCCAGGGATTTCTCTGCATATATTCATAAAGTAACTATTTAGTATATGTTTCTGTGCTTTAAGAAAATTGCTCCAGAGTAAAACAATTCTACTTTTTGATGTCAAGTTTGAGGAAGAATAGAAAGACTCAAAAATCTAACCCAGGCTTACTAGGTCAGCAAGTCTTGGGTTTGTGGCTGTTTTGAGATACATTAAATTTTTGAGCTGTAAGGTAGGTTCAACACATTGTGTCTTTAGGTGCTTAAACACAAGAACACAAGCTTAAAATTTCTTTTTGCTCTTAGCCAATGTTCTAGAAATTTTAGTGGACTTTGATTCTTAACTTTGCAGTCCTTGAACCTGTAACATCTTAAACGTCTACCTCTTACTTATAGCTGTTCTCTCATCTTAAAGACTACCTCAGGGCAGTGAATTATGCAGGGATAATGTGGTCTTAGAGCATAAGCTGGAAAAATGAATGTTGGTTTATACTTTCTCAGCTAAAGGTAAAGGATGTCTGCTTTTCTGTATGGGATTTGTTTCATGGAAAAGGACATGGATTTGTTAAAATAGAAGATAGCAGTTCTTTGGCTCTTGAGACTTGTTGGCTTATTGTCAGGGCTGTAATATGTCATCTGATATGTCATCAACTTTCCCTTCTTCCTCCCTCAGTCTTTGTTAATGTTACATTAGCAGGATTGGGTTTTGTAGTGAAAGGACTCGAAATATGAATTTGACATTAATTTCTTACTACGTGCTTAAACAAGTATAGATAACTATAGCATTGCAAGGCTGTTTTTGAAAAAGGTTTTATAACAAACCTCCTTTGCTTTCTCACTGCGTATTTTAAGTGCAGCCTACATTGATTATAGAAAGAATTAAAAACATGCAGATGGGGAAAAGATTTACATTAAACTGAAAATTGTGTTGACTGTCCTGCTCTGTGTCTGTGTGTGTGTACTTGCAAAATTAATCTTTAGAAGTAATGATTGATGACGTTCCCCTCTCAAAATCACAGATGTTGATAAGGTTCTTCCTTCTGAATGGCCAGAGGTGTGACAGGTCTTGTATATTTGCAGTTAGCAGTTTCTTTCCTTTATTCTCTAGTGGTTTGTCAGGCTGTTATGATCGTCATTTTTCACAGTGGGATTGAAATGACTACAGTGATGACATACAAGAATTCCTCTTTGTCCCAAATCGTTGTCTACAAAGTAGAAGTATTTTCAATGTTAATGCAAGCTAAAAAACCCTTTAGTAAATCAGAATAAACTTGAAGATTACTCTGTTATTAAAAAGTGAAGTAGGGGATTCATGTAGCTTAACAATTTTTGTCTTTGCTGTAACCTGTTGGTACAGGTATTGAAAAGAGTTTCAAATAACTCAGGAATTACATTATTTGTTTAGTTTAAAAAGCTGAAGTATGATTCAAATAACTTATGTCTTGCTTGTGTAGACTGATTAAGACTCTTTCTCAGGCAAATGACTTCAATGTCATAAGCTGTCATTTAACCTTCTCTTCTGCTTTTTCCCTCCCATTCCCTTTTCCTGCCCCTTTTATACCAACTGAAAACTAAAACCCTGTTTTTTTGTTCACTGAGGAAATCTGCCATATGAGAACCAGGAACAGACTGATGAATGGACTTCTCCCTGAGCCTGAAGATAAACTGCTCAAATGCTTTCATTGCATTAAAAGGGAGCGAAGAATAGGTGACTGTCAGATGACAATCACCGCTCTGTCCCTGGAGAGCTACCTCAAGGCCATTAACTAAAAGAGTTACTGTAGAGAACTCATACAGGAATGCATTCAAAGCAGGGAGAGATTTTTATTTACCAGACAAAGGGAATAATGGCTCTAATATTGCTGCTCTAATGCCACTCCAACAGGAAGCTCTCTTTGGGGAAAGAAAATGATAATACATACTGACATCACTGCAGGAATATCTAGTGTATTTCAGTGCTGTAGGATTAATTTAATTTTAAAATTGTTTTGTAATTATAGTTGGTTTTTGGCATGGATTTACCAGAACCTTTTCTCCTTAGATCATGGGAAGGATTATGTTACTAGAACGTATTTGGAGATAGTTGACTGGATGACATAGGCATTTCAGGTGGGAGGAAATCAGTGTCTTGCAGAACGTGTTGACGTGGTGTATCAGGACAGCAAGAAACAATGCAGAATTTACCATGATTTGGTAAAACGTTGACACTCCAAGAGACTGAGTTTTTGGTTTCTTTTTTTTTCCCTTGTTTTTTTTATGTTTTGAGCAGACTTCTTCCTTAAATACATTAATAGCTATTTTTCCTAGTTCTCTATTACATTATTTTTTTATAAACTGAAGTTTATATAAAACAGTGAAACTTGTCTTCTTTTTTTCCCTTCTTTTAGCCAAAAATGCTGCATGCAACTGTTCTGAAGATGCTGGTTCTAGATGGTGAATCAGTCTATACCTTGACTTCTCATCCTATTTTGCTGCTTATAGCCAGGATAATCCTTGTGAATTCAAGACACAAGCTTGCATCTCTCCAGGTAAGAAATATGTGACTAATGAGTGTGACTACCAGCTACTCATTAATTGGTTCTCTTATTCTTTTCTTCATACCTCATTGAATCATTCTAACATCATTTCTTTTCCTGTAGCTCTGAGGTTCTTCCCTCTAAGAAACAGTTGGGACAAAGTGATTGCAATTAATCACAAGTATCTTTTTCATAAAGATAAGCTGTTTACTCACTGTCTTCCCCAAAACAGAGGAAAGGTGTCTCCATTGGCTAGAAAAACAGAGAATTTAATACAAAGCGGTTTTTTAAAGACACATACTTTGTGATATTATTTGTCAAGGGGTAGCTGGGAATGGCCTATAATGCAGCTTACATATCCTGTATCCTTTTTAACTAACCTTTGGATACTGTTAATCATTACTCTATGCATTCTAAGTCTAAATCTCTGTTGTGTATGTGTGTTAAAAACAAGAAGATATGATGCAGCACCTCTTAGAGGGTCTCTACCTCCCTTGGAGTTCAGCACCAGTCTGGTTGGTAGCAGAGCTCTCTGGAAGTTGGGGGACTTTTAACAGCAGCAACTTCTTTTTATTGAATTCCAGTTGAACAGAATTTGGCTAGAGATCAAAATGCCACATGGCCTCTCTTTATGCTTGGCTGACAACATCCATTCCCAGCTGGGTCTTTGTATGAGTGATGAATTAAACTGTGTGGGAGATGTTGGCTGTACTGCATTTCTGGAAGCCATCGTTTTCCCTGTTATTCACAGATGAGTGCTGTTGAATTTCAGCAATTGGGTCAGTCAGGGAAACAGAAAATGTACCTGGTATAGAGAATTCCCCTGCTGCCTCCCCTAAGAATGACATAATGGGGGGCTTTATTCTACACAGTTGAGGTTCAATTATTTGTGGCTACATCCAGTTTGAATAGTAGTTCAAAGGCAACAACTGATAGGAACTGCTTTCATCAACAGGTCGGTGCAGCAATTAAAGCTTGCCATTCTTTTTCCTTTCAGCTTGATTCAAAGGTAGCCTCTTAATACTGCTGCTGCTTTAACAGTAGTGCACATAAATTTAAAACAAGGTAAAATACTTCAAAATGATAATATCTAAAGCATTAATAAAGCCCGGTATGCTATTTTACATGGAAGAGTAAATGCTTAAAAATCATCCGCAACTTTTCAACTCGGCTTCCAAAAAACATTGCTGATAGAATATTGTATACAGCTCAGCTGGTTTATCTGAAAGTTAAAAAATATATTCTCACTGATTCTAGCATTTCTGGGTGGTAAGCGTAAGGCCTCGGGAAATAGTATTATTAAACTGGATATTTAGTTGCATGTGAAAATTGATACTGCATTGTATAAAGGTAAGCTCAAGTATTTTGGAACTTCTTACTTAGACTGCCTTTAGGTTTCTAAATAAATGATGAAATGTTGGGATCTGACCTCTTTCATGATGCCTGTTTGTGTGCTTTACTTTGTCCAGCTTGATATCAAAAGTCGTCTTTCATTGCTCTTCGAAATAGATGCTATTATTCTTTTTGATGGTTCCTTTCTAGAGACATTAGAGTCAGCTACATGTAATTGGTTTAGATGTTTGTGCTTGAATACTGCACAGCCCTTAGGTCCCTCTTATTTTAAGCATACCTGCATAAAAAGATCAGAAGATGGGTGCCTCTAAAGCAATCAGACATCTTTCACAGAAAATGATTGGTATGCTGGCAGCACCAGAATAAGTAGCAGTCATTAGAGCTTCTGTAGAGGTGTGCTCTACATTCACAGATTGTAATCTTAAATATAATTTTGAGATTAGAGTATTGAAATTAAATTTTCCACACATTTTCACCTGTTGCAGTTAGAGAAGAGGTTAAGAGACTGTGGGGAGCTTAATGCTTTGTGTATACAGCTTTCTAAAATCAGGTGTTTCCTGAGCTGTGGTTCAGCTCTGCCTGTTGTAGAGTGCTTAGTTCAGTAACATCTTTGCCCTTCTGAAGTTCAACATACAGGCATTAGGACTTTCAACTGTGGTTGTAATGTGTTCTCAATAGCAATTCCACTCCTATTCTGCCTCTCTCAGGCTCCTTTATGCTGCCACCGGAAGAAATAAAAAAAAGTCAAACAGAACAGGAAAAAATGCATAGAAGGGGCAACACAGGATGATCAAAAATACTGAATGGCTTCTGTACAAACAGTAACTAAATAGTTTAGGACTCTTCAGGCTCGAAAAATTGCTGAAGAATGAGATCATGGTTTCTATTAATCTATGAGACACAAAAGAAGATAAGTAGGAAACAGCTGGATTTTGTGTTTTGGTTTTATTTTGGTCTTTTTCTGTTACAAGAATTAGCAGCTTTGAAATCAAAGTATCAAGTGGCTGCTCCAAAATAAGTGCATGCAAGTATTTATTTTTTCTGCTGTTCACAGTGTTTCTTACCAGATGGTGGTACTAAAGATTTGCAGGGTTCAAAGAGCAGTTAGAGAAATTAACAGAGGGGAAATTTATCAAACTCTTGGAGCACTGCAGAGTTGCTTGGATATGTTCATCTGTGTACTAGGTTATGGTTGTTTTAAGAAAAGAGATATTTTGGACAGGTTTCTATTTTTTAGAAACTAGAATGGAATAGACTACGAAATCTGTATTTTTAAAGCCACTTTTCTTTTTTGATTTTTTTCTTTTTTATTTTAATGCTCTATACTTGTTACTTGAAGTAACTTGAAGTATCCATATTTTCTTTCAGACCTTACCTTGGTGGACTCTAAGATGTGTAAATATTCACCAGCAGTTGTTGGAGGAGAGATCACCTGAGCTATTTACTCTTGCTCAGACGTGTATAAAACAAGGTATATTTCTACTTGTTTTATATGCTTGCAGCATGACTTTTAAGATTGCACAGGAGAGGGGAATTCGTAGTCTTAACTGTTGTAATGCTTATCAGACACTTATATAACTGCAATGAATAAAGATGGAACAGAATTTCACTTCAGTTGGCATGGACTTGTAAGGCACATGCTATTTTTCAGCCTCTAAGATGAAAATGTAATTGTAGACAAAGGTTTTTTTGATAGTGGCTTATTTTGAGACTCTTGGATATAGTTCTCAGAGATAGATGATGTAAAGTACGCCTGAATCTGTAGTTAGTTTCTTTCTGGCAGTTTTTGCTGCCTGGTGCCTCTTTAGAGTTTGCTTATTTTCTCACTGAAGCCATCTGGTATTTCAAACAAGTACCTTCATATTCCATAAAATAAATACTTTTAAACCTTTCAAATGGTCTTTCAGTAGGGCTTGAATAATCCACTTGCTTGTCTGTATCAAGTTCTCAAGAAAACTTTGTGTTACTAAATCGAGGAGAAAAACCTTCAAATTTAGGAAAAAATTACCTTTTCTGTTCAAAATACATTTTTCTCAAGTGTTAGGTCAATATCATCACCTGAATAGAAGACAGCTGCAATGATTCCCTGCTGTTCTGAAGCAGCTGTTACAGAAAACCAATGGGACTTGGTGCAGTTTCCCATTTATTTGGCCATGTGCCAAACATCGTATGGGGTGCCAGAAGGATGTCGTAAGTTTGGGACATCAGTGCTTCTGGGCTACTGCATCAGTACTAGTAATGATGTGAAGCTTTCCCCAAAGGTCCTTGAAGTCTCAAAATGCCTGAACTTATCAAGCACTGTGGGTAAATGATATTTATATAGGTAGTGGTAAGACTGCTACTCGGTGTGTCACTTGAGTTCATCATATGGCTTTAGCACAAGTAATCTTGTATTCAGCTCATTGAAACTTGTTATCTATGGAAAATCAAGTTGTAATGCACGATTAAAGACTATATATGACCTGGTTTTTTGTTCCTTGAAATTGTATTAGTGTCACTCAATTCAAAAGTTGGAGTTTTGTGTGGTTTCCATGTGTACCTCCATGTCCAGTATTTTGTAGGCTTGGACTAATATTTTTAAGTTACTAGTTTGTGTTTTTTGAACAAAAACTTTAAATCTCATATCTGAAGAAGTTGTTGTTAGGCAGGATTTCTCTGCAAATTTTGATTTAGTGAATTAAAAAAGCTGCTTAAAAACTATGTTTAGACTTAGCAGCTTTCTATATTAAGTGACAGGTTTTGAGGATTAACAAGTACTAACCAAAAAAAAAAAAAAGCCTAGGAGGTTTAAACAGTAAAATCTGTTCATTCTAGAGCTGACTGCCAATCTCTAAATTCAAGAGTCAGAGAAAATGTTTAAAAAATCCTTAATAATACTATTTTCTCATATGGTAAGACTTTTCAACACCATTAATAAAGGTTGTTGAAAACGTAGGCATCCATTAAGGAATGCAGCCTCAGTACTGTAACTGGGTAACCAGTCCTTTTTAAGTACTGTGGTGCTGTGAGCTTTTTTAGAATTCTTATTATCTAAATATTTTTGCAAAATGCAGAAATAAAGCACAAAGTGAAAAACCCACTTCCATTTAAGAATAATTGGCATGAATCATTTTCAACTTAATGGTCTGTATTTGCAGGAATATGCTCATGTAATTTACTGTACTTTGATAGAACTTAAATATATAAGAAATACAAATGCTTTTATGCTGGATGAGACAATGTCAAGTCTTTTTTCTTAAAGACTTGAGTTCTGTTCACAAAGGTATTTTCTCCCATTCAGATGGAGGACATGGTCTTTATCATTCATAAAATCAGTAATTATTTAAAAAACAAAGAAACAAAAACTCAACACACAAAAACCAACCAAACAGAAAATGTCATAAGAATCCCAAGCCACCATTCAGTGCTCGATCTGCTGTTGAAACTTTCATTTTAAGTTAAGCTGGTAGGCATTAGCTCAATATTTTGTTCTTATGTTTTTCAGCATGTCCAATACAATTATAGTTCATTATTTTCTTCAGAAGTGATATTTCCCAGTTCAGCTTTGCTGTTAAATAAAAGTAAAGATTGAACTTTTCTTTATTCTGGTAGTAATCCTTAGATATAAAACTTGAAAAATGCTTTAAATCACATAAATCTTTTATACACTGTCAGTGCATTCTTAAATGTGTGAAGGTGTAAAGAACAACAGACTTGCTCTCATGATATTTTAAATGTATTTTTAAAATATCATTCTCATGGACTACATTCTCATCTCTTTTATTTTTCTTAATTTGCAGTGACAGAAGCAGAAGCTTTGTTCACAGGTGGTGAAAGCTGGCACTTAGCAGTGCAGTTCCATCTTGAGTCTGCCTATACATTTTTGTTTTACTATGAGTATAAAAAAGCTAAACATTGTTTCAATATGGCTAAAGATATAACAAAACTGCAGATTAATCTTACAGGTAAGTTTTGCTTGTAAAGTCTATGAGGATGATTGGTTGGACCAAACTAACCTATGTCTTGTTGGGGTTTTTTTTCTCATATCCAAGTAATAAAGAACTGTACTTTGAAAAACCTTGATGTTTAACAGGTAGGTCTTACTTCTCTTCCAAGAATTAGTATTGCTTGGAAGAGATATATGACATCTAGTTAAAAAACATCCCAATATCAGTATTTGAGGAGTTACGGTATTATAAGCCTTCTTTCTAGTGTTCCATGTCAAATTCTATGTCTAGTTGCATCTGCTGCTGTCATGATGAATACTTTTTGGTTTGGTTTTTTTTTGTTTGGAGACACTTATAAAGGAGTCTGCATGATGATCTAACACAGTCAAAAAAACACCTTTTGTGCCTCTAGCCTAGATCTACTCTGTGTAAATAGCTTTTAGAAGTCACTCCCAGAATCGGCCTTATCACAGGAAATAAGTGGGGAAGTCAGATTTCAGATGAACAGAAATCACAAGGATTCAATTGCTATGGAGACTTTATCCTCTCAGAACCTATTCTTTGGAGTCAGGAAGATCAGTCTGTTGCACTTGCAACTTTACATGTGTATAGATATGGATCTATGATCTAGATGGTCCTGCTAGGCCATCAAAGTGACATAAAATCACACCTTTTCTGTGTCAGAACTTATGATTGTACCTGAGTAGAAATGCAAAAAATCTTTTATCTAGTTTTTTTCTGTAGACTATTAGTGGAAAGCACTAAGGAACTGGAACTTGCAGCTTCCTTGCTTACTATGTCACTTGTAAGTCACAAGGCTCATGTTCCTTTATATCTAGGTTGGAGCTGCAGCTAATCCTGTTTATACCATGAATCAGTTTAATAATATAATTAAAAAAACTCCAAGCCATCAGCAGCAAAAAAACCCCCCTAAAATACACAAAAATCCAAACAAAACCCCAAAGAAATGCAAACAAATTATGTGGAACTCTATGCTCATTTATTCAAAGGTTTCAGAAGCTTACTTTGAAAGATCTGTAATGGAAGTCTTGTGGCATAATGCTTTTAACTATGAATTGATCATATTCAATGGTATCTACTTAAAACATAGTAGTTTACATATATCTGAAGGAAATCTATACATTTCAATTGATCCTATCCTTTTCTTCCTGTATGCAACACAATCTGTGCATGTGGTGTGTTCCAAGTGTGGCATTTACTGCCAACTTGGTATTATAAAGTACTTTTCGTTAAAATTAGTCAAATTTTTTCTTGTTTTTTATTAAAAACATCAGTACCTATCATGGTACACTAGCTATAAAAATGCAGTTAACTGAGAACAAGTAAAATCAAAGAGACAGGTGGTTATTCACTAATAGTCTTCATGTTGGATTTTTTTTTCCTTTAGAGGAGATCTTCAGATTTTGGATTAATAATTTCCTTAAATCTAATTTAGAAAATAACTTCTTGTTTGGAGGAAAAAAAAAAAGATTGGATGCAGTGGAATTATTTATATTTTTTATTACTTTACCGGGAGGTTATGCTAGTCCCAGAGAAAGATTGTGATGATATAGTATCTTAGAAGAATGTTGTGAAACTCCTAAATGTTCTGTGGTTTATCTCCATAAATCTATTAGAATAGTTATGTGTAACCTGAAGTCAAATGAACTGAACTGAGCATGTGGGAATTGTTGGCATTCTAGACAAATTCATTTGACATGCATGTTTGGGCTAAATGGGAGGAATGTTACATCATCAAAAAAGACTTTGGTTTAATGTGAAAATTCAGTCTCTAGCAAAGTCATTTTTAAGGCTTTTGTAAGGAATTTCCTTTTTAGGAAAGGATTTTGAGAGATTTATATGCATTAATGGTTGTAATCCTTACTAGCTGAGTATTGTATTACAGCATGGAAATATATATTGTTCTTAAAACAGAGATTTTAGGACCAATATTTTCCAAAGTTATTTCAGTAATGTGTGAGTAAATCATATTTGGTTTGTGTACTTTTTTTAAGTCCCATTAATCCAAACATGTGCCGTATTCATCTTGTATTTAAAAGCATCATTATGTCCCTCACAATGAGTCATAACCATCAATAACTCTACAAAACAATTTCCAGTAAAAGAGAACACCATGATCCTTCTTGCATATAAATTTATTGAAATGAAGGGTAGTAATCCAAAATAAATTTAAGATCAGCAGATCTATAAGATTAATAATGCTGAACTCCGAGTTCTGTGTATTGCTTTCATGCCCAGTAACACATCTCTGGAAACTTTGAATGTGAAACAGAAAGTAAAGTTTCTGTGTAGATTCCTTTTACTTTGTGAGGGTACATCATAGAACCATAGAATGCTAAGGGTTGAAAGGGACTTAAGGATCAAGGATAGGGGCGCTTTCCCAGTAGACCAGGTTTCTCAAAGCCTTAGCCAGCCTGGCCTTGAGCACTGCCATGGTGGTATAAACAGAGAAAATTTTTTCTCAGCTTAAATGCATGTGATATATATTTTTAAAGTCAAGAATGGTGTTTTGTCCCTGTAAAAGCAAGGAATTCTTAGGTTTAAGAAATGGAGTGGGAGGTGTGTGCATATGAGAGCATAAAGAAATCACAGTTTCTGAGTGGTAGTAATCAATTTTATTGGTGTCCAGAATAACTGTGCAAGTGTTTCCTTCAGCTGTTTAGGCAGTAAGACATAACAGGAAGTGAATTACAGCATAATGATTTTCAAGTAATATTAAAATTGAGAATTGAATGCTACTGTGTAAAATTAGTATGAATCATTAGCCACTATTTCTCCCTGTGTGTCTTCTCTGCAGTGTGCTGTGTGACTTTTAAAGTGATATTTTTAGGACCTTTTTAATTTCTTCATAAACTCCTAATACAGGGCTTTTCCACTAAAAGAGGTAGAAAAGGCTAAATCAGTTTAATTTCTGGCTTCTCTACTCATCTCTTTCCACTTTCAGGAAGAAAAGTGGGTGACTGCTATTTCAGTGCCTCTGCTGGATGATTCTTATGGACAGTGGCCTTATCTTCAGGCCTTTGACATGAGCAGTGAATCATCTTTACCTCAAAGATTTTATATACTGAAAGCTTTTCAAAATTATCATGAAAATGAGAACTTTACTTGATCTTAATTGCTCCTGCAAAAGCAGCAGTGGATTAGCTCTCATTCCTCCATTTCACGCTGTCTGAGCATTGTATCAAAGTAAAAATGAACAAGCCAACTTCCAAATTTTATAGAGTAATTCTTAGCTCCATTTTGGCTCTGGTTAGGATTCTGTTATTTTAAGTTACTGTCTTGAAACTATTTTTTGATTTCTCTGATTACATTTTGCAAACAAGTTGCCAGCAGAGGAAGAACAGATGTGTTTTTCTTTATTATTTGGTATAAATGTCAATTATCTCTGTAAAAACTAATAAAAATCGTCAGTAGGTCCAATAAAGAACTGAAGAAACAACACTGAGAGGAATTTCACATTGTGCATTCTGGATATTGGTTAATTGATTATACAGCCTTCATTGGTTTGCTGTTTCACTCCCAATATTACTTTTACAGTATCTTACATGCCGTATTATGGTAACATCATGTCTGTGATCCTTCAAAGACCTAACTCTTCAAATGAAGATTTGAAATATTTAAATTGATGGCCTGTAAGATATTATGGGATTTTCATTTGTCTAAATGTCTCCATGTAGTCACTAACTTCTAGCAGATGAATGGAACAATTGTTACTGGTTTGTTGCTTGGGAATAAGGAGGAAACTGATGAAACTTGATATCTATGAGTTTTCAATATGCTGGGTTATGGAGAATTTAACTAAAAGCAGCTTTGCAAGACCTATATAGCTGTGTTTGTGTGTTTGTAACATGTATTACTTTGTATGTCTCAGCTGGCAGTGAGAACATATATAGTTCACTGCAAAGAGATCAAGCAGAGTTAAACCACTGCTAAATTTCTTAGGTTAATTCTCAGTGTATTTCTCTATTTTCTCTGCTTTTTCTTCTTTTTGTAGCAACTCTCTAGTATATGATTGGATTACTGGTTTTTAGTGTTCTTTAATATAAACATATTTTCTGTAGGTGCTTTGGGGAAGAGAACACGATATCAAGAAAAATATGTTGCACAGCTTATTTTGAACGTCCAAAGAACAGATGAATTCCTCCTTCCTCACAGTGAGCTAAGTCCAGCTCCAACTCCTCTAGAAAGCTTAACAATGGTATGTATTTGGAAGAATTGATTTAATTTCTTTAAATGAAAATGTTCTGAAGCTTTTGTTGGGTGTCTTCTAGGGAAAAGTGTGTTGTGTCTAGAGGAACTTAGTTGGGGTTTTTGAAAGTTTGTGGAAGAGCTGTGGGGCAGTAATTTGCCTAATATTAAAGGACATGGGGTTAAACAACATATGAACGTTTGCAAGACAGATGTGGCTACTCAGCTAAGAGCATATTTGCAAATACGACCTTCTACAGTTCATGCATTAATTTTTAGTGACTAAGAATGATGGAGCTAGGAAAACAGGTGAGAGGCAGATTTTCAAAATAGCCTGCAAGGCATCACAGGAATGCACAGATTCCTACAGGCTGACAGACGTATTTAGTTACAGTGCAAAGATAGGAAATTGCTCTGCTTATTCCTGTGGCATGAATTATGTGAGTTGGTCCTACTGATCCTAAGGGTGTGCATGATGACTTCCATTATAAATTGCTTGAGAACCACTGAATTGATTTGGGATGGCATTTTTCCTTCATAAGTAGATTTAAAGTTATTTGAACTTGCTAAAGAAGCCAGAGATAAAATGAGTCATTATGGTCCAAAGTTTATACTTCAAGTAAGAAAGTCTTTATTAAAAAATGTTATGCCCTGTTAGACTTCCAGGTCAAGCAGGGATCTGAAACAAAAAAATTGTCAATACTTCTTTGCTTCTAAGTTGAATGCATAAATATCTTAGGAGACTATCCTAGATTTTTTTTTTTTGTTTGTTTGCCCATTAGTATGTCCTTAGTGTTGCATTTGATTGGATGAAATGAGATTGACTACATATATCACAATTTAGGCTTATGATGGAACTACATTTGGCAACCCCTTATAGGATAGTGAGAGCTCAGGGGAGGCTGCTTGGATGTCACACTTATAGACTTCAATTACAACTTACCTAGAACTAAATGATAGGATGCTTTGTTCTCAGAGTTTCTAACTGGGATATTATATAAGTGGTTTTTTCCAGTTATTCGCAACTTTCTGGAGCATTTGTCTTTGTAGTCTATTCTTGATAAGGACTTTAGTTTGGAATAAAATTATTTTATCGTTCAATAAAAATGGCTACACTGGTTTAGGCTGTAGGTATAACTCAGAATGAAATATTTAATCCTTGCTAATTAAATACTGTACTCATATGTCCTTTTAGTGAATGGACACAGAGCTTCTGAAGTAAGTTTGTCAGAGAATTTGAGAAAGAAAATGAGGGTAATTGGAACCTTTAAAAATCAGGCAGTCATGCTCATGTTATCCATACTTTCCTACTAAAATTTTACTGAGTGTGGCTAGAAAATAATGCTAGAGAAAGTAAACGTCTACGCTTTTGGAAAAGTAGAAATGTGATGCTAGAAACGAGAGGTTTTGGCTGCAGGGAGGGAATTGAATTTTGTGCAGATCTGAGTGACTGTCGTATAATTCTGTCATAAGTTACTCGGGCTCCTCATTAAAGAAAGTGAGGCTTTCTGTTCCCACAGTCTACTTCTCAACAAAGCAAAGCAAGCAAAAAAAGAAATAAGAACATTTTATTTCTGTATCTTGTGAGTGTCAGATTCTAGATAATCTTGTAGTAGAACCACGTGCTGCTTTGAGGAAAACCTGAGGTATTTCAAGTTCAGGCATTTTATTAAGTTGTGCGAGTGTTCTGCCACAGGCATTAGACCAGTTTGATTAAATAGATTCTTCAATTTGTGCGTGCATTGAATTTTCAATTCAAGGATTTTGGGTTTTTTCTTCTTTTTCAAATATGTTTTTATTGATAATATATATGATATAGTATCAAAATACAGCTTATTAATGTCGCTTGTCAGTGTAATGTAAACAACTTTAGCAGTGAGTTATAGTGTTCCTTTTACCAGGTCTGATTTCAAATTTGTTGGCCTTGAGTGTTTCTTGAAGTTATTTTAGCTAAAATTGGAGTTAATGGTATTTTCCTTCTGCCAAAAACTACCATCATTGCATCCCTGACTGAGTTTAGGGAGGATACTTGTTGTATCTTGTATACTTTTAAAGGACTATTTATGATGGATACATAGAAGTTAAGTCTTGAAAGGTGCTGAGAATCTCCACTGAATTAACATATGCATATGGAAAGCTAAATTATAGTAGGGAAATTTTCTTCTAGTTCTCTCCAGAGTACTTATTTTACATCTGCCATTTGCAGATGAAGGAAAATGCTCTATTTGTTTCAAGATAGGATTTGTACTGGATGAGTGGAAAATTTCTTAAGAGAATTATAAATTCTGGCAGTTTGGATAAAGGCCAAGTTGAGACTGGTCACACCTAATTTTTGTCTCCTGTTTTGGAGTGCTTACTTTTATGGTCTTAAAGTTCTCCCCTTAGTCTTGTTCAGTAGGAAGACTGAACAAGTTATTTTGCACTTAAGCAGTGGGTAATTTAATTCCATTAAAATACAATCAAAATAATGTGTCCAGTGGTTGGATTGGTAGCTGTGCTGGTTTCTGGTCAAGGGCTTTGTCCTTTCCTCTGATGCTGAGCAATTATGTTATCTCAGGTGGTGCTAGAAGCAAAACTATTTGTATTTCAAAGTAAGTATTTAAGATGGTAAATTCAAAACTTTGCTCTCAGGTCAGTTTCTGTGAAAGGAATGTCTCAGGCTTGAGGTGATGCATTAGGACTCTTGATATGAAGTGGTATATTAAAACAGTTTCATTAATTTTAAAAAATTCAGAGCTGTTTTTATGTTTTGGGGGAATGAGGAAGTTCTTTTTATATCTGGCAATGGAAATCGTGCTTAAAGCTCTGACATACAGTTACAATAGAGTTCAGTTGATCAATATTCATAGTGAAGCTAAAGTAATTAGTACAATTTATACAAGCTGGATTTAAAAAATTATGTAGACCTGAAGGTGGAGATTTTTAACTAATTGCCATATAAATTAAATTGTAATTTACATTACACCTAATGAAGTTGTGTCATTATACTAGTTCTAAAATAATTTTCCACTGGAGGTGGTAGGTAATCCTTATATAGTCTAATGTAGTAAGAGAAGAAAATGATGGTATTAAGTTTGACTTTAAAACTGCAAATATCTTCTTTATCCACTTAAAATAAAACAAAGCTTATTTTCTTCACATTCTTTGTCAAATCACGGTTTCCTTTCATTTATGTAGTGATAAAATACTGGTGATGAATGCAGATAACCCATTTCAAAGCATTCCTGTTTGCTCTTTGTTCTTCTGTGGACTCTCATTTTGACCTTGCCAACGGAAGATATGAATGAGAAACAGCTACTACTGGGACACTGAAGGGAAATTAATAGGAAATTTGAAAAACTGTTAATATAAATCTATTATCTGTTTTTAATAGATTGTAAAAACTACTACTGGTAACTAAAAACCAGTGGTATGATAATTGGCTTCAGGACCAACTGTTTCGGTTTGGGTTTGTTTTTCAAGGGAAGAAGTAGTATTATAGCTACTTCCTCTTTGCTTGCAGCCAAGGAAATCTTCTGTAGTTTTCAAACAAACAGACATTCTATGAACAGAGTAATTTACGCTTTCCAGCCATAGATTATATTATTTTCTTCTTCAAGTTAAATGATGGACAGTGAGCTACAGGTAGCATGCTTTTTTGTAAAACTGAAACTAAAGACTCTTTAAATAAAAAGTGTGTTCCAGAGGAAATTTTATGGAAAATCACAAGTTGTTGTACTGGAGCAAATATTTTCAGAATGTGCTGGCTCAGTGACGTCTTTTCAGTTTGTGGGATTTTTTACAAACTTACAAAACTCCTTTAAAAAAAAAAAAAAAAAATCTGTGTAAGGAATTTACCTTTACTGCCAGAAGTCATGCTTTATGTAGTTGGGCTTTGCTGATACTTAAACAAAAATCCAGAGGTCCAAGGTGGCTAGCCTGAAAACCTCCATTAATGACCATAACACTAATCTGTTTCATTTGTCTTATGTATACAATAGAGGATGAAATTGTTGATAATTCTATGAGCAACAATTTGAAGAGGGAAGCTGCCTCCAGCTCTTATTTAAACAGAAAATTGGTATTAGGTAACCTTGGAGTTGCTCTGCATACTGTTCCTCATACATAAAAAACAGTATATTTGTAGCAGAAGTGTTTTGGATGAGAATTCCTTGTACTGGCTTCATTAGGTAGTTATTCTATCATAATGGTAAATTATTTTCCATCGTGTCTTTCTTTAATGGTAGTATTATCCTTTCTGAAAAGTGTGTATTTTTCATATTTTGAAGGCATTATTTTGTCTATTTAAAAATACTCTTTTTCTCTTCCAACAGAATTATGATTTAAATGATGACACAGTGCTTAATGAGATAAAATTAGCAGATGCTGATCAGTATCAGGTTCCTGATTTGTGTGCCGAAGAGCTTGCTGTAATCCTTGGAATATGGTAAGTTAGTTTAGTTTATGTTTACTTTAAAAAAAAACCAAAAAACTTCATGAATCATTGTGACAATGAAATAATGAAATGGTGAGTTGATGGGACTTCTTTCCTTCTTTATTATATAGTCTGGCTAAAAGGCTAAAAGATTTGCATTATACATGGATAGCATTTTCAATTATCTCAGAGTGAATGTTAGTGTCCTGTTCAGGAATTTCAACAGTATTTCATTAATAGCTATATTGTTGCTTTATCCTTAAAAAGCTTTATATTCTTTGTGCTTAAGGTTAATTACATTTCAAATGTGAGCTGGCATTTACTACCACACAGTAACAGCACTTTTGTACATTTTGGAGGCATATTTCAGGTTCTGCAATTGCCAGCTTCCTGTGGGGATCAACCGTCAAGGAATACATTGCCCTGCTTTCAGTGAAATAGGAATACTTGTATAAATTCAGTGTGCATTGCTAGTTAAAAGCCATAGTGTAAAGTTCTTGTGATTTTGCACCTCATTTTTTCTTCCCCAGCTTTTAGAAATTACATGCTGCATGGGTTTTGGAAATAGCATAGAAGAACAAAAAGCAGCTTGAAATCCTAGGATCAGAAGTTATGGCATGTAGAAGTATAGTATAGTCAGTTAGTGAATTTGATGCAGTGATCATAATCACTGACTCTCAAAGTGCTCTTCTGATCTCTGAGTTGCAAAATGATGGAATCTATTTGATCCAGTTTGAGGACCGAGTAGTGGAGTGAGCAGTGGGTTGATATAAATTCTTAGCCCAGTCACTTTTAGTCTTCCACACTGACTCAAGGCAAAGCCTTTCCATTCCTGAGGACCATTATCATGAGGACTTAATTTTTTCACACAGTGTTGTCTTATGTTCAGGTTATATAGTCCTTCCTGTTCCCTCCCTTCTGAAGGAAATTTTAATTTATCTATTGCTCTCCCCTCTCCCCGTAGTATTTCACTTTGAAACCACCACTGTCATGTCCTGAGCAGTGGCTAGGAACCATATTGACTGCCAGTGGTGTGTATATGTGAGTTTGGCACATCTCAAGGTGAGAAGAAGCTAAAGTCAAGCAACCAAACAAAATTCAGTGTTGCTTCCCTATAGGAACAGTAAATGCCATTCAGTGGGTGGGACAGTGTTAAGCAACTGAAGGTGTCTCAGTCAGAGATGGAGGCAAGATTTGTTATCCAGCCATGTTGCAGAAAGGATGTAGTAGGATGCCAGCTTTGAGAATTATTCTTCTTGTAAATGAGAGTAGAGTTTAGGCTTGGATTGCCTGCTGTACCCTTGGTGTCCATACCAGCTGTTGGTATGTCAGTTTGAGAGGAAGCATAGACTTGTTAAAGCCTTTAGCATTGGCTTTTAAGCAAAACATTCTTCTCAAGCCTTAGCAGATTCTGTTCTTTTCTTTCATGCGTGAGGATGGCAGTTCTGGAGAGTAAATGCTTCATTTCATAATTAATAAGTTGGCTTTAGAATTCCTGTAAGCTGTTTTATTTTTGACAGCTTTAGCAATGCTCTTTAACATTTTTCAACTTTCAAAATCAGTACTTGAAACAGAAATACGTAGTCATAATCTAAAAAGCGATACTTTGCCATTATTTCCACTGTTTCAAATGTAACTCATTATGTTCCTAAGTATAGAACTTGTTAGTTAAGCTGGATACTTTATGCATTAGGCTGTCATAGTAGACCTGATTAATCAGATGTAAGAATTGGTTGTAAGGTATTGACAATTAGCTTTTGCTGATTTACTAGAAAATACTTTTTTCTGCTGCACAGTACATCTTACCCCAAGGTTCTGTTTTAACTCTAAAGAATGTCTGTTTCTCGTTGTTTTCTTTCCCTCTTTTATTTCAATAAACTCCATAAGATAGGATTCAAGAATGGACAGAAAATACCTTACAAAACTGAATGATCTGATAAGTAACTTCTCTTCATATCGTTGTGAAAAGATCCCTCATCATAGATCTTACAGCAGTAGGTCCTAAATTCCACTCAGATTTCAACTCTTGAAATTCTCTGGGATGAACTGCTTAATCTGTTTTTAAAACCAGAGCAAACACAGGTCATAGAAATGAAATTTCCATCAAGTAGTCTGACAGGAACTAACACAGTCATTAGAAATGCTTAAAACCAACGTACAATTCTACTCTGGATTCAGATTCAAATTATAGCTTTAAATTTTATTTGATTCAGTATAGAAAATCATTAAAACAATTTAGTTGTTTTCTTGTCTTTCAAGACTTACATTATTGTACTTATTTGTCTTCAAGCTTTGTAAATGGATGTGGCAGAAATGGAAATCAAAGATCTATTTTACCACTGCTTTTGTCTGGAAGAACTGCCTCTATATGCTTCAAAAAGCTGTGACAAAAGTCTGTCTGGAAAAATAAGAGAATTAATAGTTTGTACTTGAATCAATATGTTATTAGGATGATGAAAGATAAGTTCCACTCTTGTCAAAATTTAACTGTCCCTTGATTTACCCATGCTTTTCAAAAGCTATGGTTATGTCACTTAACATTCTGGTTGCCTAACTGCTGTTGAGTTGGTATAATATTTGAAGTTTCCTTGCTGACTTAGTTTCCCTCTTTTTTTAAAAATTTTTTTATTGTCTCCCTCCCCCCAGACATAGAGAAACTTGCTGTTGTTTACCTGAAGTCACATTTATGTTACTGACTAGTGTTTAGTGACTTCAGTTGACTACAACAAGCTGACTGGAAGTATTTCTGCTAGCAGCTGACATTGGATTCATTAAAAAGTAACTGAAGCAGAGAAATTCTTTATTACTTTATTGGTTGCATGAAAAAAAACCAAACAGTGATACCTATATACATATATATACAATAATTTGTTTCCTGGCAGTCTTGTCTAACTTTCAAAAAGTGTACCAACAGTGTGAAGTGGTTTTTTTTTTCCTGTGGGGACATGAGGGAAGATGTATTGGAGCAATAGTTAATAAACTTTTCTTCATGTCCTAGTGGCCACACTCATATAGCTTGCTGAAGCTGATGGTGTGATGAAACATCAGCATAAATGGTATGAAGTGTGTATAGAACCTCCATCATGGGAGGTCAGTGAGAACAGATTAGATAACCATTTATGTGAAGTTAGAGGTTTGTCATGCAGGAGGAAGAGCTGGAAGAGCTCTCAGACCTTCTTCTAGTAATTGTTATGAGGAGTCTGTGCATTTAAGTAGAAGAAATCGTGCCTGAATAACCAGGCAAAGTCTTGTCTCCACAGTAAATTATGTAATGTAGGGAACATAATTTCAATCTCTAGCCTATTATCACATCTTTGTGATTTTAGTCTAGAATATGAAGCCTGCTTCAGAATTTAGTGTGATAAATTTAAGCTTATGTATATAGCCATTATATGGGTTTGGTGATGATCCGTCACCTGTGGTACAGTGTAGGATGTATTTTCACTTGATATCTTTGGTTTTAGCAGGGAGCTTGAATTACAGCTTTTGTGTGATTGGCTGGTGTCTCTTGTAGTATGTTTGTAAATGTTGGGGAGCTGTTGTCTAAGGAGAAGAGAGATTCACCCACCCAGAGTTCTAAGCCAAATTGCCTTATCTCTGTAAGCATATCCAACTCTTAATAAAATAATCTTAATTCTCACCTCTGTGTATTCTTCTGGTTTTCCCCTTGTGATTGCTTCAAGATAATGGTAATGCTGGTTAGTGAGGGATGGACCTGTGTGGTCATGTTTTTTGGGTGACTAGAAGGAGGGTGTTTATTTGAGATTACCCTTCAGCGCTTCTTGAGCATCAGTAGTTTTTTCCTTTGCAGAATCTGCATTCAATTAGTTAGAGGATTTTAACTCAAAACAGATCTCTGTAAAAACAAACAATGAATTTTAAACCTTTTAGGATTTGCAAAATTGTTATCCCCATAAGCTTAAATTGAGTAAGATGTTTCACTTGGGAATGGTATTGGAAAGGTACTTATAAAATATCTTTGTCCTCTAAATGGTTCTTTATTTCTGTGACTGTTTCTATGTCTAGGTTGTTTTCTGTGCGTACCATACTCCCATTTGTCATTTCCAGAATGTCCTTCAGATTTCTGCAAGTTTGAAAAATGTGTTCAGCATAATGTTATTCTAAAGATAAAATCACCATTGTTTTATATTTTTCTTTTTACAGTATAGACTTCCAAAAGAACAATCCAATACACAAATTAACTGAAGAGGAACTTCTGGCTTTTACTTCAGTAAGTAACTTGCCTGGCATTCTTAGTAAACATATTTTTGCTTAATATTTAAGTACCAAGCAGTAATCTGTCAGTCACACTAATCAGGAAACTGTTCATAAACCAAATTTGTGTTAGTACTCAGATGTTTCATTAATTTTGTCTTATTTCAAGGAATTAAAGTATGCTAAAGTTGGTTAGCAACTGGTTTTCAGCCATCATCACGCAGGAAAAACTTGACATCTAAAAATTTAATGTCATCTGAAAACACATACAAAACGTTTTTCTGTGTTTGTTCTAAGTTTTATTCACTATATGAATTATAATGTAATATGGAGCTATGTAATTTTACAGCAAACCCTTTTTGTGACAATAGTGTTGCAAGTCCTTCTCTTTGAATGGAGTGCTAAAGGAATTTCAGCTTTATTCTCTCAGGTTTATTCAGTCTGTATCCAGTGTTATGCTTAGACATGTTTCTTCCCAGTTCAGTGGCTGACTTGCTGCAGAGCAGTTCTGTAACTTCAAATGAAGCTTTAAAAATTCTAACTCAGTATTATTTCAAATTTTTTTTTTTTTTTACTCAAGAGAAAACACAGTTGCATTCTCAATTGATCTTTTCTTCATTTCTGTGGTTGTCAACATTACTTTAGATGGAGGAAAGGCTTGTCATTGTGTTGGCTTTTTTGCTTACTTTCCACAATGTTAGATTTGAGTTTGGGTGCAGTAAAGAGGTATTGCTCTCCTATCCAAGCCTTGTAGTCTGAGATTGTATTGCTGTAGTAGTGTCATCTGAAAAAATAAATTATTGGATCTCAGCAAAAATCCCTTTAATTTCAGCTGAGCTAGAATCTTATCACTGACACTTGTAATTATGTGAAAGGATTAAGAACAGTAACCTAAGGTTAACTATGGTAATGTTTGCCTGAGGGTTTTTTGTAAAAGGAGGTTCAATCTGTAAAACAGATACTCCTAATCTTACTAGATAAATGTAAAATAGGTTGTTTTAAAAGTAATGTTTAGGTCTCTCTGCTAATACAGTACATGTAAGAGGTGATGCATGCGGGAATTGAGTGAATTGCTGTAAAACAGTTTGGGTTTTGTAGGTTTGCTGTTTGTTGCTACAATGATTGTACTGACATAATTTCTCATTATATAATTTCTGAAGTATTTTGCTTTGAACTACAGTTCTGCTCTGTAGTTCCCAAAAGGTAGGAAGAGAGAGCAGGAAAGAATTGAAATATAGAAAAGAATGAGTCTGTCCACTCTCCTATTGTAGTAATTGAAGTATCCAATAAGAATATTAAAGAATGATGACCATTAAAGCAGAATGAAAGATTACAGAAATAATAAATATATGCAAAGTAAGGAAATGTAAATAGAAAAAGCCTGTAGGAGTGAATGAAACAGCAGACTGGTGGACTGTAAGCTTTTTTTAGAAATGGTGAAACTATTACAATTTTTCCCCCAAAAGTAATGTTAATATAAATGTATGAAGTTTCAAGACATGCATATAATTTCATTAAAACAAACCCTGCCATTTTTGTTGTTAAAATAATGTTAAAACAGTATATAAAACTATAGAAATAGGGTTTTCTGTGAAAACTCGTAATCTTGCTTCTCATATTTTATTTCCAATCTCCCTGGACTATTTTTGTGTACCACTTTCTTCAGTCTCCTCACTTCCCACTATTGTTTGCATAATTTTTGGATGGAAAAGCAGCCGTTATATACCTGAATCTTGAGATAACTTCCCCATATATTCTATCATTTTAATATTAAATGGAGTGATACTGTGATAATAGAACGTCTTTAACAAGATTGACCCTATGCCTGTAGTGGTGTCCTTTCCAGAATAATGAATGTAGGGTAAGCAGTTTAAGTGTTTTAACACTTGAGTTTTCCAGCATTTAAATATCTTTAAAGTTTTACAGCAGAGTAGAAGAAGTCAAGTTAGTTTATACACCAGGGAAGAAAGATGATCAGCCTTCCTGTCATCCTTTATCTGACATTGCTTGACAGATCATATTACCTATTACATCAGATCTAAGGGATCTGTTGGTTGAATTCGTCATCCTGATGGGAAAATTAAACTGCATTTTTCTGCCATCTAGTGGCTGATCCCTTAAAAATCACAGGACAGCTGATTAATTTACTCTTTAATTATTTTATTGCAGTGACTATGGGGAGCTTACGTTTTCATTTATTGATTTATTTGTATTTTTATAGAGCTGCTAAGTCAGTTGTGACTTGCTTCGCAGTTGTAAGAGTTCCAGCCCCTATCAGGTTAGATCCCCAGAGAAGCAGAGCTCAGAAATCTGTGTAGGCTTCCCTATCACTTCATGCTCAGAGTAGCAAAAGAGAAGGGTCTATGGCAACAGATGAACAGGAATGTAGAGCTCACTAGTAATGCAAAATTCAGTGAACAGCAATGACATAAAGTAGCTGGTCGCCTAAATATTTGAGGAAATAATAATTTTCAGTAATAGAATGGTGGTTGTTTTTAAACTTTTGCATAATGTTTCCAAGTTAATTGGATGTAGGGACACAATTTAATCTTAGAATTATTTTCTTTTGATCTTGACCTGTGCTCCCAAGACACAAACAAGAACAAGTATGAATTGCAACAACACCATCCCATATCTTTCCTGGAAGCTGAAAGCGGGAGTCAGATATTAGCATATATGAGTTCTTTCCAATAAATATATCTTTTGTGGCATTTGCATTTGGGCCTAAAAATGTGAATAAGCGCTGTAGAATTTCATGATGAAATCTCTGAGCTCTTTTGTGTCTTAGATCTGAGTCACTGAGGCAAAGCCATCACTGTGCTCCCTGGCAGCAGGGATGTCGTGTGTCCATGTTAACACAGCCCTGTGTGGGTTAAACAGCCTTTGTTCCTACGGTGTCTGCTAGCTGAGTAAATTAGATGGCACCATAGCTGTTATCACTTGTGTTTAAGGTATTTACCTAGCTTTGGTACTGCCAAAACAGGCAAATGAGCACTATATCAATGCTGCTCTAGTAATTTCTTTAGCTTCAAACTGCTCTGTGTGTGTGTGTGTGTGAGCAGGCATCTTCTCAGCCTACATGTGGATTCCTAAATCTGCAGGCTGGTTAGATGGTTGTCATGCATTCATCTGATATCTACTGAAATTCATGTTTCCTCAAAAAAGCAAGGCATTTCAAGTTATCTTAGGAAACTTGAAAAATTACAAGACATTTTTAATAGATCAGTGGATCATCAAGAGGTCCTCTTGCTTTGGACACTGCAAAATAAGTGCGTGTGACATGCAATTTCTCTTTGAGCAGAGAGAATTGAGATTTAGGTAGTATGAGAAAGGATGATCAAATTGATCTCAAGTAGTTGATGTTGTCCTGCCTTGTACTAGGTGCAGTTTGGAAAACTGACTTTCTAAACTCCCTTTTATATCTGTAAAAGTTGAAAATTACTACATCTGTAATATATATATATATATGAAACAGCATATCTTATAATACTAAAATAACACTATTAATTCACTGCTTGGCAGCTGCAGTCGAATACAAAAGGATTGCTGCTTTTCGTTTACTAAAGTCACTTGGGAATAGCTATTGTCCTCAAAGCACTGTCTTTTGTGACTAAGAATTGCTTTCAGTGTTGCTAATTTTTGAAGCAGTTTGTGCAAGTGTATGTAGTCTCATTGGCTGGCATAGCAGCTCTTGTAACAAGAATTTGGACTTAAATTTTGAGATGTTTTAGGCAAATCTTTTAACTCATCAGTGTAATATTTCAACTTTTAAGATGTTAATCCACAAGTGAAAGTAGATGCACTTGATTCTTTTTTCTGCTTATAGTTCAATTGTTGGTTGAGTATCTTTACGTGAAAAGTAATGTACTTGCATTCTGCATTATAGCATAAGACTAAATACAAAATAGAACATTTATTTTTGAGGGGGATTAAATATTCTTTTTCTCACACTTAATATTTTAGGGAAACAACTATATTTTTTAAAATTAATTCTGTTATGGTAAGCACTTGGTCTCCTAAGAAAGCTAAGATCTTATTTAGAAATGAAATATTGCAAAAGCCACTTTGGAGGCACAGTTATGCGGTTGATATTTGGTGAACTTTCTGATTTAGCTAACTGAATATTGCATTTGAAAGCCCTTTTTAAGAGAGGGAAGGTGGGACAGTGAACCAGTAGTGAGACTCAGTGCTTCTCTAGTTTCTTCCTTCTAATAAATTTTTTCCCTAGAATTTTCTGTATAGGATGTAGAAAGCAGAAGATGGAAGAAACCAAAGAACTAAATCAGTGCTCCTTTTACATTGAGGTTGTGTAGCTTAGTTTACTCCCAGGTCCCCAAGTTAGTTTTACAATGCCTAAATATGCTTCCTTACCTTCTTTAATTTCAGTGTATCATTTTAATGTAAAAACACAATTGTGAAGTTCTGCTGCATTTTATATTGGTCAGCAGTTTTTCCCTAGAAGTACACAAGTGCGTCACTGAGCTGTGTATCAGTGGCCAAAATACTTTTTGTAGAAGAAAAATCCTTGTAGGAAATGAGCAAAAGTAAGTCTTAAAATAATTTCCATTCAATATTTGTTGTTTGCATTATTTCAAATAGGTAATGCAGTTCAGACATTATACCAAGGAGGAGATGAAATGAACAACAGTGCTAAGTAAGTGTACATGATGGTTTTTAAAAAATAAAAAAAAATTGGAAATTAGTTTTAAAGCTTTATAAAAGATGTTTGTGGTGCGAACATAAGCTTTTGAACAGGAGACTGCAAACTATTTCTGAAATGTAAAGAAATTCCAGGAACACATGAAACCTCTATTTAAGAACTGATAAATATTCCTTTATGTTTTAATTTTAATATTATGCACTTCTTGCAGAGAAACAGGGAAAGTACTAAGTACTGGATGGTGTTGCATTTTTCTCTCACAAAAGAGAAAAATTTTTTTTTTTTTTTTAAAAAAGGCTAATAAGATTAGACTCTGGAATACAAGTTCTTACAGCTTCAGAGAACGCTTATACTATAACTTACAGTTTATATACTGGGGAAACAATTCAATGCTTCATAGTCTAATGTGACACTCCAACAAATATCCAAGATTAAGGAGCTGCAGCTGGTCCTTTAAATCACCCATTCCATCTGTTGAAGCCCTTGAATAGTCCAGGTCTTTGTGGTAAATGTGATGAGCACTTAGCCCAGTGTGGGAGAATATTACTTTTTTGCCTGATTAGTGTGTATGATCAAGGGACATTGAGTGGCAGCAACAGTATTAACCTGTAGGGGACTGAGAAGAGAAAGTAACCAGAAACTGAAGGAGAAGCCTTGCTTTGTACATCCCACAAATTAGCCCCATATTTGTATCTTTGGCATCCATGGAAGATGAGAAGGAAAAGAAAAGGGACCATGGAAGATTTTGTTGCTTTGGTTTCTTATAATTCTGAGGCTTCTCAGGGTTTGTGGAGAGTAGAACATTCGGTTTCTTTATTAAGTGGTGAAAGAGGGAAAAGGAAGCTCTGGCAATTTTTCTGTCTGTGGACACTTAGAACAGGTGAGGATATCTGTCTTAAAGAGGAAAAAAACAGTGGAGTAACTTGTATTTTGCTTGGACTGCAAAACTGAAGTTATTTACTATCTTCTAACAAAAGTAATGTGTCATTCTGAAATTGTTCCAGTAATGCTGTGAGGGGATACCAAGGTCTGATCAAGGACTTAGAGAATATGGAAGGAGCCTGCAAAATCAAAGGAATACTATGTATTCCAAAGATAAACCAGATGGGAATGTTTTTCTCCTGTGTTGAGCTACCGATTCCATAATAGACTGTTTTTACTAAGGAATTTTAGAATGGTTGGATTTTTATATTTTTTTCCAGAGGTGGGCATTTATTGAGTGTAATAGAAGCTGATGTTGTATGGTACCTTTGAAAATCAGAGTGAAGAATTATAGTGCACATTTTATTGAGTGTGTGTGTGTATGAATATGCATATATGAATACTTTTTCTGCTTTTCACTGTAGACAGGGGCTTTGGGAGGAGGAGTGGAAGGTGGAAATGGAAAGCTTTGTTTTTCTCATCTGTGCTATGGCATTTGCAGTATTAATGTAGAACTAGGGAGCAATCAAATCACGGCATACGATATTTTTAACGTTAAGCCTTCCTATCAAAATCTCTATAAAACTAACATGCCAATTTGGCTTCTAAAGAGAAGTTGTTTATGTAGCTTAAATAAAAGCAGTGCATTTTTCTCTGCTGAGAAAATGGCTGCAGTTTTTTTATGTTTTATAAGCAACGAGAGTATTGAAAAGCTCATTAAGAGTGCCATGTGTCTCTACTGCTGTAACTTTTGTGGCTTTGTAAAAAGTTTCTTTCACTTCTTTTCTAAGCTATGTTGCCCATTTTGAATAGCCTCTGTTGGTTACAAGATTATAACACTGCAATGGCTTTCTCTCAGTAAAGCCCTGCTAGTTACTGGTGAGACTTTTTAAAAGTAAATGAATTCAAAGCTAGTCTATTCTTTTTTTTTCTTTCATTTATTTATTTTTTTCTTCTGAAGACTTTATTCAAAAGTCTGAATCATTTTGCAGGAATGTCAGGATCTAAACACTTGCTAATTTAACGCATGTATGCCTTCTGGCCCATCATGCAGTACTGGGAAATCAGATTGAGTATAGCAAAAGAGAAGCTGCCTCTTTCTGCTGCATGTGCAAAGACTTGCCTGGATCTCTTGGAAGCTTGTTCACAAAGTGTCTGGTGCTTAGGTTTGCACTGGTTTGTGGGTAGGAAACTGGCCTGGTGTTGTCAGTTATGTTTGCTGCTGTTATATGCATTTAGATGTTTTAGGGTAAAAGAACTGGGTGCTGTAGTACATGTGTTGTAGGGCAGGGGTGAAGCTTGCATTCCATTCCAAAACCGGGATTAAGTAACAGTCTGTCTGAAGTTGGTTTATTTTACCAAGTATCAGATTTCAACATAATTGACACTTTTATCCCTTTCAACTTTGTTCTCCTCTGTGGTCTGCATTCTTCCCTCAGTCCATGGGATCCACAGTTCTGCTTGCATCATATCTTGCAAGTGATGATTCCTGATTTATTGTGTGCCTTTCTGAGCAAGAAGCTTGGGTTAGCCTTTCCTTTCTAGCATAGTGTGCTCCTTTGTATAATCCATACAGAATTACTCCAGCAATAGATTTTAGTGGGCTCACTGAAACTGCCATGGTAAAAGAACATGAAAATCACATTCAAATATTAATAGATCTTTTGCTTGTCTAAGGGTTTGAGAAGTTAAGCAGGCAAATTTGATGACAGTTAATAACATTTTTTCCCACAGCAGCCTTTTTTCTCCCCCTCCTCCTTCCTCTTTATCTATCAGCAGCTCACTTATTTTTGCTAGCAGCCTCTCTGACAGCCAGTTGACATGTCCCAGGCTTCCCTTCCCCCCTTATGTCCTTCACCAGCTATAACTATTATAATTTACTTCAACAAGAAAGATTTCATTCCAACAAGGCCGTGGAATTAAACCCCCTGTTCAACAAAATGCCGTCTGAGGTATCATCTGAAGGAAATCAGACATTCTCACTATTCTGTCTGATGCTTAGTAACCCCTTTTTGATGATAGGATGATCAGTTCAAGTGTTATCAGTACTAGCAGTCACTTTCTTTAGTGACTTACATTCTGATCTGACTGTTTGAGAGGGCGCAGATGAACTAGATGTTGGAGAGGGCACAGATGAACTAGAGAAGGAATAGATCCAATCCTCCCTTTTTGCGAAAGTAGATTTACTTTTCTGTTGTTTTACTATATATGAGGAAGAATTATTCTTAAAACTTATATAGCTATCGTAATGTCTTGCCCTCATCTTCTCTACCTACCTAAATATTGTCCCTATATTAGTTTTTCTTCCTAACGTAATACTTCAAATATTACTTTAATCTTGCTTGTTCCATAGCATCTGAAAAAATAAAGATGGTTGAATTCTTGTTTGCTAGTGTCTAAGGAGCTTCAGTTTCTTTTCTCTGATGATATCATGTCTGTAGTTTCAGCTGGAAGTAGGACTTTTTCATATCACTACATCAAACAATCTTTATGGTCTATGTTGAAGATGAAATATAGAACAAGTAACAGATTTTTTTTTTTTTACTTCATACACTTTAGGATAGGTTTGATTACAATGTCAAAGTCTTTGTTTGCAGCCATGAAATATGTTTTTTTCTTCCCTGCCAAGGTGTCTGAAATATGCAAATCTGATACTCATTGACTCACTTATCAGTGAAATGTCACTGTCCCGTTGTTCTTGGGGTTTTTTTGGGTACAGTCAGTTGTAGCTATTCTATTCTAGCTGCTTTGGGAAAAAATATAATATGAATTTGATAAGCAGTAAGTTTATCGTACCCCATTTCTGCATTAATTTCTCTTTCTATTCCCCCAAAATCAGGGATGAAAAACTGAAACGGCTCCAATGATTCTTCCTTTCTTTAATTTTTTTTCTTTGGTTTTTTTATCTTTTGAAGTTTTAGGTAGTCAAGCTACTGGAAAGGATTTCTGATTGGTATTTTCTTTTGTGCATTTATTGACAGACAATTCAAGATTTTTGAGGAAAAATATGTTTAATCAAGTTCTAAATTTGTAAAGCATGGGCGTTTGAAAGGAGCTGTAATGGAGACAGAGTTGGATTAACTATTTTTTAAAAACTTTCTAAAAAAACACAGATTCATGGAAATACTCCTTTACTTGCTTAGCTGTGCTCATTTGAGTAAACCCTATTCTGTTCAGCAGTGATCTTGGTTATGGTTTTGTACAGTGTCCTTCCCATGTATGAGGAGTTAGTTGGCTTCAGTATGTTGTGGAAAAACATGATGCCCTCTAGGTTACAGAAGGACAAAGATTAAGAGCTCTGATTCTGGCATTTCCACAGTATTTTCTTTCCTTTCTTTCATCAAAAGCAGCAAATAGAAAAATGGAATTTTAGGTGGAGTTTTTTCTTTCAGTAATACATTTTTACTGGTGTAATTTACAGGGCAATAAAGCAAAGTGTTATTTTTAATACTTATTTGTAACTTCAAATATGCAGGAAAACTTCATAAGGTAATTCACATTAAGCATTGGTGACCTTTATGTAAAGTAATTTCCAGTTATGCAAATACATGAATAAGAAAGGTTCATATTCTGTTCATGAAGGTTAGCCCCTTGCATCAGGAAATAAAAACAGTGCCAACCCATTTAGTGGTCTGTTCAAGCAATGTGTATCATAAATGAGTCTCACGATTACTATGAGAAATTTCAGGCTTTTTTTTCTGGTATAATTTATATGCCTAGCATATAGCATATATGATAATATTGTCTAACATAAATACTTTAGACATGTTTGGATTGGCTGCATTAATCATAGCAAGTAGAGCTGTTAGTTATGAAGACTATTCAAATAAAGGCCAATAAAATGTTTAAAAGCATCATGTCTGCATGTTTCAATTTGCAAAAATGTTTTAAAATATTTACATTATTTAATATTTTTCTATCTGGGAAGCTGAGGTTTGAGGCCTTTTCTGAACTGAAAAATCATGACACTAGGTATTAGTTGATATGTTTTGACATATTTGAGATTTTACTGTCTTGTCTATATTATCCTTAAGCATGTCTTGCATTAATTATCTAGGAACTTGGGCTCTTTTTTTCTTGAAAGCCTTCATGTCTTGTGTCAGCTAGATTCTTCTTAAGTACATTTGTCAGAATACATTTGTGTGGCCAACACATTCTCTAATGAATTCTGTCTAGTCTAGACAAAAGATGAGAGAGAAAATATTTTTTACAGATTTCTATAAATAGAGTGAAAGATTTTTCTGTGCTGTAAGATGAGATGTTTGATTTCAAAATTGCAACACTAGGAGAAGGAAAGCATACACATTGGGTTTTTTTGTTTTTTAAATTTGCTAGAAATTATGTTTTCTTTGCCTTTTAGTTTAATACATGCCTGTGAAACCCTTACAGTTTTGGAATAAAGGAATGAAATATGTTTAGAACATTGTTTTTATTTTGAACAGCTTGCACAGTCTAAAGCTCTTAATAGCTTAGTAGTAAGAGTCAAAAAGCAAGCAGGACATTTAGTGGCTGGAGTAAGGACATAGTTTGCATCTTACAGCCTATTATGCAAGAACTGCAGCGTGTGACTTTATGTGTCTGAATAGTCTGTGTCTTTTCCTTATCTATACTAGGCAAATGTTTATTTCTTTATGTTGTAGCTCTAATAAAGCTGGGAAGATGCAGACCATAGGGGTACATAACTAAAAAGATTGCCTCTTTTGTTTGTCCAAGTAAAGTATCTTGTAGCTTCTTCAGACCAGGTATAAAGTGGAAATATTTTATGAAGGTGGTGGTGAAACACTGGAACAAGTTGCCCCAAGATGTGGTAGATGTCCCATCCCTGGAGACATTCAAGGTTAAATTGGATGAGGCTCTGACCTAGTTGAAGATGTCCCTGATCATGGCAGGGGGATTGGACTGGATGGCCTTTAAGGGTTACTTCCAGCCGGAACCATTCTGTGATTCTTCATCCAGTTTTCATAGTGATTTTAATAACTACTGTTGTTTCTGTGTGTAATACAGCCAGTCAGACACAGGATTGTTGTGTTTGAATCTTAATACATTACAGCTCATGCTTCTAACTTCTTTCAAGTCAAAGCACATCCTAGACATTGACGTTTGTCTCTAACAGATATATTCAAATTGTAGCTTCTCTCTACACAAATCTCAGATTTATGAATGTTACTCACTTTTGCCCACCAAGACAAGATTTTCTTTCATCCTCCCCAGTATTAGTCACTTGTGCTTGTGTCAGCTTCCCTTTTTGTTTACTCATCCATGCCATATTCCTCTCAGCCCTTCTTTATCAGTGTTTGCCTCTCATTTATTTATGCTCTCATCTTCCCTAATTCCTTTCTTTCTGATGTATTGTTGACTATTTTTATTCCATTCCTTCCTCACTTTGGATTGCTGTTTAAGGAGTTGGCCTTCTTTCATGAGTATTGTGTCTTCAGACTCTGAAAGGAAGGTGGTAGTTTTGTTTTGCTCCTGGAAATGAAACTTTTGCAGATAAGGTTGAAGCCAGGCTGCTGGTGGCCTACAGCAGCTTGATGCTATTGCCTGTGAGAGCAGTAGCTCTTTAAGGACACAAAATGTTTCTGCTGAAGTCAGGAAGGAACTGAATGAAATCAGAAATCAAGTATCTTTTAATGGGCATTGAGACTTGTTAATATGTTCTTTCCAGGGAAATCGATGAGGCCATCCTAGAAGTCTCACTGAAATTGTCTCCAGCCATCTCGTAGCCTTTTAGCCCACCAAACTGTAATTGAGGCACACCTCTTGCATTAACATATTACATTACCTGTGAACACCAAGTATTGCAGTATGGAGACTGCTGAACCATAGAGACCATTGTGGGCAGAATTCCTGTGGTGGATGCTGGCATGCAAAACGGGGGAAAACCAGGTAGACACACTCCCTGTGGAGCCCTGTCTGGCATTGTGTGGTTTTTCTCTTGCTGTGTCTCACTGTTCTACAGACAGCTGTTCTTATAGACTGAAGGTTGGGAGGGTGTTTTATAGAAATTCTCTAATTTGTTCTGACACAGATGAGTAATAAAGTCAGTGGCAGCCTTACTATAAATCACTGGTCTAGGCATGAAATGATTCCTGAATTTTTTTGACTGTTACTGTTACAGAAAAAAATGTGATAGCTGATTTTGACTAGTTAACATCATTATAGATGGGTTCACAAATGAGACATGTACCTTTTACAATGTAAAAGCTGCATGCAACTGTTATTTTTCTCATGCCACTGACTAATGTTAAACTTTTGAAATTATGAAAACATTTAAATTGGTTCTTTCCAGGAAGATAATTTTACGCCTTTTAGTGAGGCTGTGAAGGGAATTTTTAAGAATTCATTATTTTGTATAATTTTTGTGGTTGTGCTCCGTATCTGTGTGAGAAGGAGTATTTTTCCTACCCTATATTCTCTTCCTGCAAAAGATACTCAGTTAAGATATTTTAATGATAATTCTTGTAAATGGATATTTGTCCTGAAGTTATCATTGCAGAATTAAATATAAAAATTGCTTTTAGAGTGCAAATCTATGCAGCATCAGATAACAATGGTATATAAAGCAGCATTCTTCCAGAGGCTGTTGATAAACCAAATAAACAGGAAGTATCACTGGTAGTCGATGGAAAAAACCATAGTGGTGAGGTCATAAATGTGAGTAGGCAGGAAGAACAGACAAATCCCACCACACTGGTTAGTTGCATAAGCGTGCAGGATCTGTCAGGCCTAAAGAATTTTTCCAATGATCTAGAGTTTCGAAAACATTCAGTTTGCTCTGAAAAGTTCAAGCAAGCAAAGAAGCAGAAAAAAGGGAATGGGAACCTTAATGTGTAGTTTTACCTGGACTTTGCTGAGTAAGAAGTACTACTTAATAGAAAAAAAAATTAAAAATTACCAACCTACAGAAAGTAGTATTGAAAAATTATGATTTTTTTCTGTAACCACAGGCAGCAATAACAAAAATGGAAAGATTAAAAATCATAACTGTCTCCCTGAAAAATAAATTTCTATCAGCAGAGGATGTGTTAACATATAGCACTGTCTGTTCCAAAAATGCTTCTTGTCAGAGGAGAGGCAAGGCTGAAGATGGGATACAGCATGAAGGGCAGAGGATTTGAGAGCCTACTGTGGTAGTTTGCAAGGGGAATAGGACTTATTTCTTCTCCAACATGGCCAATTCTAACAAGTTAGAAAATATCCTCCATTGACACAGTTTTTTAAACTTTCAGTGTTTTTTTCAGTCATTTGCTGTGTTTGTCTTGAGGCTAAACAGATTGCAGGTCCTCAGACAGCATGTACCACTGCATATAGTCCTGAAATCATCTCTTTTTAAAATATTATATCTAGCAATTGTCAAACCAGATTCACTATTTTACTACCTGTGCAGAAGGGGGGGAAAAAAAAAGTGCTGTTCTGTTCTGGTTTTCAGAATATAATCTCAAGAGCACATGATGTGTTGAGAGTCTTGGCACAGATGCTGAAATTCCAGAGGCTGAGCAGTTAAAATGAGAAATTTTCTGTTGTTTAATAACTAGGGAGATCCGTATCATTGGTACCAAAGAGTTAAAGTCAAGTCTTCTGTATCCAAAATCATGATTTATTGCTGTTGAGATTGGGCCTTAGGAAATAAATGCAGTACTGTGATGTGGTGTGGAAGTCTGTGCTTTGGCTGTTTCAGGAGTAAGGCCAAACCACAGACCTGAAAGAAACAATGCTACTACAGTCAAATCTGGCTGAAGTTGTTTTCATCATAACACAGAATAAGTGATGTGTTTGGCACAACAGAGCAAGTGTCAGTCATATGGTTGGACTCCATTCTAAGTGAAAATAGGAGCCGTATCTTATGTGGTTTACCCTTCACTAGTCATTGAAAGCTGATTCCTTTAAATAAAATAGTATCTTCTTTTTTCATGACATTTCCTTTTCTTCTCTAGTTTCTTCCTTCTCCTGGAAGAAAAAAATTGAGAACCTCCAGGGAAAGTTACTTTTGAACTTAAATAAACAGCAAACCAAAATACAACCCAAAAAACAGATTAGGCAACAGCATAAAGAAATATTCTTCTTTTCATCTTACATGAGGATACAATATGCATACCACTTACTATCATAAGAGAGTGTCAAGCTCTTAAAAACCTGCTAACTATCAGCCCACCAATGCCTGTTAATGTGGAAGAAAACTTATAGAATTCTGGACATCCAGGATGCATCTGCAGTTTGATTGTATAAGTAGAACTGAGCAACTAATTTGATTGATGATATCTTTGTACTGTTATTAGAAAGTAGAAAATGCTAGGGGGAAGAAAGCATTGAAGTATTTTCCTAGCCAAACCTGATCTGAGTTGCTTTTTTCATTGTGTCTAAAATTACTTAGAATTGTGATGTTTGTTTCTTCCATAGGTTTTTCTGTGAGTAACATACCTGTATTAATGCAAGTTAAGTCACAGACTGCATTATACAGAAGCAAAGAATCATGTTTATAGCTCACTATAAATGTCTCTACTTTTTATTATATTTTTGTTCCATGCAGGCTAATATGAGCTTGCTTCTTTGTGTTTCTGTTACATTAAAATCCATGTAAAGCTTTCTTTGAGTCTTTTGTTTCCACTGAAAATTCTCCAGTAAGTGTAAATCTTTGTGCTCCTTTCACACAGCTCTTTGTGTGGAACATAGGAGACATCCTTTGAAAGGGAAGATTTCTCTAGTGCTCATTTTCTTTGACCTTTTTCCCTGTGAATTGTATAATGTAGGGGACACTGGGCTGTCATTTCAGCTTTATCTGTAGAGCTACATTCAGAGCTGGCTTGAAAGATAATCATCGTGTGCTTGTGTTTCTTCTACTTCTGACTAGAGATCCAGTATCCCTATGTCCACATCAAAGGACCCCCTTTCATTTAATTGTTTTAATACACACAATATTTTGGTGTTTCTGAGTTGCAGAAGCATGAGAGAGATTTTCCAAAACACAGGAACATCCATCTTAAATGCTGAGGAAGTTCTTGATGTGTATTTAGTAGATGTAAAGACTAGAACAGGAAGATGGAACAGCTCTGGCAGTTCATATGTTTGGATATGAACCTTTTTCTAACCGTGCATAACCATTTCCCTTTACACTTGTGAAAAGTGTAGTTGGGGAGAAGGAGAGTGAGTTGTTTTGATTGGTATTCTGCATATGAGAAAGTGTACATGGAGGCAGAAGGGGGGAAAAATAAAGATGCAGCCTTTCACAGAACAACATATTTAGATCAGTTAGTAAAAGCAGCAGATCTTGACCTTTTGTATGATTCTCTTTGCTCCATATTCTTAAAAAGTAAAATAAAATTCACTGAAGAGGCAGAATGGACTAGAGATTAATTCAGGTTTTGAACGAGATGGTGGTGGAGAATGGAAACAGAAGTTGGATGTTCCCCTGACTAATGTTATTTAGAAGAACCAAGACCGGGGGTAAGGCAGCCTCATTTTACCTGAACATTGCCTGTGTTTCCTTTGCTAAAGAAAATAAATGGACCAAAGAAGCTGAAAGTTTGAGGATATTTTCTTTTGGGAAGTTGTCCTTTTTTCCCATCAAGACATTCAGCTGTATAGTCAGCTGACTAAACTGAGTCTGAGTATTGGCTAACAAGGGAAAAGGTTGCTGATGAATATGAAGCAATGTTGATCTGTTGCTGAGAAGGGGCTGTGTTGGGCTTTTCAAACTGCAATTGCTTTCTTTTAAGGGGCTGTAGAAGAGATGGCTGAAGAAAGCTAATGAAGTGTCTTGCTGTTTCTATTAAGGATAGTAACAAGGATCTTTGATAATAAAACTAACTTCCAAGATTTCCTGCCTGATTTTTTTTAATTCCCTGAAATTCTAGGTAATTCCAAAGATGTGGCACAAAAGCCAGCACATTTTCCGAGCTGATCTAGCATACAAAATTGCCTAGAAACAAGAATTGTCCCTTTGCTATGTAGATATCAGAAGGAGTAAGAATTGCTGCTTAAAATGAGTGCCATGGGGAGGAAATATGTTTGGAATGATAAGCAGGACAGAATGTGAGGATACCTGTGGGTAGATGTTATCACAACCTACCCATTTGCTACAGAACACTATTTAAGTGGGGTGGTAAAAAAAGTTGTGTAAAATACAGTTGAAGTGAAATTACGTTAGCCTGCATGTATTAGGATATTTTTAAGTCTTCTGAGAAGAAAATTTATTCCAATCTTGCCTTCTAACTTTTGAATTGATTGAGTCAGCTACTAAATAACTCTTCTATTGTATTTAATGTACCTTCAGATGTGATCAATTCCAGATACGATAGATTTCAGTCAATCACTTGCAGATGTCACTTGCAGCCTAAGATTAAATAAGACACTTGAGAACATTAAATTGCCTGTAGTGCAATATAATTGCTGCTCTATTGAGTCTAGCATTCATTTCTAAATCAGTCTAATATAGTGTAAATAAGTAACTGTTTACCTAAGAGATTTCCAGCATTTTGCCTTGTAAAGTGTGTATGGACAAAAAGAAAATTGAAAAATGTAACCTGTGTGTGTGCGTACATGTTTCATTTTAAAGCACTCATAATTAATGTTTTACTCCAAATGCAGTAAATTATCCAAGCTTCTGAAATTATGTATGTGAAAAAATTGCATTCAAGCACATTGAAGTATATAGCAATGCAAAAAAAAAATCACAGTGTCTTGTTTTAGTAGTCGAAGTCAACAAAAGGTACTCTGTGCTTACAATGATGTAATGTTATAACTTGGGTGCTGAGGCTACCGGACAAGACTAGACAAAATGAATTTCAAAAATGGCATTCTAATTAAACTAGTCCCTTGATACAGATCACTGGTGGTGTTTTGGCCTTGCTCTTGACTTTTTAACACCCAGAGGTATTTCTAATGGCTGTGGTTAAGAGCTTTAAGCCCAGTTCTGCTAATGATCAGCTAACACCTGTTGTGGTGAAAAGCTATTCTGGTTGAACAGTCCCAGGATTACCTTTATAGACCAAAATAAACCCTTGTCATACAGTTGAGTGAATAGCTTTAGATTTTGGGAAAAATATGCTGAATGTGTGGTCTAAACTTACTGAAATATATGGAATATTAAAGCAGTACTGGAAAATGGCACTGCGTAAATGCTGATGTCTCAGCCAGTGCAGGAAAGTAAATCTTCTCCTCTGTCACTTTAATACTTTCAGGATTTCTTCCTGTCTCTCTGGTTTACATAACTGACAGTCAGACAATTTTTAAATCATGATAATTTGAAGAGGCCTTAAAAAAAACACAGGCAATCACATGACTGATTCTGTAGCATGCTGTCATCATGTAACAACTTGCTGAAACACCGAGAGACCTAATAAACAAAAATACAGAACTACTGCTAATGCACTTCATACAGGTTCCAGCATTGCTTTATTTTTTGTTTTGTTGTTGCAGTGCAAAGGTCTTGACATAATGCTCTAAAGGTGCCATGTAGAATTTATATTAGATTCTGTTAGGCAAGAAACTATTTAAGACCTAACCAAGTAATAACACATTTTCCTCACGCAACACTGAAAAAGAAACACTAACACAGGACTTTGAATAATGCCTGAAATATAATTAATTTGAAGTGTATAAGGCAAGTTGTCATGTTTGCGAAGAAAAAAATGTAAATTTTCCTTGTCTTGCTAGGTTTTCCCTGAGACCGTTTAATCAATTAGTAATCTGTAACTCCAAAGACTTTGTATATTGTTGTTTTTTAAGTTATAGTTGTCAAAGCCGTACAGAAAAATATGCTTTTGATTGCTACCTAAAATTACTGTCAGTTTCACAGAAAAAAAGCAGAAATTTTGAAGACAGCTGCTCATGTGATGATGCAGATACACTTCTAATTTGCAGGATTAGTTGATAACATTTTGATTTTTTTCTGGTCCAAAACGCTGTTAGAATGACTGGAAGTGTAGGACAGATTTCAGTGTTTAGTGTTAAGTGTGAAATCAAGCACATGTATCAAGGCATACACAGCACAGGTTTTGATAATTGTTAAAACATACCAACAGGGCCTTTGATGTTTGTTTGTTTGTTTGTTGTGACTTGAGCAATTCTTTTGACCTTCAGGAGGAAAGATATGGTACAACAGGAGTACAATGCACACTGATGGAAGTACTCCTTCTGTTTAGATTTTTTTTTTTTTTTTTAATAGGAAAAAGCAACCAAAAACCAATCTGCAAAGTCTGTTGACTAGTCCTTGCTAGGAATGATTTTCTGCATAAATAGATTATCTTTTCTTCTCTTCCTTTCTGCTAACCACTAAACATATCCACTGTCATAGTATTTATGGAAGCCTTGCATTCTCAAGGCAGAAACGTATTATTGTCCTTGTTTGTGTCCTGTATCTTGTTAGTGTTGCTCTCCAAAGACGTAATTATGGCAAATAGGGTTAGAATTTATCAGTTTGAAACAAGAATCTTCTGGAGTGAAATCCTAATGCAATTTTTTTCTTCTTGGGCCTTAGAAAATATGAAGGCATTCATAGCTAATAAAATGTGACTGGAGAATATACAGCACAATTTCTTGTGCTTAAAGCAGTGCTAATGTTTCTAGAAATTACTTTCTGAAGGTTTGCTGTCAAACGAATGAACAGATGCCCCAAATTTGGTTTTTTCACATTAGTATGTCCTGTCCAACTACAGACACATGCAATCAAATATTTCTTGTTCATAATACTTAGAAAGGTGAGGAATTTATATGTGCTTAAATTGCCTCCCTGAGTAGTGGTGCAGATTCCAAAATTATTATTTGGGAATGTTGTCTGCAGTGCCAGTGATTATAGATGACAGGATCTGAAAAGAGAGGGTGGTTTGAAATCATTTACTTCATCATCCTATTTGTTTGTTCCCAAGTTAACCACTGTTGCTTGTTCAGAGCTGTCATGTATTCATGATGTTTTATATAAATTGGGGATTGTACTGCAGATTCCATGAGTATAAGTTCTCCTGTAGAAGCAATGAAATCAGTAGGCTTGAATTCAATGTGTTGTGTTTTGTTGCTACCTCTTCCAATGTACTGTTCAAGAGGAAGTCTTTATTGTCTGTCAGGTTATGTTTGAATTTTGACCCCAAAGTGAAGTTGTCATGCACTAAGGTGATACTCTCAGAGAAATTAATAGTATTATATACATACATACGTACATATATATGTATATATTTAGTATAGAAGAATGGAGTTGTTACTGTCTGAACTTCAGATTGTTCAATTTCAATAAAATGATGATTTGTGAAGATACTGGAGGAGCTCCCCTGTTAGTGTGAAAAAAACATAACCATAGCATAAACATATCTGAAATGATAGCATTAAGTCTTTGAGATGAATGAGATGGGTGTTTACAAATACGCGTTTTAGTTTGAGGATTCCATTTCAACGCAGTTGCATAAAAATACATATAGAGATTTACATACAATAATTATGTATCGTTACACATAATAAAAGAGAGGGTTTGTGTATAATAATGATGTAAAAAAAAAAGAGGAAAAGTCTTGGGCATAGCATTGAACTGAGGATAATGGTATATCAAAGACAAAAACTTTAATTGTTCAATGTTCTGCAATTCTGAATGCATTTCTAGATTTATTGGAGATTTCATTTCTGAGTGTAAAGAGCATATGTACCGTGATAACTGCAAAATAGAAACCTAATTTAAATATAGATACAAGGAGATAATAATTCCTTTATCTGGTTGCTAAGCTGTTTGTTGCATTAAAATATTTATATTCACCAGCAAAACAGCATTCTGTGCTTAAAAGCAATCCTTTGACACATACTTTAAATCAACTTAAACATCTAATACTGCTTCTTGTCCAGTTAAATATGCTTATTAGAAAACAGTAATGAATTTTAGTTGTTTATTTATTTGAGGGTTTGTGTATTTGCATAGTTATTATAGTTTTGTCTTAATTTGCAGTCACTGAAGGATTAGTAGACTGTTGAGTGTTGTGATAAGAATAGAAACACTACTAGAAGGAACTTAAGCTCTGTGAAACCTCAGCATCATGCATTTGCTAGTGATGATATATAATCAAATCTTCTTTTGATTCCTATTTGTTTTGAAATCTTTGGGATGGACATAGCAGCAGAATAGGTATGTGTACTTAATTTGGACAAAGCTACTTAATCTCTTTGAGCAAACAGGACATTTTTATGTGTTCCTGATCAGAGAAGCCAAAAGTGGTCATACTGGCTGGCTTGGTTTTTTGCCAAGCCATGGTTCTGCTGCTTAGTTGTGAATTGAAAATTAGTATTTTTCTTGCCCTCTTGATACTTGTGCTTTTCACTAAAACATTAAAAAATGCAGTGGTATTGGAAACCACTTAGTCACAAATGTACTTTATTTTACCTTATAGGGTTCTAACAGAATTATTGTTTAAAGTTACAAATCCCATTTCAACCAGGTGCTGCCAGTACTACCGCAGATCATCTGTGTTTGAGCTTGATTAATAGAGGAGTGAATATTTTAAGGACTTTCTCAAAACTTTTATTGTTTTTGCTTCCCTCTGGACCTTGGATTGCCTTAATCTTTCTTAGGCAATTAAAAATAGTTTCACAAAATTCATTTATCTGCTTTCTAGGGCAGAGTTTTCTGTACATACTTTTTTCAGAAATGCAAGGAGTATCTTTTATGAAATACTGTTTTGTTGAAAATACATAGATTTAATGTAAGGAAGTTTTTCCACAATAATGTGGCACCTTTCAGGTTTTTCCCTAAATTGATTATTTTTAATTTTATTTCATTTTGCTTTTTTGGTCACCAGTTTAGTGCTAGGAGAAATTTTTTGAAAATTTCAAATTAAATAAGTGTCATTTGAACATGACATTTTAGAAGAAATACTTGTGTTAGTTATACAGAAACTCAAGTGTCAGATTGGATGAGAATAATGTGTGGAAAACAAATCACATTCTCCCTAATATCATACTAATTTTCTTCTCTTGTTCATATGACTGACTTCTGTAGAAGTTTTTATGTCAAAGAATTCTTTGCCATGTACGTAATAACAAATTAAGTACTTGTAAATTAGTTTTCAGTAATAAAGTTCTTCACTAGAGATTAACAGATATGTATACAAGGCAAAAGCACATTTTCCCTGTTCATGCCTCAGTCATATATCTCCAGCTAGTGGGTTTTTTAATGTACTCACCTGACTATTGTGTAGGATATAGAATGTGGAAAAGAAGCCATGGCATTGTCTCATTTTACAGAGAAGCATGGAATGAGTTATAAGGTTGCCATTTTGCTTTTGGATGTGTTGAAGAAATAAAGGTTTAATGTTAATTATCTGAGCGAATTACTGAAAATCATAAAGATATACGTGGTTATGTGAAGCAAGACTATTGATAAGTAGACATGAAGTAATCCATGTGAGTAATCTGAAAATCTTAATGTGTGGGTTTTTGGAAAAGCAAACAAAAAGCTCCTGAAGTATGTTGACTGAAATGGATAGTGAAAGGGAAGTAAAAAGGAATATTTTTTCATATTTTTGTCTAAATCCCTGCTCGTGTTTTGTGCTTGTTTGTCTGTAACTTAAAATATGTTAGCAAATAACCTGAGCTGAATCTAAGCTAAGGGTCATATCTTTGGAGGGATGACAGAGGAACAGAGCAATCCTCAGGGTGCCTCATGCCTGTGACTTCAGTTAAGTAATTTCACCACATCCTGGCAATGTGGCCAATAAACAGAATATTTTTTTGTTTGCTGATGGACTGATGTGCACATTCTTGGGAATTCCACAACTGGTTGCAATTAAAATTGCACCATTTGGAAGTCCACTTTCAAATTATAGCTCCATCATAGCAGTCATAGGACTTTGCTAGGTTACTGATAGTTTCAGGAAGCAAGCTTCAGGAGTAAAAGGACAGGTTTACTGCATAGATTTATCATGGGGAAAAATTAGAAAACATTAAAATTATTTAGAGCTGCAGTTAAACAAGAATCATCTTTACCTGTTCCAGGTCTTGTAGCATGTCTAATAAACCCAAGTAAGCTCTTCTAACTCTTTTAAATAGTAGATGGAGGAAGGCAGAAGAGGTGCTCTGGCCAATCTGTACCTTCTATGTGTCATGACCGACTGATACAGTTCTTTCTCTGCTTCTCTGACAGAAAGTTATGAGAGTGATCAGGGAGTGCTTCACACCTAGGTTCAATTCTGAATAATGAGGCTGAATTGTTCATTAATGGTGCGTGATTTTTGGGTTTGACAGAAATCTGTGGTTCGGTTTGATCTGGGTGCCATTACTAATATAATCTATCTATCTCACAATTCAGGTATTGGAATCATAGAATGGTTTGGGTTGATAGGGACCTTAAAGGTCATGTGGTTCCAATTCCCCTGCCACGGACAGGGACAGCTTCCACTAGACCAGGTTGCTCAAAGCCTGTTCAGCCTGGCCTTGAACACATCCAGGGATAGGGCATCAACAGCTTCCTTGAGCAATCTCAAACAGGTTGTCTGGAGAAGGAGTTTTGTTCTTATATAGTTATGGGGATACTGTGAGTGTTGTATAGTAATGGACTATTATTTGTTATTTGTTATTAAGGCTTACAGAATCATCTTGTTTCATTGGAATGTCATATAAGGAAGATATATTGGATTAGATATTCTGATTTGTATAATACTTCGGTCATCTTTTTTACATTCTGATATGATGGGAGAGGATGATGTTGTTTGTCGGAAAAAATGTGTGGAAGAATTGGAAAAATGAGTTTTCCCATGTGAAAATATTCTATTCTGTGCAGAAAATGTTGCATAACCTTATTTCCTTTCATTTCTTCTCACCCTGTCTAATCTTCCTGTGTTTCTTTATTTTATTGTTCTTTCCCCAAAGGGAGAACAAAGATGACTTCTGAAGATTCTCAATAGTGGCTTTGTTTCAGAATTATTTTGTTAATTTTCTTAGTTGCCTTTGGTGCAGTATAATGAACTTTCAAGTATGTTGACAAAACTTGCATGATCTTGCTTAAGTTTTTTTTCCCACCACATTTTATTTTAACCTATAGTCCTATTAATAGAGTCTAGATTTAGCTTCAGGTGAAAATAGAAAACTTTGGATCTTATGAGAAAGTATTTATTACCTGGAATATTTGGACATTTTGTGTATAAGATTAAAGCTTGTTTAATAGTTATGGTTACATGTTCTGAAACAATTCTTTACAGCCTTTAAGTGTAAACATTTGTGTCCTTTATGCATGTGTTATTTTGTTTCTGTGGTTCTTTAAACATTATAATTAAGCAGTGAAGAGGTGAGTGTTTGAATTCTGACGCAGGACTGTGAGCTCTGTACAAGTATAAAATTACAAGTGCTTCTTAAATGAAACTAGGTCTGCTTCTCATTGTCTTGTGCAGTTGCAATGCTTTTTTTGTACCAATAAAACTGCTGGAAAATTTAAATTTTTCTTCTGTAATTGTACAGCAGGTAAATTTTTCATTTTGTTTCATGAATACCTTTAAGAAGCAGGATTGTTATTCAGACTACAACTTGTCATTGCACCTGCAGAGGAGTGAAACATTATTATATCCCTGCTTGTCTTCCACCCTGTTTCTCTTCAGATTTCCTCCCTCCCTATTTGGTTTTTTACACAGCTCCTGCAGCATGCTTGTTTAAATCACTGTTTAGGTGGTGGTGTAGGAGGTACTCACAGAGACAGAGGAGAGGCTTTCCTGGGCTCCTGATTCTCCGGCAGAGCCGGGTGGTGTGAACACAGAATCTTTGTGCTGTGCCCTCCTTGGGCCACTTGCTGAGGTGAACCAGAGAGAGGACAAGGACTCTGCTGCTAGAGAAGGGCAGTAATCAGACCTGAAAATATCTTTAGGAGTGTTATTAGCCAAGTCGTTTACTTGTCATTGTTCTTTTGCAAAATAAATACTAGTATCTACCACCAGGTAGCACATAAAAAATTCCTTGAAGTAAAAAATGAAGTAGTATGACAGAATAGTAATAGTGGAGGAAAATGGGGCAAAGGCTAACCTTTTCCAAAAAATAAGCTTTTAAAGTGAGCATTGTTCAAGTGTTTGCCCTAGCAACTCCTTAAGGTGTTTGATTCAGCAGCTACCTGGTATAGCTGCTAAAAAAATAAATTCAGACACCAGTGTCCTGTGCTAGGAATGTCTTGCTTGTGTTTGTCCTAAGGCCAAACAAAAATAGGTATTTGACTGAAGTTTGATGAAACAGGAGAGAGATGAGCTCTCAGAACTAGGACATATATCAGTTAACAGATTTACTGATTGTAGTTTGTAAAAAGGCACTTGAAAGTCTACAGAATAGAGAACATTGTGATTGTGTTCACTTACTTAACTCCAGGTCCTCAGAAGGTAGAGGACATTAAAGAAGCCTTTGGGTGCCTCTTAATCTAATACTGAATAGAAGTCATGAAAGAGACGGTGATTCTTTCGTGACCAAGAATCTCTTGGTCACGAAGGGTAGGATTAGTTGAAGTGTTTGGCTGTAAATGCATTCACACTGCCTTTATTTATGTTTTCATTTGCTGTTGCCTCTCTTCCTATTGTAGTTTTGTTTGGAAGAAATTTTTTTTAGATTGTTTCTTTCTGCTTCCTTTCCTTTGAAAGCACTAGGGAAAACAAAAACAGATTACAGCATGACAGAAATTTGTCAGGCATTGAACACAAACCATGAGCAAAGTATGCTTTTTAATGCTTTGGGAGATTTTGGAGAGGGAAGAATAAAACCACTGGGGCTTTTTCTCCAGTCTACAAATATCTATAGACAAACATATTTTCTCAGAGAAATTGTATTTGCAGTGTCAATAAAATTAGCAAGGAAGCTTTCCTGCTGTCTCACTTTTCAGAAATTATATATTCTAATACCATACTGGAAAGAGTCCAGGCAGTCTGTAAATTATTAAGGGATACCGAAGTTGTAATGGCTGCATGTCTCCTATTGGACTTTCCTGAAAATCAGTGGTTGGAGACTGGCACTAATTTCCTGGCATCAGTGCAGCATGTTCCGAGTGATAATTTAAAATTATTTTAGGAGAGCTGCTTACCTAGACTATTCCATATTCCCTATACATCTGCTGAAGTAAAAAATTCTTCCTGTTATTCTCAAGTCATGGCAAGTTCTGGATGAATTAATATTCTTCAGATTCATAGAAAATTCAACCTTTTTCATGTGGAAGTGCTGTTAATGCGGGCATCAGGGCACCTTGCATGAGAAGCGGCCAAGAGAGAGCTGGATTTGTTCAGCCTTGAGAAGTAGAATCCTTGCTGCTGTCTACAACTACTCAGTGTGCAGCTGTGGAGAAGGCTGAGCCAGTCAGCTCAGTATCAAATTCTTTGTTCTCTTTTGATTCTGAGTAGCCATTTTAATTTGTGCAGTTTGGTGTATGCACCTTATGGGTACATGTAAACATAGCACTGCAGTAGCTAAGAAGGAGAAAGTGGTTTTGAAGGCTGCTTTTTATGTTGAAAATAGATTAAGGTAATTTGTACCACCTTCAGTTCATGAAGTAAGTCCTAAGATCACATATTTGACTTTCAGAATAGGAAACAGCATTCATGCTTGAGTCCACTGTTAAAAATGTTACTGTCTTCAGTGCCTTTTAAAGTGAAATAATGACAAAATGTTCTTTTTCTCTGCAGTGCTTGCTCTCCCAGCCAAAGTTCTGGGCCATTCAGACATCAGCCTTACTCCTTCGGACCAAACTGGAGAAAGGAAGTACTCGCAGAATGGAACGGGCAATGAAGCAGACTCAGGTAAGACTTCTGAGCTGCCTTATTATAATATATGTGTGTGTGTGTATATATAGATTTTATATATATATATATATATGTATATAATCAAATGCAAACAGGCAGGAATTGGGAGGTTCTGCAGTTCCTCCCGGCAAACTGTACGAGATAATTTTCTAATTATATCTCTAAATTAGATACATAAACCACAAATCCTTCTGTGTCTGCTAGTCCTGAGATAAGCTAATATATACAAGTAATGAGGCATCATTTTCAAAAACATGACAAGTTTTGGAAGATTGAAATTAAAATCTGTTTTTCTACCTTTAGTTTCTGACACATGATCTGAGTATATATAGATGTTCCTGAATGTCAAGCTGCTACTGCTATCAAATTTTAAAATATTTTTTCTCAAGTAATCATCTCTATAAAACACTGAAACTTGTAAATAGTCTTTGGTGTTGTGAGAACAAGAAAATATATTTGTGAATAAAGCAGCAATTTCAATTTGCCATTTTGATGTGATACTTGATGATTAGTATTTTTATTGCAAGATTGAAGCAGTGATTAAATAATCTCTCTCCAAACAAAGAGAAGATTGTTTTTTCAAATACAGAAATGTTAAAATCCTGAAATGTGTCATCTAATAGGATTTCTTTTAAAAATAATTTTTTTCAAAAGATAGGTCTGTAGGCTATATCAGGATTTCTTTTTTTACCTTCATATTCCTGTTTTGTTAGCCCTTAGTTGTCTTTGTACAGCTAAGTCTTGTTGTCACACATGAACAGCAGGCATTTGTATATGTCTGTCAGGCACCAGTCCTGCTGGCTAAAACAGCCAGGAATGCAAAAAATTATCATTACGGTGCTGTATATTTAAATCCTGAAAAGCTGATGTTTCATTTAAAATCATTATGATGCACAGATCTTTGAAGGAGTGCATTTTAGATGTGCTGCTCCATCTTTCTTTTGCTGGTGAAGACATGGAATTGCTATAGTGGAATTTCCTGTGGTCCTTAGGAGACTGTCAGGGAAGCCAGGATTCCAAATGTGGGAGATGTAGAATCTGACGGCACTTGGGAAGTGATCTCAGGATCCTTGATGCCCTAAGCCATAAAACAGTTGGAGTGCCTCCAACATTTTTGTCTAGCTTGATTAAACCTGAGTACTAGAAATTGTTATATGATGCAGTTTGACAGTCTCATGACAGAAGTCTTCATGAAGGGGTTCTCTTAGCAAGTACATTTATCTGACTTCTTGGGCTGCAACTGCAGTAATGCAGAGGATTATCATGGACTGTGACATTTTGGGAGATGACCCCACAGTAGACAGAGAATCTGTGGTTTTAAATATTACCTTTAATCTTAGTATGTTTATGTTTTCTTCCATTAAGCTTTCTAGTCGTGTGGATATAATGGCATATTTGTGCCGATTTGATGGTAACAAGCTCAGTTTCCAAAAATAGTTAAAAGTTGTTTAATGATTTATATGTGCTAAATGGATCAAATAACTTGAATAACTTTCCATTTAAGGTTTTCATTCCTGAGTTCCATCAGATCAGAATTTTAAAATATCATTGTTTCTAACAGTTCTAAGAAGGAATCAGAAAACCTATAGTAAATGATGTTATTTCATACATAGCACAAGGCATTTTTGATACATCATCTTCATGAAGGTGCTGATGTATAGTTTTTATTAAGATGCCAAAGAACAAGTGAATTCTGCAGCTATTTATCTGTAGAAAATGGGTTCCAAACTCACAGAATGGATTTAGTGGGTCCTTGTTTTCCAATTTCATTATTTACTACTTCAGATTGCTGTAGAAAGATTAATTATGGAAAATTAAGGGAGGAAGTGCAAATGCGATTGTTTGCAGTATCACTCTTTTTAAGGAATTATAAAAATTCTTGTGAAACAGTTTGAATAAGACACTGTAAACTAAATCTTCTGCATTACTTTGGGATTGTCTGAAAAGTGCATGAGCCATTATAGGCTCTGACTTAGTGATGCTGGGACTCTCCTGTCCTATTCTACTGTAATTATTCTTCCTTTCCCCCTTTTCCTCCCTCACCTGCTTCTGTGCTGTGTCTGCAGTTGATAAGCATCCTTTTAAATTAATATTGCTGAGTAGGCATATGCTACCTTTTAACCCTAAAGCAAACTCGGCTACATTGTTCGTTCGTGCAAGAAATCGTTTTTCAACTATCTTTTTTTGTAGGACTGGCTATGTCTGTTTACATTGTGTTAACTACTTTAAAATATTTGCAGCTTTTTTTGAAAGGAGGGCATATTGGTTAATTTTAACTGCCAGGCTCCAAATATTAAATATATCCCTACTTTATGCCAAACACTTTTTATAATTTTTTTAGGTCTTTTTTTTTTCTAATGGGAAAACTTCAAGAGGAATTGGAATGATTGTTTAAAAAATCTAAATTACATATAATGTAGTCTTTGGAACAATTTTTAAAATTATTATTCTGGGTACTCTGCAATGTACTTCAGCTAGTAGCTAACTGCAAGTGAGGAGGAGATACTTTTTTCCTTAACTTTTTCTGGATGCAGCGGGTTGTCTCTGTCCAGTTTTTGCTTAAATGAGGTTTGGATCTGCAAAACTAAGGTTAAAGATTCCTAAAGCCAGTACTTTTTTCAGCCATTTTCTAAGAAAAGGAAACAGCACTTGAAAGCTAAACCACTTATTTTACATTCCACTAGAATATTTAGTCATGACCAGTATAACATATAAAAAAGTGCAGATCAAGGTACTGCCAACTAAAACGCGTCTCTGGATGCAGTATGGTTTTTTTAAGGTTGTATGATTGTTTTTCTTCCATTTGGGTGAAGGTCAAAGAGGGTGAGAAGTATCAGGGTGGAAAGAAAAGTGGGAGGGAGAAAACAGGAACAAATGGGAGTAGGTTTTTGATAAATAACATTCCACATAAACAGAAACCTGCTATTTCTCCATCAATTTGGGGATCTTCAGCTACCTTTTATTGTAAGAAAGTAATTCAGAAACTATTAATAGTGGAAAATGTGTTGGACTAAGCTGTTAAGCCACAAATTACTGCTGAAAGTGCAGTCAGAGCTCAAGTAACAGGATGGGAGAGAAAAAGGAAATTTTGAGAGGTTTAGAGGCTATGAAAAAATGAGAAAAGTGAGGGATTATCTAAAAGAAAAAAAAAAAGCCAAAAGGAAAAAAACCACCCACAACCAAACAAGCCAGTTCAAAACGCATAAAGAGTATCATCCCATGGTAATTTCTTGATATATGAATTAAGTTTACTCTTCCATTTCAGTGGATTCAAAAAATACTCTTAAGAATGATGCAAAGTTAATTAAAATGTCTTGCTTTATACAAAGGATGGTGGGGTAGAAACAAGACCATCATTTACTGCTGTGTGATGTCAGCAGTGAAAGCAGCTGCTGTGTGCCTGGTACTGCAGCAGCTCAGGTTTATCCTACTTGGGATGTCCCAGGTGTACCCTACCCTAACCTGGGTGGTTACACTGGCTGCCTCTACATTTGCAGCTTTTGTCAGCTTGTTATGTGCCCCTTTTCTGACTGTGCTTTCTGCTGCTCATTACCCCTGGTGACAGCGTGCCTGCAAGCTGATGGCTTGGCTTTCCTAGCACATCGTACAACGTGCAGTATTTCATACGGTTCCCTCCTGCTTGCTTTTCTTGGCAGTAAAGGAATTTGCCTGTTGGGGCAGAGAAATGTGTCATGAAAAGGGTGTTTTAATAAGACTTCAGGAGAGCTGGGAGCCCACGAGCAATATTATAGGCTAATCATTATGCCTAAGATTGAAAGGTCACATGAGATCTTATTTTATATCCATGGTCATACACAGATGTATGTGGTTGGGATTTCTGTCAACTGCCCTTTAATTTGCACTTAAATAATACTTCAGAGTGTAATTTTCTTCAGCAACTAATGTTTTTCTGTGTCTGTGAAAAAGGGAAATAATTTTTTCTGTTTAAATTGTTCTTACTGTAGAAATGTGCTAGTTGGTGTTCAGTTCTTTCAAATCTGAAAAAAAATTATGTACATTGTAGAAAGGAAAGGCTGATAGAGATCTAACAGAACTGGTGTCTTGAGCTCTGTGAGCTTGAACACAACTTTGCTGTATTGTTATTTTCCCACTGATGGTCTTTAAATGGTTATGCAAGAAAGTTATGTCATTTATCATAGAAATATATTCTTTTTATTTCCAAAACTAAGTGGTCACTTCCTTGCCAAATTTCTTGCTCTGCTTTTCTTTATTGGTGGTTGTTCTGCACTGGACAAATTCAACGTTTAAGGGAAGAGTTCAAAAAGGAGAACAGAGCAGTCTTCCTCCCAAAAGGCTCATCTACAGAGGTTTGAGGCAAAAATATTTTTCCCTGTTCTTTTGCTTCTCGTGTCATATATCTTTCTGATGAAGCCCCTCAAACCACAGTTGGAGCAATAGAGAGAGACATGTAGCTTAACCAAGGGAATGACAGCACCTGTCTGTTCAGCAAAACCATTAGATCCCTGTACTAGGAGTTCCTGTCTCTGTTCTTTAACCCCCTCTTGTACTCTAGGAGTACATTAAATAAGATTTTAATAGTTGCTTTTAGTTGTGGATGGAATGGGGGAGGGGAGGAAGGATGAGAAAAATTAATTGTTAATAAATTTGTTTCACATGAAGTTGAAAGTTTTAGTGGAAAGTTACTGGGATCTGAGATGTACTGGAGAACTGAGGGTGATATAAATCACTTCCTTCAGGAGGGTAATAAGTGGATGACAGCCCTCTGCTATCCTGTGGAGATCCTGCACTGATATCCCAATAGTTCTTAACTATTATAAATTGTATTTATTATTAGAACACGTGTTCCAAAAAGTGTTTAAAAAGATGAGAAAAGCCAGGTGTCTTATAAAACCATTCCTTGCTGAATTCTATACAAGATCACAAGGTCTCCAGAACACTAGAAATAAACCTTATTGCTTCAGAAAGCAATCTCAAAAGAGAGTGACCTCTTGGTGATAGTTATGATTTCAGTCTCAAGGCACACATTTCCAGAATGTATTTCATTTTGCTTAAGCAGATGACATAGTTGACAGAAGATGTTACATAACACAACTGGGTCTGGGGATTCACCAAATTCATTAGCACACTTCAAAATAAATAATGTGGTGGTGCTTGACTCCTTCTGTTTTTCTTCCACTATGCGATTATGGGTTGGAAGGGACAGGGAGGGGGGGAATCAGAGATCCAGTCTGTCAAGAGTTACTGAAGAATAACTGAAGTGCTTTTGTACCGCTAGAGAAAAAGACAATATTGAGTAGTTTAGTTTTCCAGGTAGTGATTTCTGCCTTGAAGTTTTCTACTTCTCTCTTGGTTTTGCCAGTTTAGATCAGTGCTATTAGCTAGTATGGGGGAAAGAATTAAACCATTCTTTCTGCACTGAAGTTTCTTCATATTTTCTCAACTACTCCTTATAAAGTACAAACCTTTTTGCTCATTTGACAATTGTTCAACACCTGAGCTGTTCCATGTCCAGTGTCAATGCACTTTCTAAAAGAAGCCAAAAATATGAAGCCTCCATTTTTTCCCAGATGTTTCCCATTGAGCTTTAGTTCTGAAGACTTTTCTTCCTTTAGACTCTCCTCACTCGGTGTTGTGACATTTTGAATGGTGGTGGTAGGATAATCCTTAAGCCATATTGAACAGTAATACTACACGTTTTTTATAGAAAAAGTGATGAGAGTAAGTTGCAAAAAAAAAAAAAAAAAGTTCCAGATTCATATCGTTCTATTTAAACTTTGCTCTGGAAGGCATAAACATAAGCTCCACTTCAACAAATGAAACAATTAAAATAATTAGTTCCACAGACCAAATGGCATGGAGGAGACACTATTCCTATCTACTGCTAAATTGAATAGATGAAGATATACCGCTTTTGCTAAATTTGAGTAGATGAATCTTTACAGCTTTATGTCATAAGTATCATTACAGATCTGGAGATAGGTATCTCAAGCTGAGCTAAGAAATCATATTTTGAAATAGCCCTGTACTGGTAGACAGTCACACTGTCCAGCACATGTGCCAGGTACTACTACCAACCAGAGTCTGCATTATCTCAAGGCAGTTGTCTGCTCCTCCTGTATTGTAATTCAGCTTGACTCAACAGTGATAGTTGTTCTTTTAATTTCTTTCTCCACTCTTGTCCTTACTTCCCCCTTTAGTGGAAAACAGAAAGCAGAGCTGATGCAAGAGGTATTTGGATCTATTTTTCAGCACTGACTGCTGTTGTGCCTTCCCCCAGAGCAATCTGAGTTGGGAACTGTAAAAGCGGTGTAACCACAACGGCTTGGAACTTACCACAGGCGTACTGTTCTGAAGTATATGCAGTTCCTCTGCAGGTTTTGCACCCTGTGCACAGTGGTGTACAGCTGCTGTTCACCAGTGGCAGTAGCCACACTAGGTAACTAGCTACAGATGATATGTACAAGATGCAGTTATTCTTCTTGGGGGAGTCCCCACATGTATGATTGCATGAAACATGTGTCTGCTGGTTTGAGGCAGATGTGTGCAGCTCTATTGACCCGTGACAAGAATGTCACGCCATCTGAGAGGGAGGTAAGAGGGAACCTTGAATGTAGATCTCTTTGAGAGAGGGACTACAATTACTTCTGTGCGTGACTAGTGTAAAGACATAGTTCAGAGCTAAAGTCAGCCAGATATATTTGGCATTTGAGAGTTGCAACTAAGAAAGACTATGATACTGCACTGCAGACAAATAACCTGCAATACCAATAGAAGGGGTAAGATGCACATGTGGAAATGGGGATGCTCTTTCCCCAGAGGCCAAATAGTCTATCCTGTGTCTGTACTAATTTTTAATGTAGCACTATTATGTTGGATGATACCAATATTCTTGCTTTTGCAACAGCACGTGAGTGGTCTGGTTTTAAATCCACTGTTTATCAAGTAAACTTGTAAATCTAGCTTCTCCTACAGACTTTAGAGGAAGTTCTGCTTACATCTTTTGGTAAATCATAAAAGTAACGTAGTCAACAGCTGAAACAGCTTTTTCTTTGAAAACAGAAACATTCAAGAAGGTATACTTGCTTGGTGGATAATGCAATAGCTGTAAGATTTTATTTCATGTAAGTGACATATATAAAAAATAAGTGTAAATGGCATAAAGAAGATAAAATATACCTAGTATTTTTCTGAAGATTTTGTGTTCTGTAAGTGGAGGCTTAAGTTGTGAACAGGTTTTGACATTGACACCCATATCCAATGCACTGGCACCCAGTAACTTTGGGTTCAGTATTTGTCCAGAACAGTAAGCTTATAATTTTGAAAGTCAGTAATGCTGCTGTGCTGTTGGAGACTTCACATGTTTTGCCATGCTTCTTTAGGTGGTAGTGTTTGACTATAACAAAACATTCCAAATGGCGGTTTCATCAGGATGCTCTAAATTGCCTGGTGTGCTGCTTGGTTTTCTGTTTCAAACTAAAAGGAAATATTACATCAGAAGTTCATGAATCTCCTACTCACAACCTTGACCTTTTTTGTGCTAATTTTGATATCAAAGTGCTTTGTATTTCATTTGGGATTGTTCAACTCATTTCCTCTTATGTATTTTTCTTCCCCACCCACTGCAAAATCTCTATTATAAAGAAATTGAAGCTTTTTTTAGTAAAATGACTTTGACAAACGAAGTGAATATTGTTTGTTAGTTGGTTAGTATTGTTTTCAGCGTGAAACACACATTGGTAGTACCTGATATAATGGACCAAAACAAGCACATTAATAATCTACTATGTAATTTACTTCAGAAAAAATGCTAATATGCACAGTTCCAGCATACTTTCTTAAAACTATCAACGTCGTCATGCATCAGAGAAGTTTGCCTTGAGTTAGGCAAAAACTAAGTATTATCAGTAGTCCAGTGCTTGAAGTTCTTTTGTATAGATGCCCTATACATTTTTGGCCTTCTCTCTTTCCTGCCATTAAAGTGATTGTATCGGTGAAATGGGTGCATTAGATCCAAGGGGTAGTTTCTTCCTCAATAATTTTAAAATTTGAAGTAATTGTGATGTGAATAACTTTGGTTGTTGTTCTTGCCTCAACATGTAGGGGATGCTTAGGGAATAAGGTTAAAGTGAAGAATTACTTTATCTACCTGGGGACAAGGTAGTAATGGGTGGGAAAGAATAAATTACAGAATATCATTTAAAAAATAAAGGATTGGGACATGTTGTATGTTGTATAGGCAGTAGATTTCCAGTCTTCCATCATATAAAATAGAAAAATTAAACATCTTTAACTGGTATAAAAAGAATTAGACTGAAAAACCTCTTAGATAAAAGGTCTGCTAGAGATAGGGAGTTAAAAAAGTGTAATTGTTCTAAATCCTCACTTTTTGAAAGAAGATTAACAAGAAGTGATAAATCAATTTTGTCTTATCGAGTAGGAAGTGTAGAGTAATTGTTTAAATTTGGTAATTTAGCTGAATTGTTAAATATTGAATGCTTAAAAACATTAATATCTTTATACATTCAATATCTCTATTGATGATGTGATCACTACCTGCAGAACAGCAGAGTTTAAAAGTCCAAGTGATAACACAGTTATGACGTAACTAGAGTAAGAAAAACTGATATATTCAGTTACTAATTTAGATATTTAATTTAAAAAGGTTTTAAATTATAATCAGTAATCTCAACTAATACACCAGCAGGACATGTTTTGATGCTGAGGTTGAAGGACAATAGAATGCATGATCTGGTAAAAATCACTGACAAAGTATGTGGAATTGAGAGTATGTTGAAAGGACAAACCAGCCTTCAGTAGCTTCCAGGCAGGTGCAAAGGTGTGTTTTCTTTCATAGCTCAAAACCTAATTTATTCAGAATTGAGAAACTCCTTGGGAGCTGATAGGACAAAAAGGCATGGTTTTTGTGTTTGCACTATAAAATTAGGACTAAAACCCTAAGATACATTAATTTTAATGTGTAATCAGAACCTGTACATTTCTAAGATATCTGTAAGAAAGAAGAAAATTGTAAATGCAAAATCCATTTTGATAGTTTTCTTTTGGTTACGAAATTTAAATTTTAATCATAATGTACATTTGCTTTATTTGCTAATCACACTTCCATTTCCATCTAAAAAAGTCTTAAAACAGTGGCATGTTAACTTTATTTAGGACATGAGAAATGCCATTCATCATACTCTAACATTTAAATTTTTTAAAAACCAAACAAACAGGAATTCTGTGCTAAAGATAAGAGTTGTGTTAAACATGTTTACATTGAATCCCTCTGGATAAAAAAATAAGGTTGTGCATAATTGAAGGACAGTCTCATTCTCATTGCTGATGAAAATTCATCTTTTAAAGGAAGTGAAGATGCAAGTTTTAAACAAACAAACAAACAAAACCCAGATAAATGAAACAAAGAAAACCCACCAAAATTATTTGCTGACCAAAAGAGTGTTGAAGTTTATTAATTCAAAATGCACAAATTTGTGACTGTTCTTTCTGGCTCAATCAATCTTCTCCTTCAATTATACAAATCTGTGTGTATATTTTGTTTGATTAGGGTAGTAGTCTATAAAAAATATGGAAGCTATTGCATGAAATGGTTTTTTGAAAACCAAAGTAAGACAGAGTAAATTTTGCTTTCTTTTAAATTTCTAATCATTTTCCAGAACAACAAAGGTGTATGCAGCAAAAGTATAAAATGCCCTCATTATGACAGTTTTGCAGTTACAATTCAGTAATGGTAATCAGCTAATTACAGGAAAGAAATTGTTTAAATAGAACAAGGCAGTTCTCTTTGTCCTCTCTCAGTTCTCTCTGCAGAATCTTGCTGTGCAAAGCCAGCCAAATGCACGAGTTTTTAAATATGATGAAAAGGCACTAAGTGCATTGGTTATTATAGTTCCAGAAGTTCCGGGACCACGCTGAATTGTACTGTAAAACTGAGGATGAATTCAGTCTTTAATTCAGAGTTATGCATGTAGTAGATAGTGCCTTCTTATTTGAAATGAAGCTAAGATGTACAAAAACAATTGCTGGGAAATAATACAATAGCAGTGAGACAAATGTTATTGATAGAAGTGTTTGTGTCTGTGTGTTTTTTAGTATTTTGAAAGTGATCCAGCATTGTTCTGAAAAATTCTTTCATTAGAAGGTATTTTAGTTCTGCTTTACCCATTGCAGAAAATGAGACTGGTGGCTGCTTTTAGTTTTAAAAGTATTAAAAGTGAATGAATATGGAAATACTAGTTCTCTAATATTTGCAGAAGTCAGAACAGGTAATCCAAGTCAAAGCCAATTTAGGAAGTCCCAATAACAGTGGCCCTTGGTCTCACTCATATATACTCACTCAGCAAAGAAAGAATGAATGGTCTGTCAGTAGGGCTTTTCTTCTGATACAAAAAAAAATATTTTACTTCCTCAGGTTAGCATACAAGCTGTGATTTTGAGGGAAGCCAATGCATTTATTGTCAAAGGAGATTTTCAGTGGGAGATCTGATAAAAATGGAAAATAATTACTCTCAAGTATTTAGGGGCAAGAAAGTGTTTGTAGAGCCAAATGGGGTAGAATTTTAGAACAGTGCATTGGAAACATTTTACTTTTATTATGCAGGTCAACACCAAGGATAATCAAGGACAATTCTTTAGAAAATTTGTTTCTTGTACACCATTAAGAGTAAGATTTCGGCAGTTTCTGCAGCAAAACTATGAAGTATAAGCTGTAGAGATTTGTAATCTTTGACCTAGAGAATATGAATTCACAGAAACTGGGCTGAAGGGATTTGTAAAAAAGGCCATTAAACTGGTGACAAATCCCTGTGAGGTAAGTACAGAAATAGTGAAGGAAAATAATGCTTGAGGAAAAGATAAAATAGAAAAGAATGGACTATTGTGTAATTAACAAGGGGAAATGTTACTTTTCTGGTTTTAGATTAAATTATTATATAAATGTACAAAAATAAGAACTGATTTCATGTGAAATGAAAATGTTGATGCTTTTAAATTAGTTTGTAACTGCTGTAGTGGAAAGTGAGGACTGTTTTTTCTGCTAGATGTTTCTACTGAAATTTCCATCATGCCAAGGACTTCGCTTTCCAGTTAGTTACAGGGAGGGTTGGGTTTTTAAAAAATCCTACTTATTATGGTGACTGCTGTGGTTTCTATGTTTGGCGATAAAAAATTTGGACAATCTAGTATATAAAGAATCAATTGATTGGAACCTAATATACTAGACACAAACTTTGCTATAGTGTGTGCTAGGTGTAGCTTCTAACCAGAGAACTGATTTTTCTGGCCTATTTCAACGCATTTAGTTCCTGTTAAAGTTTTAGTTATGAATTTAGGAATATATTTGGCTTCTGAATTTTCCAAACTGCTTTAAGGACCCTTGATTCAAATAATCACTCGCCCTGGCGTACAGAGAGTTTTTAAATGATAGAATCACGGAATATGCTGAGTTGGAAGAGAGGCACAAGGACCATTGAGTCCAGCTCCTGGTCCTACGAAGGACCATCCCCAAGAATCACACCATGTGCCTGAGAGCATTGTACAAACACTTCTTGAGCTCTGCCAGACTTGGTGCTGAGACCACTTCCCTGGGGGGCCCGCTGTGGTGTCCAGCCACCCTCTGGGTATGATACAATAATGATTCTTTTCAATATTTCCATTTGCTTTTGCAGTTAACCAGTTTCTTCACAGTGTTACTGTCCGTCTTAATATTGTAAATGATAGCACTGTGGTTTTCTGATAAGATTTAGGGGTTTTGACGGATGTGGAGATGTTTTTGTAAGCAATATGGCCTTCCATGCCTGAACTAGATTTTTAAAGGCATAAGTATTATTGTTTGTAGCTGTTATGCACATTGCCATGCTATACCTGCCCATTTTTCCAGATACAGATCTGTGAAAACATTGAAGTTGCCTAGAAGTAGAAACATGTAGTAAATGATTCTACCACAGAACACGTCTGCTTTTTTCTCTTTTCCCCTGTGTAAAATGCATGCAATCTGAGGTCATTAATAATGTTACAGGTTCAGACACTTAAAAGGTCAAAAAAGCCGAATTATGGTGTGATCTATAATCACACTATATTCAGGACTATTTAACTATTTCAGGAGCTCCCAAGGTGCACCTTGCCATTTTCTCCGGTCTGAAATCTGCCTTCTTCCCTCTGGCTCTCCATTAAGGGTACAGGCTGAGGGTTGAATGAATGGCCAGAGGCCCAGCAGGCTCCTGGGCTCATGTTCTTCTCTCCCCTGCTAAAAAATGGTAGCAGGAATTAGGTGGTGGCAGCTGCTGGTAGAAGAGTTAATTTGTCCTTCGGTACTCTCCTTCTGGCTCAGGTTAGAGCATCTCAAGTAAAACGGGGCAGCTGAAAGCAAAGTGCATCTGCTCCTTTGGCAGCAGCATGCTACCCCGTCCTGCAGATCTGCAAGAAAATTGCCTTCAGTGCAAGAGTTGTACCACTAGAACTTGTAGCTGATTGTCCTCAGTTAAGTAACTGAAGGCTGTTAATAAATTAAAGGATGTACCTGATATACTGGCTATCCCTTTGTTTCTACAGTCCATGGTTTTGTTGGGCAAAGTTTTTAGTATGGTGGAGTCCAGCTGCTCTTCTGTGAAGTAGCACAAGATTCTTTGTTGTCCAGTCTCTGTCCATCAACCAGGTTGGTGTGAGCAACCAGCACAGACCGTAAAGCCTTGTCCAGCTGACTGAAAATTTTTTGTTTGGTCTGGTTTTTTTGATTGTTCATGTGCCAAACAGGCTATATAGTTGTGGAAAGAACTGTTTTTTTGTGGATTTCTCCTTTTTTAATAAAGAACTGAGTCTTTAGGGGAGCTTGGTACACTTCTATTCGAATATGTCATACAATCAGGCATGGAACATTTAATGCATTTAGAGTGTTTTCATTTTCACTGGAAATTGAACTGATTTCAAACTAGTTGTTACCGAAGATGTTTATTTTTCCTCTTTGGTGAGTAGATCAGTCATTAACAGAGAATGATAGGGGGTTTGTTTGTTTTTCCCTGATGTATAGAAAGCTTTCCAGGAACATGTGAAGAACTGGATTGGATGTGTTTCAAGAAAATGCATATATTGAAAACAGATTTCTTTGTATGTGATTGCCTTTCTTTGGGATAGCTAAAGTTTAAACACTTTGCCTGTGTGTCATGTTTCTAATGTACTTACCATCATACACTGTATGGTTGCTGGGTCAGGCTCAGCTACTGGAAGAATGTTTAATTCCTGCCAAGTGATTTTTCAACAGAAACTACTGGTATCAGTCAAGGTTTCACTGTGTAGGGAAGCTATTCTTAGGAAAAACTTCTTTTTTTCTTGTAAGAAGGGAAAACAGTGAGTGTCACAAGATGTTATCTGAGACATTCTGGCTCAATTCAGGACAAAAGGAGACTGAAATTGTCTGTCTTTTCCCTTTATACTCCTGTCCCCTTCACCAAATAATTAAAGATGTTCTTGAAATTTTTAAATTAATGAAAACAGTTGAAGAACAGGTAACAGCAAAAAAGCACTTTGCAGATGAAAAAAAAACCCATGATAAATTGACTATTTCTATTACAAAAAAAAAGAGCTTCTGGTAATTAAAGTAGCAGAATTTCAGGTTATGGGTATCTAGATAAGACTAGAGATTATTTTCTTTCCTCTTTCCATGTATCTTAGTAACAACATGAAAGAATTAAGCATGGTGCGACTGCACCTAAACAGTTACATGAATATGCTACATTTCATTTTGTGCTTTGTTTTTTTTCTTTGATATTTCTGTTTTTGTAAGACAGTACCATCCAGTTTCTACCCTAGGTAGGAGGAAGCTGAAAATGTTTGCATGCTTGCAGTTAGTAACAGAGTCTTAAGAACTTTTCCTCTGAAATTCTTTATTTCCAGTATTTGTTGTTCATGTTTTTCAGAAATGATCATTTAATTCCTAAGTTCCAATTTTTTTTGGCCATATATAAATGTTTATTTTGAATATTTATTTCTAGTATGTTTACTTATGTTTTATATTAAAGCTTGAGTGAGGCTTTTTTTTGCTATTTACAGACACTTTCACTTTTTTTTAATTGCTTCCGTATATATACATTATTGCACAATTTATTCCAAGCAAAATGCAAATACCTGCTACATGGTAGGTAAACGCAAGTCTACAAGCAATAGAAAAAGTAAAGGATATTTCTGATAGATTATTCTTTGTGAGCAGGGTGTTCCAGTTGGAATACAGGATAGATCAAATGGGTCATAGTTATATAAGTTTATGATTATACCCAAACTAACAATTATATACAGCATAGAAAAATTTTTAAATTAAAGGGTTTAGCTTGACTATCCCCTTCCTTTCTTGGCTTTTCTAAGAACTCCATCTCTCAAAGAATATACCTGTTATGTATTACAAAACACAAATGTTTGATGTACCTTACTCTTTATGATCATTTATTGTAATGCCTGATGGGGGTGGAGAGGAAGGATTGCACCAAAACAGAGGTTTCTGGTACGTGAACAGTCAGGTCTTTAATAAAGGCTACAAGCAAGTTCCTCCTTTGCCACAAAATTGATGCAACCTTTGCTTAAAATTAAAAAAAAAAAATTGCTTATGCTTTTAAAGAGAATAAAAACCTTTAATGCACCAACTTGAACCATGTTAGGTAATTGTCTAGTTGTAATCTGTCTTGGGGGAAAATTGTTCTCAGGTTGATGTCAAGTGCTGGCAATGAAATCAACCCTCTGTACAGATGCCGCAGGGCTGACTGTCTTCTCCTGGCTGTCGTCTCAGGCTAGAAACTTTAAAGTACTTTGTGAGGAATTTTTGATGCCAAGGAGTTTCTTTAGCTGTTTAGTGGGGAGGAGGGAAAAGGAGATAGTAAAGGAGAATCCATGTTCCTTAGGCATATTCAACACTATTGGTACTTATGCCATTGAGAGCTGGAGCATTTTAGCTGAAGAATTCATCAAAATTAGCTACTAGAACATTACTGTGGGGTGGATAGTGCTGAATTCAGTACCAGAAGACCTCTTGATTTTACAGATTAAAGGGCTTTCTCCGTTTAGTCTGTGGTGGGAGGGAAAAATAAGCAAAGTATTAGTTGGGAAATTAGTCTGCTGTTTAAAAAGGGATTAAACTAATCTGAAAGAATATGCATGGAAAATGTTTGTTTTCATTCCAGTTAAAGGAGATCAGCGTTTTTTGTTCTGAATGTAAAGCTGCTAGAAACTGGGACCATTTGCCATTGGTGGACCCAGGAATAGCCTGGATCACTGAACATTGTGTTTTCTTTCAGTGTAGTGTTTACATATGATCCAGAAGTTTTTACCAAAGCACTGAGCAAAGTAGTTAAAACATTGCTTTCAATGCAAACACTTAGGTTTTAAGATTTGCATCCTGAAATTTTCTTCTGGAATGCTTCAGTTAATTTTGTTTCAAGTTGCATTACCTTGTTAGTAGTTTCTCTCTGAAGTATCCTTGCAGTTTCATCTTTGCAGTTTCAGTGTTCCAGACACGCTGTAGCCTTTCATTTACAATACAGAGTAGGCAGTCAGTGCTGTACAACATGGTAAAATTAACAAATTTTACACCAGTTGTTAGTTCCTAGGGAGCGGTGTGATACATAGGCCTCTAATTGGTTTAAATGTACACATCTTTTGAAGGCAATCCTCGCAAGCAATAATGTGATTGGAAGATTGAGTAAGCAAAAATACAAGTCTTCAAAGCTACAAGATTTTAATGAAACCAAGACTTGTATTTTAATGGGGTGTAAAAAAGAAGCAATGTTTTTGTCCTTTTAGGCATTGAACTTCTGCAGAGTTCTCACAGAACATTTTTATCCTCCTGAGAATGTGAATAATGTAAAATCTCCAGTAAGTAGTGGTCTTCATATTGGCATCTATGCACAGTATAAGAAACGGCCTTTTGAGTTTCCATGAATTACAAATCACAATTTTTAATAGTGATCACTGTAGTAATTTTCCTTAAGTATTTAATGCCATAATTCCCCTTTGAAAATTAGATAAATGAGTGGGAGGTTTCTTCCTGATGTTGAAATACATCCTTGCTTAACAGTTTTTGCTGTGTGTTTTGATGCCTTAGTTCTTAACTATTCAGATATCATTTTGTCGTTTAACAGAAATATATAACCTGTGAGCTTTTAAAAGGACAGATCATTATTTCTTTTAAGCCATTTTAGTTTCCAAGCAACAAAGTTCTGTCTGAAATGTCAAAATGCTGTTTTGAATAATGGTTGAATGTACTATGACACAATTAATTAATTTTATATCTGTTTCTCTAGTGATAAAATTGGCAATCAATAAAGTAATCACTATTTGGTCATAATCTGTCATGAATTTTGGACTAGACAGAAATTATTCTCTGCCATTAAGCAAAGCTTTACTGCATTGTTATATGAAAACATTTCATAGATTCATAGTTTCTGGCATTGCTTCACTGGTAGTTTAAGTGTTTTGACCATTGGATTTTAGAAGTCTCCATATGTCTCAGTTTGTCCTGGTGGTCTTGGTTACAGGAACTCTTGGGTTGACAAAGAGCTGTCGAAATAAGTGTATTGTGTGAAATGTAAATGAGAGGTTTAGTTCTTTTTTAAAGATTATCAAAGGAGTGTAACTCAAGATTTAATTACATATCCACAAGGTTATATGGATTTAAAGGTTAAAAGAGTTACAGTACTAGAAAAGCTTGTAATACCTAATACCAAATTCAGAGGAAAGAAAAATTAAAAAATTTTAATTATTTTGTGTATGTAATTATCTCTATTTGTCACCTATTTTCTAATATGTAAACGGTTTCTGAATTTTATACACTGATTATATATATGTTCTTAGGGAGAGTGCATCTTTTATTAGTACATTTCTGTATTTATGTAGTATTGTGTATACTATTGTAGAACAAGGCTATGACAGTTACTGTTGTAATACATCCCAAATTACCTTGGGTTATAGCTCTTGCTTTTGCAGCATTTTTCAGGCTTTGTTGCTAGAAAATATAATTTGAGCAGAGGACAACTTGAAAGACAATAAAGCCAATCAATGTTTTGAAGCTTCAAGAATTATGTAGGTTTTCTGTTAAACAAGTACTTTAATATCATTGCCTCCATAAATAAATATTTTAAAGCATTTAAAATTAAGCCTTAAATTCTGTGAAAGTTTGAATTAATTTATCAATGAATCTCTGAAAGTTTTACAGAAGTCTGTACGTGTTACAGGGTCCACAAGAACTTAATATTCCATAAGCTTAAAAAAATGCCCACTTTTTGTTTCATAAATACTAAGCAGTAGAAACTGTCTGTGAGACCAACTTATGTGGTAAGAAATCAAAGGAACTTTTTGATGGTAGATTTTACTCTTCTCTCATAATTTTTGAAGTAAGCTTATGAATAAAATAAGAGCCATGTAATTCCACAACCAGAGTTACATATGTAGTTCCTGTTATTTTTACAAAGCTTTCCTCTACTTTGTTTTTAAGTAAATAATATAGGTGAGCTCTGTTCCATTTGAGCTATACACCTTCTAAGTTCTTAGAAACCGAAGTACTGATGAGATAGCAAGATTGTTTTCCCTACAGAGGTATTTTTATTTCTTGCCCCTTGTCTCCATACACCTTTCTTCCAAGCATCTGAACAATTCCAACTGTGTTGTTGTGTTGTCAGGCACTTCTGTGCCTGACCCATAAAGCCAAGACCCACCAGGCAGTCCCTCAGCTGGTGTTCATACTTCGGTACTTTAAAAACTGTATGTTTTATAAGTAGCTAAGGGAACAGCTAGAATACAGCCAGACTTGACCAACTTGCTGCCAACTTGCTGCTTATAAATCATACAGAGGTGATGTACAGACATGGAAGAAACACAAGGAAAATAGAAATGGTTATCTAGGCAGAGCATGAAAGGTCAGGGTGATTTGTGGGATTTTCAGAAGGAGTCTTCAGGCTTGGGAGAAATTGAAGAAAAAGAACCCTAGAATTGCAAGAGTATAATGAAAAGTGTGTCTGGAGTTTCTGTGTTAGAAAAGCCTGAAAGGTGCTTTTCCATTCATCCAGTCAAGCTAAATCCATGTCAAATACGGTAAAAACATGTGAGAAGTCGGCCATCTTAGAGGTGTTAGAGGAGGATAAAAGCAGGGCAAGATAGTGCCACAGTCATCACGTCAGCTGGGATTAGGTGAGGACAAACATTGTGGTTTATGGCTGGTGTGAGCGTTCATGTAGAGGACTCATGGGTGGACCATCACCATTGGAATCCCAGAGGTATTAACTAGGGACTGGTTCTGGCAGTCTGACAAGATCTCTAGACTGACAAGCAGAAGTCTAGAAAAAACTTACCTAATCTTCCTGCCTATAAAATCATAAATAAAGAGGAATATCAAGTGTACCAGGATAAATCAAAGGGTAGGAGGGAATATAAGAAGTGTAGAGATAGTGGTACTGATAAGTGCATAGCAAATAGTTAGGTACTAACATAGTAAAGACTAATGTTTTTAAATAGGGTGTAGTTGGTGGAAAACTGCTGGATGCCTGGTTAGCAGTGGGACAAGACAGGAAAACAAAATAAACAAGCTATGATGATTAACACTCTGTGAAAAAAGCTGTTGCACAGATGAAAGAAATCTGGTGGAACAATTGTGACTGGAGCACTAGAACTGGAAATGCTCTTGTTGGAAAAGATAGGTAAAGGAAAAAGTGGTGGAGTCACACTGTGTTACTGATAGGCAAAAAAGGAAAAAGTGAGATGAAATTGCATGGATGAAATGGAGATGTTTTACTGGGACCAACAATGTTAAATTTGGACATGAATAGTTGTGTCTTCAGTGTTTTTAATGTGGGAAATCCATATGGAATTAAGTAGTTGCTGCACAAGCAAGGTGTTATGCTATTTCCAATAAGTTTTTGACAAGTAATGAATATTGTACTACTTTCAAAAGAAAGGAATTTTGGGCTTTTTTTATTTTGGTTGTGGGGGGATTTTTTTTTCCCTAAATAAGCTTGGATCAGGAGATCCTTCAGGTGAAATGGATGGGAAAAAATGTTTGCATATAATTAGTATTACATAGTAACAGGCATTTTTTAAAGCAAATAAACTATTTCATCTGGAAAAAAGAGGTTAAGAATAGAAAGAAGCATGTGAAGGTTTGCCATTTATTTACCTTAGATGCAAAAAGCCCTCTGAAGAGTATATTTTAACAAAAGGAATAAATCCTGAGGGAGGGGTTTCAAACCAGTTGGAGGAATAACAAATTTGAAAGCTCTACTCTAAATAGACTGAGTAATCAAACAGTGTAATGTTGTGGAAAAATGGCAACTCAAAAACTGTATGGGTGTAGTAGTATTTCCAGACTTTAAGTTCAGCAATAAGGTCTGGCTAAAAAAAGAAAAAAAAAAACTCTGACTCAGGCGTTGAAGATAAGGATGGTAAAACGTGGAGTGAAGAGATTGAAATTTGGTCAGGCTCAAAGATCAAAGCTGATATTTTGTCATGAGGAACTTAGTGGTGTTGCACATATGTTGAACACAAAAGCAAAGCAAGAATGTACAGTGGGAATGAACATAGGAAAATTATGTCCGAGGTGGGAAAAGTCCTTTACAAGGTTCATGTACTCAACTCATAGATAATTACCAGCTGAGATTGATTAGAAAAATGATTAGACTGAGGTTGATAAATAATAAAAGCTCTATTGTGATCATTTCAAATGAACATGGTATGCTTATCCCAAGCAGGCTTCCTATTGTACTACCTAATCTCAGAGCAGAGGTTGGAGTGTGAGGTGGGGAGAACAAATTGTAATTTCTAGAGCTGTCTTTTCCTGATTTCATATGGCAATAGTGTGGTCTTTGCTCATGATATAAAATTCCATCCAAACTATCTGGTTTTGTTGTTTCCAGACTGGATTGATATGTCTCTGGACTGGATTTTTCGACTTCAAAACTCATTGCTATGACAGCTCAAGCCTTGAGAAGAGGGTGTGTTACATGGTGGGAGAGTAACCTGTCAACGTTTTAAGTGTTGCCTGTGGAAGAACTCATATCATTTAGAGTTGTGAATTTTAATTGGTTTCTGCTCTATTTCAACAACTTCCAAGGCAGGAATTTGAGTCTCAAGTTAAACTAATGCACAAAATCTTACATCTGACTGTGTTGCAAGTATTCTGTATTTATATAAGTTTTTTTATTACCACACATTTATGTTGAAGGTTATTCATGAAAAAGAATGCTCACTTGACAGTGCTTACTTACTGATTTTATTGATTTATTGTTCTGTGATTAGGTATTAGCTGTGCAATAATGTTATATTTCTCATTTTCTTACCATTATTCAACCCAAATTTTATTTCTTTGAGTATTATTCAGAAACATAGAATTCAAAGTTTGAGTGACTTTTTCTATACTTCAATAGCAGGCAGAACTGTCAGACCTTATTTTTTCAATGTATTACAGTGCATTAACCATGGGTTTTTATGACTTCTAAGTCCATTGCCATTTGCTCTTCTGAATGAATGTGTACTATTCATATGTTCTATCTACATTTTGAGTTTTTGTTGGAACTCTGGACAGAGTACCACATTGGTTTTGGGAAGGGGGAGAATTATACTTACTAACAGTCATATTCTCCTCAATATGTCACTTTCATTAGGCATTTCTGCTTATGAAGTGTGGAAAAGATATGGCCACACACTTTAAAATGAAATATGTTCCTCTGAAAAGAAATTTTTCTTTGTGTTTCAGTTTTTCTCATGGAACAATAGAAATTAAAAAAGGGGGAGGCAAAAAGCTTAAAAAAAAAAATATTTGATTCATTTAAAACATTTCTTGCCTTTCATTTTCTGTTCTGCTCAAAAAAATTACTTTTCAGGACATATTTAGGATTTTCCTGCTTTGCTAAGGCTTAGAGTAATTATAATTCTTAATTTTTTCAACTGTATTTTACTACTTTGTCTGGTCTCGTAAAATGAGTGCCCAAGGAATTGGACAATTTTTTGGTTTAGTTTTTGTTACAACAAAGTATAGAAAAATGTGCTTCAGCATTGTATTAGAACATTTCAGCAGAACTAAAAAAGTGAAATATATTGTGTTATATAGTTTGTATTCAAGTAAATTCTAAAATTAAATGGTATTACTTTAAAAGTTTAATTTTAATCTGACTCTTTTGGATTGCCTGAAGCTGTGGTAAAGGAATGCAATTTTATTAGTCTGTCATTTTCCTTACTACAAATACACCTCAGCCATTTGCTTGGCATAGGTTTCTGGATAATTTGTAGGAACAGGCCTCTGGAGATAATTTTATGAAAAAGAATGTGAGTAAGATGAAATATGTGCAGTATTAATATTTAAAATTTGGAGGTTAAGTATTGACTTAGAGCCTAAATGATTGCTGCATGTTGTGATTTCTTCTCTTGTTAAAAGAATGAAGCCACTTAGTAAACCCCATTAACATGAATAGCAGTTACAAGATGCTTAGTGGTTTGAATCACAGAATTGATTTTTTGCAGCTGTCAGTTGCATTATTAATATAGATTAGGTAGCCAACAGATGGGTTTAGAAAGACAGGAAAGAAGTGATCCTATCCATTTTTTCCTTTGGCTTGGGAATCTTTGCATTCATTTTCAGAAAGCTGAGAAAATTCTGACCTGTGTAGCACCATGTGTAAATCTTTGATTGAGTTATATGTGAGACTTAGATACGTGAATCATGTGAAAACAAGTAATTTAATATTCCCTTATTTATACTCTGGCCTTAAATTGGCTAGTTAATGGTGACTGGCATTTAAAGAGAGTTTCTCCCTTATTTTAAAATTTCTAACTGTCTTTCTGGTTATAGCCTTCTTTAATGTATTTTTCTTGCTATTGAATTTTGATTTAAATAACATGGTAGTGGATTTTCAAAGAAAAAATTAGTCATGCAGTTTTTCTCTGTGAAAGTTACCATTCTCTTTCAAAGAGCTTCAGAAGAAATCATTTCAACAATCCAAAGCTCCACCAAAGGAAAAAAAATAGCCTGAATTGAATTGTATGCCAAGTCACAATAATTTATTCTGTATTAAAACTGTTTCCAAAACCGTGGTCCACTATAATATGTTTGTCTTTCTCCTTTTAATAAGAAATGTCATGCCTAGAGCACATCAATTCTGTCTTAGGGGAAAACTAGCTAAAGGATTGAAATGCTTTAGGCAGAGTCACTTTAATAGTTGATGCGATTTGACTCTGCAAGTTTTTGCTTGGGATTGTAGATTTGATTCTTATTCCTGGTATTGATTATAGTTGATTACAATTTCTCCATTATGTAAAAAATGCCTAAAATTCTGAATGCTTTGAATTTATGAGGGGTTTGGGTTGATTAAGTAAATACTAAACCAGGATATACTTTGCGTTTACAGGCACTTGCAGACCAGTTTGAAAATGCAAATACATCAGTATCTGAACGCATGAAGATTTTCTACTGTTGTCAGGTGCCTCCACATTGGGCCATACAGGTGTGAAACAATCCCATTTCAATTTTTATTTAAAAGTCTGTCGTGGTTATTTTTGATGCAGCATTGCTCCAAAGTCAAGTGAGTGGGATGTGACCTGGAGTTGAAACACTGTAGAAATAAAGGCATAACCTAACATACACCAGGTTTTTCTGGGGAGAAGTCAAGTTCTATAGTGCTTTGCTTTCAGATGTCTTGTTCCGTCATGCACAGGAGTAATTGCTTGTTAGTGCAATTCTTTACTTTCCTTTCTCCTCCAGTACAACATAGACTAAAACTTGCAAGCTTCAAACACATCTCGTATTAAAATAAACTTGCCACTGTCTTACTCTTTATTACTGGTTTACTTATGCTACTGTTACTTGCATCTTTCTTGTCTTTTAAAGTTCACTTTGGGAAGTGTATCATGGTGAAATCAGCCAAGTTGGGAGTCAATAGTACACTGAAGAGCTCCTTGAGCTGAGAAAGATTTTCTTTTGAGACAATTCCTTCTTCTGCTAATAATGACAGGTTTTTTTTTATGCCCATAACTACACTGTTTACAATCTTGATTTTCTAGAACAGAAATCTACACACTAAATGATGCTGTATGTAACAAACTTGTGAAAATTCTTTACCTTGCATACCTCCAAAGATATTAATGTTGGTTTACTTTTAGTAGTGTTTTATTCTTTTTTGAATTCTAATCTCAATGCATGTTGTTTTAACCAATCATATCTTCTGCAAGCGTTCTCAAGTTTTTCTACACAACCTTTCAACAGGCACTTGCAATATAACTATCAAATGTGGTTTTCATTTCCAGTTGTCAGAGTGGCATTTTCAATCCAAGCCAGTTGTCTAAGCCAAAGATAGAGATGCTAAAATAGGGATTTATAATGAAAGATGACTGCAATCTTCTAGTCATAATAATGAAGACACATTGCATATATAAATTTTACCAAATACAACTGAGCAAATTTAATTAAACATTAATGAGATTTAGTTTTAGACAATGGCAAATGTTTTTTTCTTAAGTGGCTAGTATCAAGCTAACAAAGAGGTTTCCAGAGTTTGTTCCCTATTTATATCAAAGAGTTGTAGCCAGATGTTAATTTTTTTTTACTGCTAGTCTGTTCCCCTCTAGTAATTCCTTGGATTTGTGACAGATACTGAACCCAAACCAAGAAAGTTAGGTTCATGACATCTGTGGAGAATTTCAGGGAGTCCATTCAGGATCACCAAGTCCACTGCAGAGGTTAGCTTTATGGGGTTTTACAGCATAAGTAGCTGTCCTTTCACAGAATGCTCCCATTTATTTTTGCAAACTGAATTGTCTATCTGTCACACATAGTAAATAAGTTATCCTTTCTTCAAAGGTTAAAACCTATTTGCAATTCTAATCTTCTCTTAAAAAATAAAGACCAAAGACAACTTTTCTAAATAATGAAAACATGCCATGTTTGTTTTTGAATTGAAAACATTACTCATTTATTTTCATTAGTACACTGAAATAATAGCTGAATTTAAAATAACAAAGAGGCTGACTGAACTGTGAGGAAAACTCGACTAGGGAGTTGAACCTAAACTCAAATCCAATATTGGTTTGGGTAAAAACTCACACCCTTTAGCAGTGGCAGTTTGGGGCAGTGGATTTTCACAGGTTCTCCACAGAATTGTATCAGAGCCTTTCTCTCCATCTTTGTTTCTCCACAGGTACAGGTTACTCTGACAAAGCATTGCTAGAAGGGGCTTTAATTCCCTTCTTTGGCCTCTGTTTCCCACTTGGCATTCCCAACATCAGCCACATGGGCCTCGTTTAAGGGCTGGAAGTTCATCTCTGTCAATTCATTCTTGCCATGTCCATTTCTAGTTTTGTATTATATTGTTAAATTGTTCAAAACACAATTGTTATTCAGTTGGTGGGGTTTTTTTGAGGTTTATGCACTGTTTGAGGTTCCAACCTGAAGTTCCAGGAGAATAATTCTGTATTGTCTGTCTTCTTCTTGTTGATGTCAGAAACACCTCTTTTTAAAACATCTTTTTAAAATGTAAACAATATTTGCTTACCTACTTTCAGTTACCTGGAATTTCTTATCTTTCCAGCGTCAGCTTGCAAACTTACTCTTTGAGCTGGGATGCACCAGCTCTGCCTTACAAATATTTGAGGAGCTGGAAATGTGGGAAGATGCAGTAGTCTGCTATGAAAGAGCAGGACAACATGGAAAGGTAAGAAAAATGTTGTATATAGCTGAGATCCCATCTTGAAATAGCATCTGAAAGGGGGAAGGACTGTCTGGCTTTAGCTGACAAATCACTAATGACACTTCTACAGGGGTGTCATCACAGGAAAGTCTGCTTAGGAAAGATGGATACATAGCATAAGGGCTTGTCATAACCTGTGAATGCTAAAAAAATTGACTTGGAGTAATAGCCACGTGAAATAGATGTTGGTAAATAAGAAGCAACTTGAGATGAAAGAAGATTGTGATAGGGATTCTTGAAACTATTCAAGGATAATTAAATTAACTACTGTGGATAGACAGCAAGGTGTAATGTGGGCATTTCAGGAAAGCTGTAGCAGTCATTCATGATGGAGTCTTCAAATGTTGTCTGGAGGGGATATTAATTTTCTTTCCCACTTGATTTTAAACTATTACCTGTAGTTGCATTGTTTTAGGATTTTCCTTTCTCTCTCATGGAGAATATAGATAAACTGTACTTTCTTAATCTCTGTGTTTTGTGTTAGAGGTTTACAAGCCATAACCAATAGGTCTTTGGGGGTGGATTGTCTTTGGCCAATAGACAATTATTTATTACTGTGTACAAAAAGAAGTTCTTGTAAATAAAACCTTCTTCTTCGCAATCTTGAAGCCTGTCTGCCTGACCTCTCTACCTGCTTCCACAAATCCCATGAACAACAGAAAAGCAAACCATAATTACCTGTAGTTTTTAAAAACATTTTAAATAGAGTAATATCAGTGTTTCGTATATCTAATTACTTAATGTTAGCATATTCAAATTACAGAATCAAACACTTGAGACAAGAAGTAGTGTAAGATTAAAAGACTTTATTTGTTCAAGTCTGTGTTGATGTTTTCCTGAACTTCTCCATCATTTCTTTAGTACTGCTCCACCGTGTGTGATCAGCTCCAAAGAAATTAAAAGCCATCACCTAACTCTGTGTATCAGTGACATAACTGTTTAAAATTCTGGTAACAGGCTATATTAGCCTTCCTATTGTTGATTATTTTGCTTTTACTATTAGAGCAATGGCAGGAGTATTTTAGAAAATCATACCTGGAAGCAATGCCTACTTCTGTGTAACTTCAGCTGTGTTCTCTTTCTGGTGCAATCTCTCACAAAGGCTGTAACAGGAACTTATGCTATCAAGCAATATTTTCAGAATTTATATAGATTTCAGAAATATTCAGTTTCAGACAAAAATAGAATTTCTTATTTTCTTCCCTTCCTTTCCCTCCGCTTGGTGTATGATAGCATTAAATGAATGAATGAATATACATGTGCCTTTACAACACCACAAACACAAAGACTATGCTCTAACATAATTTAAGCTTAATGAATAGAGATATATCATTTCAATTGATAGGAAAAAAGCAGAATGTCTCATACTTACATGGTTTTTTTTCTAATTGGCATGCACCAAAGCCTAGATTTTGTTCATTATAAACTGACAGATATGTCTTGCTGGCAAATTCTGTGCCACATTATGCATGCCTTGGGGATAGTATGCTAATATCACAATCTTCTCAGTACAGTGGAGAAATAGAGGTCAGTATTTTCCATTTCCTGGAAATGCATTCTGTCCTAGTTGCATTCACAAACTGCCCTTAGGGAGTTATGAAAATGGCACTTGGAGAATAGGACAGGATATCTGACACAGGAAACTGCTTAGAAATGCTTTCAGAATGAGGGATTGTGCTATGCTTTGAAAAACAGAAAATGCTGTCTAAGTATGAAATAACAGTAGTGCTGGAAAAAAGCTAGCTTTGGACCAAAAAAGACAGAAAATTAGAAACATGTAGCTGTGCACCAAGTGGAATGAATATTTCTGCTCTGTATTGTAAAATGTTCAGAGTGTGAACTGCTTATATTTATCAAACATGTTTTGCTGTTTTTAAACATGGTAATTATTCTTGTAGAAATGCATGGACATCTACTAGAGTAGTATGTTGGCCTCTGGATGTTCGTGTCATTAACAAGCTTAGTATATATCTGTGCAAAAGAACAAATTTTATTTAATAAACTTCTGTGTGTTTTTCAGTTACAAATGCTTTTATATAGAAAACCTGAATTTAAATACTGAAAAATCTAATAAAATTGCCAAATATCAGCAATACCAATGTGTTTGATGAGTACTTACACATCAAAGTAATACCTTCCTTCCTCCTACTTTGGAATTATTGGCTGGTAAAGAAACAGAGCATGTAGATAAGGCCATATGAAGCTCCACATTATGCTGTTAGAAAATACATAATTCATTTGGTTATATCAGGGCCATGTAGCAGTTCAAATTTTGCAGAGTAAGATGTCACTAACATTTAGCAAAGTTTTTTGAGGATTTGTTACTGTTACTAGATACGGCTTTATATTCATTTGTTTTAGAACCTGAAAAAAATTAGTAGAAACTAATATTATAATATGAGTTAGCAGAAGAGTAATAGAGTGCCAAGCAATGAGCAAAATGGCACAGAACAAGGAGAAAAAAGTGTTATAAAACCTGAATGTACAGTAATGTTGATAGTTGCTATGGCTTTCTCACTGAAGTATTTTGCTCATTGTATTCCTTTAACAGTCATGTTGCCAAGGAGCCATCTCCATGTGCGTAGTGAGAACTGGTGTTGAACTCCCTTCTTTTAACTGAGAGGGACCCAGAGATTTCAAGAATATTATTAACATCATACAACTTTATCTGCTTAAGGTGTAAGAGGTCTCTTCCACCTAAAAGTGGTACTATTTCCCTGCTAAAACAAAAAGAAAGGGTGAACCAGAGATGTGACTTTTCAGTTCTTCTGCTTGAAGTGAGGCCTTTCTCCCTTGCAAGAACTCTGTAGCATGGTAGATGCTGACCTTTGATAGATTCATGACATCTGCCATTTGACATCAGATGGATATTCCATCTTAAAACAGCCTGTTTCCAGCCCTGTCTGTTCTGTCATCTCATCAGAGTATAGAGCATCATACAGAGTCTGGCTTTAGACCAACATACCCCAGCAATCCACATTTCACAGGGTTATTTTTCTTGTCGTGGCATGACACAGATACCTCAAAACACTTGAGTGAAGAAACACAATTATGGCAAGATCTCAAAAGCCCACTTTTAAATTCAGATGTAGCTTCCCAGATGTGAAGCAGTACTATACTAATTAGTACCACAGCTCGCTCAAGAACTTGATTAATTTCCACTATATATAGTAACAGTCGTAGAAGGTAGATAAGCACTCCTGCCTGTGGTTACAAAGCTGAGAAAGAGGAGTAAATGTCTCGCACAAGGTCTTGCATGGAATTGCAGGGAAGATGAAATGAAAAGCGCTTTCCTTTTCTCTCCTTGCCTTTTTCCATGCTCCGCTCTTCTGCTTCTTCATGCTGCTTCTCTGGTAGCCAAACAAATTATGTGCAAGTAGAGAAATGAAGACTTTTTAGGAAATGCTTTGAACTCACAAAGGAATTAATTGTAAAATAATAGAACTGGTAGATCAGTAAAGAGTGAGGCTAATAGGGTCTTTTAGGAAATAAATAAAAGCATGGGAACGCATGGATGGGATGGCATGTGGAAGTTTAGGGTTGGGAAGCCAGATTCAGGATGAATCTTGAACTTGGTTTCCAGGAGTCTGTGTAGTGAGTAATGAAAAGGCACCACAGTTTGTTTAAACCAGACCCCTCTTTACTGATTGGAGATTTTTGTGAAGTGTTGGCTTTTTAATTCCTATACCACCCAGAGTAGTCCAGAAGGCAGGATAAGAGCCTAAGTCTTTGTTGTGTTTAAACCAACTGACTTTTGAGGTGGGTATTAAATTCCATCCACTCTGGTGCAGACTGTGCTGTGAAAAGCAGTGTTGTTACAAATGCACCTGCTTCAGTCAGCAAGGGTTATACAGCTTCATATATTTTTTTTTTGTTATCTTTTAATTGATAATTTTCTTATCAAATCTTATTGCATTTAAATATAACAGTTAGAAAACATGCAAACTAATAGTATCCTTTGAACGGGTAAGAATAAATCTTTAGTGGCTGTATTTCTTTTATGTATATTACATGAGCTGTGTGGAAAATATTTCTTGATAATATTTGTTGTTAAGGTAAGATTCATTTTTGCAGAAGCAGGATTCTTATCAAAGATTAAATGTGTTTTTTTAAAACATTTTACTACAAAGTTACGAGGAAGGACTCTTTTCTTCCCCACAAAAACCTAGGCAAAATGAGAAATCCAGTTTTAAAGTATTATCTGGTTTTGTAGAAGGCAAATATTTTGATAATGCAGGGGTTTTCTTTTAGTTTGATCTTTGTACTAGCCTTTAAAGATTGAAGTAATAAAAATGTTTGCAACATGCCAGAGAGGTGATCAGATAGCAAATCAGATGAAAAAAAAGTTAAGACTTCTTCTTACTTAATTCTCTCTTTTATCTGTGTGCTGAAATATTTATGTTGGCAATGAATTCTTCTAAGCTTAGACCAGAACATGAAGTTTTTATGCTCTTAAATGTGAAATACCATTAGTGAATGGTTGTCTTTGTAGTCTAGGCATTGCCACAGGATAGCAATCTGAGATTGGGAGTGCCATGCCGAGGAAGTGGTGAAGAAGCAGCTTGCAATGCACTTTTCACCTCATATCTCCTTAAACCGCTACATTTCAATCTTCTTTCTTTATCTGAATGGGAAGAAAACCCCACCTTATCTTTTGATGTCTAGTGTAATTACTGCAAAAATGAAGCACTCAGCTCTCTCTGCTCTAGAAGAGAAAAATCTTCTTTAATGTCTGTTATTACTGTGTTATTGCAACTAATGGTGGCAGTTAAGAGAATGTAAACTGCGCTTTAACTAAATCCCTGGAATCCAGGCTGGATGGGGCTTTGATTAACCTGGACTCATGGAAGGTGTCCCTGCTTGTGGCAAGGGGGCTGGAACTAGATGATATTTAAATTCCCTTCCAAATGAAGCCATTCTATGATTCTGTAAAGTACAGTCTTCTAGTTAGGCAAGATTTTTCTAGTGCTTTGGCTGTGTTAATTCTAAATGTTAAATAATCGTTTCTTTGGTTTTTTTTAGAGAGGTATTCCATAGGCATTTAAAAACACTTGCTATCAAGTTATTTTCCTAACATTTACCCACTGATTTTTTTCTTACTGGGATTCTATTTTTGTGAATTTTAAGATTTTTTTTGAAATCTAAACCCTTCTTCACACTTGTGCACTTCAACTATTTGTAGACTTTACTGTTACTTTACAAAAATAATAGTAAGAATGAGATGCTAAAATTGCTATGTGTTAAATATTTCAAAACAAGCCATTTTTCTAAAGATGACTTTCAGATAGATTTGATGAATTTTACTGATTGGAGTAAAAGACTTTGCTTCCCTAAAGTCTTTCTGAAGGTTGAAGAAAGCAATTCTTACAAAGGAAAAACAGTAATAATTTAAATGCAGAGATGATGTCAGGCTTCCTTTTAGTTAAACAAGCTATGATAGAAGAATTACTAGAGTTGCAATGTCACACTTTAATTTTGTGGCAGGCTGTGTTGGATCTTTCTTGATTTAGATGGTTCAAGTAGATTTTCTAAGAGAAAAATTATATTGATCTGAACTGTGTATGTTACATTTTTGCAGTGGGGCTGAGGTAGCAGTTCAGTCTGAACAACAGATCATCTGTCCAGTGTATTTATCTTTTCAGAAAGCCACAGAAAGCAGATTATCTCATGCTTAAAAGAGAAACAATAATTTTATTGTTCAAGCAAAGGTAGTGGCTCTGAGAAAAATAGCTTTTGAAACTTAGTTACTACCCATAATAGATGTCTGGAGACACAGCTTGTGTCTTCTTTTTCATAAAGCTGTATATATTTTGAATATATTTTATTTCAAGCATTTAGATAAATTTATAATTTCTGCATCTTATGTAAAAGCATAGCATTTCCACAACCAACAGTATGAAAGCTGATGTGCCTTCAAACATAATAGAATGGAAATCACTGTTTTCAGAAAAGAGCAATTAGAGAAAAGGGAATGAGAGTCGAGTACTTACTAGGACACATAAAAAATTATAAACCACTAGGATTGCAGGTACCTCAATGGTGCTGATACTGCATTGCTGTGAATTAGGTGCTGGTTTGATGTCCAGGACTGGTGTTTGTTCTTGGGACAGAATGCATACCTAAGATGTAAAAAAAAAAGGAGTAAGCTGCCTCCTGTTCTTATGGTTTAATTTTCCTTGGTGTGTTAAACCAAAAGCCACCATATTACATTGAAGAATTTTTTAAAATTCCATTTGGAACCAGATTCTTTCTAGACTTAACCTTCAACTGATGGTTGCAAGGTGCTAAAAGCAGTATTTGTTCAGGGAGGTAATTAATTGAAAATAAATAGTTTCATTATGTGTTGACTTCTCTTTGCTCTTTTAACAGGCGGAAGAAATACTCAGGCGGGAGTTAGAGAAGAAGGAAACCCCAGGATTATATTGTTTACTTGGTGATGTTCTTAAAGACCACCAGTATTACGACAAGGCCTGGGAGCTCTCCAGACATCGCAGTGCCCGCGCCCAGCGCTCCAAAGGCCTCCTCCATCTGCGCAACCGGGAATTCAGGGAATGTGTGGAGTGCTTTGAGCGTTCAGTGCAGATCAACCCTATGCAGGTTGGGAAATTGTACACATATGGCTTTGGTTTCAGTTCGTGGGTTCAGTTTTGAATGATGACACTCTTTTAAAAGACAATTCTGGGCACAGTTGTCAAAACAACAGTTTATTACTATTCTTAGCAAATTTTTCACTATGTACTTGGAAGCCTAGCTAAAAATGGTGACATGAGATGAAGAGGTCCTTTTGCATCCAGGTCCTTGCATGCAGCTAAGTATTTGCCTCTACTGTAGAGCACTTTCAAAGAGATTTCAAAGAGATGAAGCCACTGCAAATTAATAAATGCCATCAAATGCATTATGAACAAGGTATAAAGCAAAACAGTTACAGGAAGAATGCAGATTTTAATGAAGTATCCCTTTGCCCTGTCTGAATTTGCCCTGGCTTTGAGTTACAAACTCTGATCTCTGTATTTCACAGAAATGCTTTTCAAGTTTTGTGATCTGTCCTATTCTGGAGTCGCTGAGAAGCAGTGTTACATTTGTGATGACAGTAGCTTCTATCACAGCAATGTATCAAAACTGAAACCACAGTGAGAAGAGTTCTCTTGATGAGGCTGGCTTCTCTTGCTGATCTGTGCAAGCTATTCTGCAGACAGCTGTGTAATCTTGTTTCAGTTCTCAGGCACCATATCCCATCCCAATAAGGTTCACATGTGGAAGGTCTTGAGAAGTTAAAACAGTTTTGTGGTTGTTTATGTGTATAAATTGTGCTCCTCATAGCCATTTCTAGGTCCATGCAAAAGCAGAGTATTCCTCCTTCTTGTCCTGTGAAGAACACTATGTAAGCTGCTGTTTTAAAGTTCCACATGAGTAGCTGAACTTCTGCTTTAGAAAAATTTTTAAGTCCTCCTGCCTTTCAAGTCATTTGTCATGAACCCTTTTTTGTATTTCACTGGTGTATTTTGTATTACAATGAATCAGACTTCTATTCTTATTCAAATGAACTCCAGATAACTTATAAACATCTTTAGAATGAAAAATAAAATGACCAAAAATGCCAGCAAAATATATATTACTCAGATAGGAATTTTATTGAAATAAAGAGGACTTCCAGATAATAAAGAGCTTCAGAAGATGGCCTACAGGGCTCAAAACTGAGAAATATTCTGCTGAAATGCTTTTTTTATTTTGTATCCTATCCAAAGGAAGTTTAGAATGAAAGGAAATCCAAGAAAAATGGGCTTGTCCATATAGCAAAGTGAACATTTCCTCCTCTTGTTGCTTAGGAAGCTCTTTTTAAGGTTCAGTTGAATTGTTTCAAACAAACAGATTGAGTAAATAGATAGTTATGTCAATCTGCACTATCTTCTGAATTCTATCTGTATTCTGTGACTACAGAAATGAATTGTTTCCTATTCCAGGGTGTCTTGTGGGTGAAAAGCAGAGTGGAAATTGATTCTAAATGTAAGGACCTTAACACAAGGAAAATATTAATTAACTAACTTGCCCCCAGAATTGTGAATAATTTATCAGGTAAACAGAGACTCCCTGTTACAAACAAATTCTTTTTTTTTTTGGTGGTTATTAGAAACCTTTTTGAAGGAAGATATTTTTAGACTGCAGCAAGTGATTTCCCAAAATATGTAAAGGATAAAAGCATTCTCTCTCAACCCTCCTTTAATCTTATGTAGTTTGTAGCCAACTGGTCAAGTGTGGTTGAGATCTCTGAGGTGGGTGTTTGCTGTATAAGCCAATCACTGTATTAGTCTCTGGGGAATCCACAAAGAAGTGAAAGCCTTGCAGTTCCAGTATACCTGAAACTCGTGTTCATTAGCACTGCTGCTCACAGAATCACGTGTACTAGTACACGACTAGTGGATGACAGATGTATTTCTCTTGTACTTTGACTATGGGCATCTTGCAAGGCTTGGCAGACAATTCCAGAGATCAAAGAGCTCACACAGTCAGTTCTCCAGTGGGGAAAGTCTGCACAAGTTCAGAAGTGAGACTGTGCTGCTGTTACTCGTTAGAATTATACGACATGCAATGGTTGTTTTTCTCTCACCCTTTACAGAAGCACTGTTTAACTTGTATCCTGAGGTATAAAGTTGGAACTAACCTTGAATTTCATACTTGATCGCTCCTGTCTCTGCCCCCGCTTTTCCTGTCCAGAAAGTTACTGACCTGAAAAGAAGATAAAGGGGAGTTAATGAGATAGCAGCTATGTGGGAGTGCTGGACTTTTGGAAACTTGATGGACAAAAGAGCCTTAAAAAATTAGACTGATTAAATGATTCTTTACTATTGATATTGCACTCTGAAATTTGAGAAACATAGTTTTCTCTTCATGTGTAGTTTCTTCCTCAATTGATGAGTCTATGGATCATGAAAGTGACAGGTTGACAATGCTGAAAGGTAGATTTTCATGTTTGCCCAGGCCAGATGTAATTGCCAAATCTATCTTCACCTCTTTATCCACATGCTCCAGGGATGGGCCATCCACATACACCTTCATAAGCAGAAGGATATCTTTATTGTCAAGCTTGTTCGGTTCTTTTCTCAGTATCATGAAGATTGCCCACCAGGCTGCCAGGTCTGACAAACATCACTGTCATTTTTTTGTATTCTGGGATCTAAGCTTTGAAGCAGATTAACTATAAATTTTGTAGCAGTTAAGTCAGGAGCAGACATAAGCTGGGTTTCAGAGACAGGAAAAATGGGTCTGATCTGGAGAGAACTGTAAGAATGTTTGCTTCACTTTGCAGTTTGTCTGTAGAGTTAAATGCTCCTTGCATATGAACCGCACAGTGTTATCCTCAACCCTGTAAAATCCCTGATTTGAAAAATTTTTTAAGGTAATGTTCTTGTGTTTAAATATTCATTATGGTTTCCTAAGGAGAACCTGAGTTTATCAGAATTCATTGCTTCAGGACTAGTACCCAAAACACAAGAGAATATAAACATTAAACAGACACCTCAAGAAGTAATATGTTGTTGTGCAATATAGAGTTAATGTAACCTGGTTTTCCATCTTCCTCTTCCCTACCTCTTTCCCTCTCAAAAAACCTTTCCAAGAAAAACTATTTTTTTACCTACTTTTTTTACCTTGGCATTTAGAATGGAGAAATGGCTGAGTTTATTGCAGTAGGGTAGTACTACCTGGAATGATTTTGCAGCACCTTGTAAAATGTCCTGTTTTGTTTTGACTGCATGCATTTAAAAGCATAATACTGTCAGAAAATGTTCTGTTAATGTACTTAGGGTTTAATAATTTTCTGAATTACAGAGCTTTTATAAAAGGTAATACTGGCTAACTTGCAGCTCTTTGAGAATTAACCATGTGGCAAATCAGGAACTTGCATTGAAGAGCTGTGAAAATTTATTTTACTGTAATTTATGCCATTATCTGATACTATTTAGAGTAGAACAGACTGTTTCAGTTGGAAGGGATCTACAATGATCAGCTGGTCCAACTGCCTGACCAAGTTACAGCACGTTGTTAAGGGCATTGTCCACCTGCCCATTAAACACTTGACAGGCTTGGGGCATCAGCCTCTAGGAAGACGTGTTCCCATGTCTGACCACCCTCTACATAATGAAATGCTTCCCAATGTCCAGTCTAAACCTCCCCTGGTGCAGCATTGTACCATTCCCACACATCATAGCACTGTACAGCAGTCCTGCGTGAGCCAGCAGTGAGCCCAGGAAGCCAGGAGGGCAGCGAATCCTGGGATGCATCAAACACAGCACAGCCAGCAGGTTAAGAGGGGATTATCCTGCTGTCTGCAGTTCTGGGCCCCACAATTTAAGGAGGATGTGAAGGTCCTTGAGAGCATCCAAAGGAGGCCTACAACGCTGGAAGAAAGGCTGACTGGAAGGAACATCTTGAGAGGAGTGGCTGAGGACTTTGGGCATGTCTAGTTTGGAGAAAAGGAAGTTGAGACATTACCTCATTGCTCTCTACAGCTCCCTGAGAAGGGGGAGTGGAGAAGGGAGATGCTGAGCTCTTCTCCCTGTTTGAATCTGTATGGATGAGAGGTATTTGGTTGTAACAACTAAAGACTTTAAATGCAAGATTACTGAACTGGTAAAGTTCTCCTCTGTGCCAGGCATTAAAGTACATTTCTATCTCTAAACATTGTGATAGAAATTTGAGAAGATTGATATTCTGACAAGTAGAAAGAGCTGTAATTTTGAAGTGCTCGTGTTTGGTCATTAGAGATGTTTTTTGTAAAATGTGATTGCCTTGAAAAATATTTCCTATCATTTGACCCAATTGTAACAGTATAAAGTCAATGTGGATTTTTCACAAGTTAAAGCAAAATATGCAAACCTCTAAATGGCTATCCCCTTCTATAAATGAAAATGGACTGTTAAAGAGCACTTCACAAATGGTTAAGTGGTCTTTATGTAGTCAACACCTTTGTTTATCTGTATTTATTAGAACTTCGAGCCTAAAGTTTTTCTCTAATCAGCATACAGGATATTATTTTTTCCAGCACAATATTAATACAGCTGAAGACAGGTAAAAAAATCAACAAGAGTTGTGTGTTTGTTCATCCAAGACAAATTATTTCTTTTGTGTTGAAATATCCATGTATCTATGTAACCATTAGTTTTTTCTCTCCAGCTAGGTGTATGGTTTTCCCTGGGCTGTGCATACATTGCTTTAGAAGGCTACGAAGGTGCTGCCAAAGCATTTCAGCGCTGTGTGACATTGGAACCAGATGTATGTACTTTTGAACAAACGATTCAGATGGCTTATCTAAAAGCAGCAAGGATGTTTTCATTATAAACAAGCAAAGCAATAATGAAAAACTTGTTTAAACCTTAGCCCTTTGAATAAATTGAACTTGTGCATGAAGGATATATTTTTGTCATGAGGGATCATAAAAATACTTACACAGTACTTAACTTTGTCCAAATATGTGTGTGTGAATATTAAAATATATTTGAAAAATTCCTTTATGCTTGCACACATTGCTAAAACAGACAAAAGGGAATGATTAGATTGTGAGGAGAACTAAAAAGAGAGATAAAACAAAAATTAAGGATTTAGTCCTCTAAGTAATGAAATTCTCCTGAAAAAAAAGGTCAGGTTAATGTATGACAAGTAAATCTGTAACTGTATAGTTCAGGAGCACAGGCAGAATGGAGCTTAGCCATTTTTTCAAGATGCAGGGCATGCTTGTGTACAATAGTGTTGTTTGCATGTGCACTGAGACAGTGGAGGTGCCAGCTGAATTACCTGAGGAATACACTGACAATGCTTTTGCCAGAAGGCCTGTCAGCTTGGTGCTTGTTTAGAGTTAATGCTATCTACTCGACAGAAACTATTGTTATTTATTCTTTTCTCTTGGGGAAAAGAATGAGAAAGCAATGAAAGGTGACAGAGTGTTATTTTTTCTTTATTATAAAATGAAACAACTTCCTTGGGGGAAAAAAATGTACACATGGACAACTCTGTATTTAAATGGAATTCTTACTTTATATATTGTTTTTTTGTTGTTGTTCAATACAGTAAATTTACTTCCAAGTAGATACTAAAACTGGGTTCACTTATCTCTCTAGGGCTTCTATTTATTTGTATTCATATGATGAAGCCAGCTGACTTCTCAGTGGATTAAGTGGTGGGTTTTTTATGAGTAAAAGGTGCTAGACTGGCTCTCAGTTGGAGGCAAAACCTGTCTTTATGCATCTGCAGCTGTAGCAGTGTAGTGACCATTTTAATGAATTAAGTCTCAGAAAGGTTTCCCAGCATGAGTTAAATGCTCCTTAAGCCTGAGGGTAGCCTTCAGTACCAGGGTACATTTCATTGCAGTGCTCAGATTCTGTTCTTCAAATCATTTCCAGTTGTCACTTTGCTGAATTCAGTGATGGGGCTTCACATTTACAGCAGTGTCAGGCGAAGGGCAGGAATTATCTCTGCGCATCTCTGCTGGTTTTACCTGAGGTGCAGTAGGAGACATCAGATCGTTTTTGTCCAGTAGCAGAGAGTGGTGCAGGTTAAGTAGCTTCCAGCTAGTGAGATGTGATGAGCTGCTGGGAGCAGTGACCTTTCCAGCCATCCCAGCTAGATCGCAGAAGAGGACGCCTGTTCACAGCTGAGACTGAAAGCAAGTGTATTGCAACCACAAGGCAGTTAATTGGTATTTATATATCTGGTTGTTGCTGATGTAGTCAGTATTATGTATGTATTTCAATTTTAATATAATAATTTCTGTTTCAATGTAATGCTTTAACTCCCTTGTAGAAGGTATGTGTCAATACGTGTGATTAGCAAAATCAATGATGTTTGGCAGTAGTTTCGCTGATGTATTTCTATCAAGTAAGCACAATGTAAGTGAATAAATTTTTTGGTACTTCTTTTATCATTCCAGAATGCTGAGGCCTGGAACAATTTATCAACTGCTTATATCAGATTAAAACAGAAGTAAGTACTTCAAAAGAATTAGAAGATACTGCTTCTAAAACAAGTAACTGTGATTTTCTTTTTTTTTGACATTGAGGTTTTTATAAGGTGATTAACCCATATTTTGTCATTCTTAGTCCTCCAGTTCTCTCTCCCAGGTTGAATCACTGGTAACTGTTCTGTTTTACAGTAAATAATTTTGTAACCTTTACAAACGTAGCAACCTCTCTGTACACTTTTTTTCTTGTTAGAAGCGTTTATGATGTAGTAAGTACAACCAGTGCAAAGCATTCATAATAAAGATGAATAATAAAAACTACTTTTACCATGGAGTTAAAAAAAGAGGTCCATTTCAAGCAAACCATGTATTCAGACATGTGTAATTTCATAGTATATTATCCTCAGTAGATTTAAGGAAAAACCAGACAGTTTGGTCTTTGTATATGAAAGCAGATGGAAATCTGCACGCATGCTAGCTGGGTTTTCTTTTCCCTCAAAACTAATGATTCATACAAGAAGCTTTGACCTAAATGGACTGTCACTCTTGTATTTTATATTTCAACTCAATGTAATAAAGATTTACCTGGTAAAATTTGATATTTAAGAACTTTCTCATTATAACTTGTCACCAAAGAATGAAACAAAAGACGAAGATAGATTATTTTTAGAAACCTTACTCGAAATCTGACAGTTTATATGGTTATGTAGTCAGGATGCAAAGTTAAAAAAGCGAGAAAGAATACTAAACTTGCATAGAAGTGTACATTTATAAACATACATAGGAAGAGTGAGAAGTAATAGCATAAATGGACTCAAGAGATTGGTATGCAGATGGGAGCAAGAGGGAGTAGAAGATCATGTATTAGAATAATGACATATGGCTAAAAAATAATAGAAATTACAAGCTTGTTTTAACTTTTCAGTAGTTCCTTTCAGCTTCAGCAGTGCCTTCAGTATGCCCAACTCATGTGGTAGTTGCTCCTTTTCCATAAAGTTGAAAATGTCAGATGCTCAGTGTACTGGCATCAAAATAATTTTATGTGTGTTACTCTGCTACAAGGCTGAGAAACTACTGTGTAGTTGCAGTGTTTTAGGATTTTTCTTTCTCTCTCATGGAGAATATAGATAAACTGTACTTTCTTAATCTCTGTGTTTAGTGTTAGAGGTGTACGAGCCATAACCAATAGGTCTTTAGGGGTGGATTGTCTTTGGCCAATAGACAATTGTTTATTACTGTGTATAAAAAGAACTTCTTGTAAATAAAGCTCTCTCTTCGCCATCTTGGAGCCTGTCTGCCTGACCTCTCTACCTGCTTCCACAAATCCCACGAATAACAGAAAAGCAAACCATACTACTGAGTGATTTGTTTCCTTTTATTGGCTGAGTTTTGTTATTGTTAATCTACTCCTGTGATCTAATACGCTAAGTACATACAAAACTCATAACCTATTTGATACAGTAGCAAAAGCAATAAATGGGGGCATGTTTCTGAGCTTTTACTTCCACAGGAATCATGTGGGATAGGACTCTATGTGCAGTAAATTTTAAGTGAATATTATGTGCTGATAGCAGAGTGTGGCCTGTACTTGCTGTGGAGTAGCGAATTCTTTGATTATTTGTGTAGTCACTTATAGATCAAGACTGTGTGTAGCAGTACATTTCAGAATAGTTTATACGTGGGGACACATAAATTCTTATTTTTCAACCCTGCCAGCAGAAAAAAAAAAAATTAATTGGAGTGACGATTTTAAAAAAGGAAAACAGATATAAGATATTTAAGTTAATAGTTTTCTTTTACTCCCTCAAAAAAAAAAAAAATCCAGCTTTACTCCAACTGGGTTTTCAATTCAGGCCCACTCTGACTGCACATTTGGCCAAGGCTTGGCAGAGTGTCACACAACAGACAAATATAAAATGTGTACATTTTTTTGAAAAGTGTATGTAAGCAACTTGCCTAACACCCAAAGGACAGGGGTTTTGTTGATTTTGGGGGTGGTTTGCTTTTTAAGACTCCACAAGTTTTGTGTATTCTGAATTTCCTCCAGAAAAATTAATTGTGTTGAAAACAGACTCTATGCTTTGGTTTACCAGAAAAACTACTCTCTGTGCCAGGAGGTCTTTGAAATCTAGGTCTCGGATTTCTCAGAACAAACTGGGACTGGCCCTCTGTCCTTTGTATGAAAAGTTCCTGGTTTCCATGACCAGATGATGCATTTGTACTGTCTACTGCTTCCTGTGTGGGTACGAATTGGTTTAACTGGTTAAGGATACTCCATCATTATGTGGTTAAATACACAGAGGATTTGTTTTGAGAATCTAGAGGATTTTATTACATAACAAGAGCAATGATTTGTGGAATACAATTTCCATCCCATACCTTTGGTATCTTGACTACATTTCACATTTCCATCTTATTGGCATCTGCCCTCCTGATAACTTACTAATTTTCAGGAAGATGGGGGAGGCAGTACAGGCTAACCCTGCAAATGTTGAAGAGAGTTGCAGAAACAGTACATGAGACAGGCAGAGCATCTTCCAGCCTGTCAGACAGCTGTGGCAGGTCCTGGCTTCTGTTGTAGCAAAATCCCCAGAAGGAGCAGGACTGTGTTCTTTTCTAATTTAATCAAAATTGCTGTCTGAAATCCCTTAGTGAGACTGTTAACGGTGGAGGAAACTCAACTATTGGTACATTTTTTCACCAGCATCACATCTATCAGTAATATCAGAAGAGAGAGCAAAGGGGAGTGGACATGGGAAGCTCCTGCATGTGGAGTGTTCTGCTGTAGCCACGCCAACTGACCTGTTCTCCTTAATTTTGCTCTCTTTGTGTGTATTTGATAACTCTTTTAATATCATGGGCTTAGATTGGCAGTTATTTACATTTTTCCCTGACCAAGCTATTTCAATTTTTTAATGGCCTGATCAATTACTTAGATACTACATTTTCCTGGCTGGGATATTTACTCTCTCTTGGACCCTCTTTTTGAAGCTCAACCAACAATTTCTTTGGGCTGTCTTTCTTTAGAGAAAGCACTTTTAGCAACTTACTCAAGCAATATAGAGCAAGTGAACTGCAAATTTTGATAACAGGCCATCTTTATATGATATTTATTAAGAAGAGGTATGTTGTCATGCCTTCCCAAAGATTTTTTTTTTTTGCCAGCCTAGGAAAGCTCTGTTTCAAGTCTTAATTGAAGGGAATCCATTCCTTTGTGGTCTTTACATATCATGACTGTCGAACTGAGAGTACACTTAGAACCATATCATTCCCATTCTCTATCAGAGCCATTTTAAAGTCTCAATTTATTGCAATTTTTGGCAGTATGTTTAAGGCTTTAAACAGTAAGCACACAAACCTTACCAAACATATACTTGAGATAGCATTTTCTTATCAGAGAATGCCATTGCTGCTCTCCTTCGATAAGGGAATGGTCAAGTTGCCTGCAGTGGATGCATATGAAAAAATAAAGATGCTTTGTAACTTGATGATGATTTTATAGGAATTGTGCTGTTCACCTTTATTCCATAACGCTTTCTCCTGCCACTATGAGATGGGTCAACACCGTTGGTGAAGGACCCTAGTAGTGTTTGGGGCCACTGACACATTTGTACAGAGCAGCTCAGCGTCAGGGAACAGAGAGTGTAAGTAAACCTTCTAGCTGACCTAAGGAAAAATAGTTGAAAATGAGGGGCTTCTGTGCAATGGATATGCATGTTTGCCATGGGCAAATGTTTAAAATAAATCACAAAAAGCTGTAAAATAACCTTCCTCTGTATGATGAAATAAGTCAATACCATTCTGCATCTGTCATGAACTCAGTGATTTTTAATATTTTAATGTGTGTTACAACTGCAGCATGAATAAGACTGTTTTCTCATGGTTCCAGTTAAAAATTTGGAGAGCAAAATATTGACACAGATAGCACAACTATGATAAGTTTTTGTAAATAAAAAGCTACAAGAGCTAAGAGAAGTTACCTAATTCAAACTATAGAGTGTACTGTTGTGGATGAGCTAACGGAAGATAGTTTGCAAGAGAGATTAAGGGATTATCAGTATTGTAAATTACAAACAAAAGCTTTTACATTGCACTGTGGTCTAAATGTGATTTTTTAGTTCATACTATGGCAACTGATTTTAGTGTAGAAGTCTTCTGTAATAATTTCTATTATTTTTTTTTGTTATTGATTAGGATCAAAGCATTTCGAACCCTCCAAGAAGCTCTGAAGTGCAACTATGAGCACTGGCAAATATGGGAGAACTATCTTCTCACCAGTACAGATGTTGGAGAGTTTTCAGAAGCAATTAAAGCTTATCACAGGCTCATGGACTTGAGAGAAAAGTACAAGGATACACAGGTGGGCAAGTTTTCATATTCAGTCATCCTATATGCTCACTAATTTTTCTTCTGAGACAGAGATTGCTGATAGCTGCTGATAGTGGTATCAGTAATGATAGTGCCCATGCCAGTGAAATTATGTAGGCAAGTGATTTAAGTTTTGGGGATCTGGAGTGTAAGAATAAATATTTGAAATGAAACTGGACAAAACTGAAAACCTTTGTATCCAGATTGCATCAGACTTTGTGAAAGGATGTACATGAACCTTGCAGTTATAAAACCTATTTTTTTATAAAAGGTGATGCATAACACCATCTTTCTGTTTGTTTCTGCATATCTCAATATCAGAAATAATACAAATTATTTAAAGAAAGGAAAGCTTTTCCCCTGTGTTGGAAAATTCCACAAATGAACCTTTGAAAGTAAATCGAATGCATTACAGTCATACTATTAATTCTTAATAACCAGAACAAAGAAAAATTAAAGAGGTATTTTACTCATTTTTCACTGTAGTTCATTTAGGTACAGTTAAATTTTATGTTTGTAAATGTATGCTCTGGACAAACTCCGGAGAACCTACCTTTACAGTTTCAGCTGGGATGTTATCTTGCCTGAAACCAGGTCCTGATCCAAGCAGGGTTCTCTATGCTTGGTGAAAATGGCAAGGGGAATCTAAAAGGCAAGCCAAAGAATCTCTCAAGGAGAGCAGTAAAACACCTCCAAAAGCCTTTTGCTGAATTAATGGATCTGATTGAAGAGCTTATGAGCTCTTAGGGAACTGCATAGTACCAGGGTAAGAGGAACCAGCTGATGCTGGTCATGGATCCCAGGAGTATGTTTCGTTTCTTGTCCCATAAAAAGAGAAAAAGTAGCTTTCCTGGATCTTGGGAATTTGAGTCCAGTGATAAGGAGAGAGAGCAGATAGAATTAGTTATGATTGTGGAAACATCTCATATGTTCATGGGGAGCAAGGATGTTAAATACTTTTTTCAGATTACTTTTTAATAACAAATTGTATGTGAATGCAATACTTCCTACCAGTAAAGCAAATCATGCACAGTATAACATTCTGTGTTAATAAAATCGCTTATGTTTTATATAGCTAAACGTTAAAAAGAGTCTCAAACTCTCTTGGCACTGAAGAGTGTCTACAGAAAATTGTGTTATATATGGTAAAGATTAATATATTTGGCAGCTAGAGTATTGTAATACTGGTGGTGCCTGTCATGGAGCATCTTGTAGATGGCTGGCTTTTTTCAATGAATTTTTTTCTCAGTTGCTACTTAAAATAACATTTTTAGGGGTCGCCTACTGTATTATTTTAAACAGACTGACAGCTGACTAGGAATAGAAGTTTCTACGTGTATTTGTCCATTTGAGATATTTCAAGGTGATACAGACTCCTATTACTGTTAATAGTCACATGTTATGTAGTATATTTTGTGAAAGTATTTGTGGCTATTGCTTGTATTAAATTTCTTTTTTTGTTAAATAACTTTTTTCATCTTGTTGTCATACAACATTTATAATGTTCACAGAAGTATATATGCTATCTTTCCTAAATTTTTTTTGCATCTTAATTTTAACTTTGGCTTCTGATAGGTGAAGTGTTTTGTGGGTTTCATTGTAACTTCTAATACAGTTGCCTCAATTAGAAGGATTTTGCTAGTTTGGCAAGAAAAACCTCAGAGCCTGATTCAAGAATGTCAAGCTTTAAACAATTATCTTACAAGGAAGAGAAGAGTATTTCTGTAGCAAAACAAAAAAGCAGATAAAAGCTTCTGCTGAGATTGTTTACAAAATTCACCATTAATTGGTGAGCCTCTCCTTTTTTTCAGCTGGACTGCTTTAAAAAAGATGATCTATAACCATCTTGTGCAATTGTATTTTAACAATGTGAAATCATGAACATGAGTAAATGGAAACATACACCATTGTTTCCATTCAACATAGTATGATCTTCTCTCAGGTTATATTTAGTGTTGTAGTCATCATAGATTCTAATTGATAGACTACTAAGCTACGTGACATAGTAGAGAAACAAGGTAGGAATTTTTAAAAAAAAATATGCACAGGACTGGAAGAACCAAGTTGAGTCATTGATTTCAGTTCTTTGTGAAAACCAACTGCTTTTAGCATAGTAATTGTTGCAGAATGCCCCTTGTGAGACTGAATGTATCAATTAAAAGTATGCAATTGAATATACAATTTGAAATGCCCTGGATTTCTGTAGTTACATCAGACTTTTTAATTTTATTTCAGAATAGTATGAATCATATTTTTTTAATCACTTATTTCTTCTAGTAGCACACTTATTTCTTCTAGTAGCAGTAAAGCATTCAGATTCTTCTCTGTGATTTCTGTTAGGCCATTGTTTTTTTGTGCCAGTCTTCTGAGTACAGAACACAGATCTGGGAAATTTTGTTTCTGTGCTATTCCAGTTATTTAATGGTGCCATCCCTGTAGCAAAGGTTCTGAGATCATGATAGCATGAAGTTTGAAGATACGTATGCGCAGATTCTGCAGATAGAATTGAACAAGGAACAACTAGAGAGCTCTTTATAAATGAGCAACAATGCAGTAAAAGATTACAGCAAAGGACAGTTTCAAAAGTTTCAGTTTACCTAGCATTGTGGGTTAATGTTAAAAGCACAATTTCTTACCTTCCCTCCTCACTGGTTCTTAAAATTCTTCACATTTCCATATATCTTTTAATGTTCACAAAACTGAGAAATGTACCTGGAAAACCTTTGATATACGTGCTATGTAATAAAATATAAAGGCTCACTGAATTATCCATAGTTTCTGCTAGTAAATCAGTCACCAAAAAGTCCCCAAGGAGAAATCCTATCAGTTTGGTCTCTGAATTATTGGTGTGAGCTAGTAAATATACCTGGAACTTTTCTGCAACTGCTGATTGTCCTACTTTCCATCACATGCGTGCTTGTGGAGGCAATCAACCTTTTTTACTTGAAATGTAACAGTCTAATGAATGACAAAGTTATTTTGTGGCTGTTTAAATACACTGTTTCAGAACCCATATCTTCATTATGTGCTGTCAAAGACCATGAATACAGAAGTATGGACAAAATGTTCCACTTTGCAATCCTGTGCTATTGAGATTCTAGCAATCCTGTGCTATTGAGATTCTAGCAAAGCTTTTCTGGTACCATTTCCATCAAGTAACATCCTCATTTCAGCAGTTCGTGTTGCCAAACCATTTCTAACAAAAGGCCACAAGAGCATGTTCAAAGGGGATTTTGAAAAGTGAGGGTAGGAATTAATCATTTCTGGAGCTCTACTTCATTTAAGTAACTCACTAATGACAGTTGTCTCTATTATAAAATCCTTAATTTGGAAGGGGAATAGGGAGAGCTCACAGACTGCAGATTTGTCATTTTGGATCCGGTGTCTGAGGGTTCTCTTCTTTCTTGAGCACTGTCAAGTTTGATTAGTATTAGTGAAGCATCTAAAAATGGTTTGACCAAGAGAATTTTTATATGAAAGGAGTTGTTTGGAGAACAATTGTGAAATGAGAGTAACTGATGAAAATCGCAGCATTTAATAATTACTTGGTTTATTTCTAAGGTTTTGTCTCACAGTGTCTTTTGTTCAGTTTGTAGTAAACACATTATTCACAGAAGGAAAGGAGAAGGAGGAATGCAGATGGTGTGATGTCATACTAAACATGAACTCTGGTCATATGGAGCCCAGTTCATTAAAAGAGGCATGAAAAAAGACAACCAACCAACCAAAAAAATCCTCTACTGCTTGTTTGGTGTCTTGGGCCAACAGAGCATTGCTTTAGTGGTCTAATATGTGTGGCAGTTTAAAATGTCTCAAAGACACAATTTTAACACTTACGGCTAAAATGCGAAGCTCTGCTACACTGCTAATACTTTTTGATGACTAGCACCATTCACTTGCAGTTTGAAATAACTTTATTTAACAAGTGTGCACAAGCAAGTAACATTAATGATTCATTATTGTTTAATGGACCCTTTAATCTGGGTCTTGACACTAGTTTCATTTTAACTGCTGTAGTGCCAAAGCTTTCAGGATGGATTACAAAAAAAGGAAATTAATTATTATGATAAAAATGTAAGCAAAGCCAGGACTCTATGGGAATAGGGATAATTTTGCAGTTGCTACATCCTACTGACTAAGGAAACTCTTTTTCTTCATCTACAAACAAAATATCATTGCCTTTAAAACTTTTGATGATTATATATGATATTCACATGAACTAACATTTTGGACTTCGAGTAACAGTTTCATTAAACTGAGAAATCAGTTGAGGAGTCATACATCTAGGTATCAATCCTCAGGACCACTTCTAATTCCTTGTCAAAAGAGACCATTGTTTAGTGTTTCTTCTTGCACCTCTTATGTTTTTTTCATTACAGTGCTGTATTAATGGAAATATCAACACTTGCTGGTGTTTTTCTAGCAAATTATTATAGAAGATCTGATCAATGGTGGGTTTGGTGCTTTATATTCCAAATCATGAATATAATATGAATTTCAGAACTTTTGGACTAATAATTGTTGATCATATTTTCTGTTATGTGACTCTTAAGAGATCTTGAAAAGCAAAGAAGGAACTGCCAGTTTGTCCTATCATTTTACAAGGAGTATAAGCTACTGCTATGGTACTGGGGGGGACAAGAGGGGAGCTGTTAAACTCATGTTCAGATGTTACTATGATATCATTAAATCTGAAAAGATACTAAGGAGATGTATATTTGTTTTAAATTCTTCTGTTATTTAGATTTATTTAATAAAATGATCAGCCATTTTGATTGATTTGGGTTGTTCCACCAAAAAATTTCTATATTTTATAAAACTCATTATTTTATGTGATACATTTTAATTGAGTTATTCTATAGAAGAAACATTATTTTTAGGAAAGTGTCATATCACAAGTGCTGAACTGGGTGTGTTTTTATTCTAAGTGTAATATACTTTGATACTGTCATAATTTTTGCATTACTTTCTGCCAGCGAACTGCATCTTCCTTTGTGAGGATGCAACCCATTCTACTTTTACTAGAGCAGTGGTTTATTTGTAGAGTTTGCAGCTATTCACAGATCATCTTTGAAGTTAGTTTTATTACAGTCTTGATATTAACATTGCTATGAGTGTGATTTCATTGTCAGTGTTAGTATCACATGGACAAAAATGTTGAAGCATTGAAGTAGCCAGGTGACAGAATTAGAAGTTAGGAAGTACCAGCATGAAGGTGTTTGTGTAACTCTTACTGGCCTACCTTGAAGCAGTAGCAAGTACCTACCTACTTGGCCTACCTACCCCCTTACAAAACTTCCATTTTGCTTTCATCCTTATTTCTTTCCCAGTCTCTGTGTCTCATGCACTGTACAGAACAGATATTACTCACTTGATAAGCCACAGTTTTTCTGGGGTTTAGTTTCTTCTGATTCATCATATGGTCTACTCTATTTCTGTTTCTCATTTTGCTGAGGAGGAAAGGAGGCAAAGTGAAACTGTTTTCTAGTTTTCAGTGTCCAGTTTGGGACAAGAAAACTGGTATGATGTAACATTTCTTACATGCAAAACCAAACTCCTACCAGCAGCTGCACATGCTCAGCGTTTCTGCAGGTCAGATCCCACATTCTCAAGCCAGTGATTCAAAAAGTATGGCCACTAATGAGTACTTGTAGAAGAGTTTGATAGTACTGATTTGACTAGTCATTCACCATAGGTGCATTAAAAGCAGGGATTCCCAAGGTGGTTTTCCATTGCCTTCCGGTTTTCGTCTTATCCACTGTACATCTTTTACTTTCTGGAGGTTGTTAAATGGAAGTCCTGTAAACAACAGTGTCTTCCATTACATGAATTAATTTGGCTCAGCCTGTTTACTGATCTTTTTATAACTGTATTATAAGGTGAAGATATCTGTAAGATACTGCACAGTTTCCTTTACCTAAATTTCTGTCTTAGATTTTTGGCCTCTTTACCTTCACCAGCATAGAATCTTATACGTGAGGTTTAAATCAGTTCAATTACTCCACATTTCTTAGTAAATTCCGTACTTGTCATATGGTACAATCTGTAGAGACCAAATATTACAGATAACATTATATATACTGATGTTGATTTAAGTTGAAATAAAAACTCTCTCCTGCTGCTTTTTTAAGGTGCTGGCTATTCTGGTCAGAGCGGTAGTGGATGGTCTGGCCAATCGTGCTGGAGAGGTATCAAGTGCATTGAAGGGGAAACTGCAAGAGCTCTTGGGCAGAGTCACTTCACGAGTGACAAATGATGGGGCAATCTGGAGACTTTATGCCCAACTTTATGGAAATGGAGAGAACAGTAGTGGTGAAGATCTTGAAAAGGTAAAAACAATAGTGCTACAGTAGAACATAGTGCTCTTGTTCCAGACCTGTTTTGCTTTAGTGTTTTTATAAGCTCATTGTCTTTTCTTCAGCTTCCTAGAGCACACATCTTTCTTACAACAGGAGCAAGATGTTTTGCCTCAGTTTTCTTGACTTGAAAAAAATATTTTTTTTTACTAGTGCTTCATTTTAAAACATCCCATCGCAGTTTATGTGTATTATCCTGAATTGGTATTCTGAAACTTTTCTTGGCAACAATCTAATGTCTGTAATCAAATGGTGGTGTGGGTTTTGGCTTTGTTTTTAATTGAAATCATTGATTCTGGAGATAGGATATTGCAGCTTCTGAAAAACATGGATCTTAACGGCACGATCCAGTAGCGGCATAAGCCATCTGTATTCTTTGTAATCACTAATGGAAAATGCACTTAAAATCATCTATACCACAGTTAGAGTACCCAGAGTATAAATATTTTGTCCTTAATTAGCTCAAAATGGAATTAAGTAATGCTATTTAATTCTTAGTCTGTTGAGCCATTGGTTTCTCTACCCTTCACTGGTTTTGCTATGTTAACTTCCATTTCTTGCCCTTATCACCTCCCAAGGAATTAAGTTAATTGCATTTCCAGAGTAACCACTCTACGCTGCTCAAAGTGTTTACTTTGTTGCATGCTGGAGTATACTTTGCATTTGATATTAAATTTCAGAAAGTTCAAAAATAGTGATAGGTTATCAGATCTTCACTGAAGTTGAAAATATGCAAGGTATTCAGTATGTGTTCACTAATGGGGGTATGCCTTTGACCTGGGCAAAAAATGCCTGTCTGGGGGATTGCTTCATGTCAAGCAAGGAAGATGGTTAGGCCTACAAATTTTATTCCTGTGTGCTTAAATTTATAATCATTTGTGCCTTGCTCGTTGTCCCTTTGTGCTTTGCCCTATGAAAAGCCTTGTTTAGTCATTGCTGGTGTCCATTATACCTCCCATTCCTCCCTTTTGTCTTCCCTATTTTTCTTTACAGCTGAACAGTAAAAGGGATTTGGCCTATTTAGAATGCAGAAATACAGACACTGCAATATCCTGTAATATATCCTCAAATTCTTACTCAGACATGCAAAGCAGCAGAGGCCCTGTCTATACTATAAATGTAATCATTTCAGAATCTGGTTACATCATGGTATTTTTTACTAACCCAGTTAAAAACATGGTTTCAATTTGTAGAGTAGACAGTACTTTAACTGTGCTTCCTAATCAGACTGGTTATGGAACACACTTACAGTCTAGCTTGCCCTGTGAGATGGAATGATGTTTATAAATACTTAAGGTATGCTTACATGTGTATCCAAATATCCTGGTAGGATAGTGGCATAGATGCAGATCATAAAAGAACAAAACTGCCTACAGCCACAGAATATATCAATTTACAGTGTAAAAATTAATTTTCATTACACCAAATAATCACTGATTTCTGATATATTATGAAGTAAAAATGATAAAACCAGTATTTATTTGCTTTACTGCCACAAGCACCATCGTGGGTCAGTCAGATATTCAGTGAGTTTAACTGTATCTATAGAAAAATTCTAGATGTATAGTTGCAGTTTTCCACCCACATTTATTAGGCAAAAGGTCAATGAATTCTAAAAGGTATTATTTACTATACTGTGGCATCAAAGGACAAAGAGATGGGAACAGACCTTTGAAAGTGTCATGTACCTCCTTACAAATGTAGGGTTTGCACTTTACTCCATACCCTTCTATTCTGCCCCTTATTCAGTGCAGGTTTAATCATATTTAATCAGTTTTGTTCCTAACATTGTATTTGAAAGAACTATCTTGTATGTCTCACTATTGTTAAAGGGTGGCTTGGTTCCTGGGGTTTTTTACTTTTCTGTTCTGCTGATCTGATGCCATGTGAATCACTAGTCTACAGTTAAAATTCACAGCAGTGCTTTGTAAATTGAATCAAAGTCAGACGAGGTTTGCAAGTTAGGAGTGTACAACTACTGAAGTGTTGGGCTTGTGGTTCTGTTTTGGGGTTTCTTTCTTTAGGTTAGCATATATTTACTCTCACACTTCAATGTATCTGAACTGCCACCTCATTCAGTACTTCTTTCTTCCCTACATTGAATGCAGTCCCATCCACACCTTTCCCACTGAGGAATCTTTCCAGCCTTCAAGTTTCCTGCTGATCCATCCCAGGCTATGAATCCCTTCTATTCCTTGAACTTTCCCCAGCTCATAACTGTTTCCTTTCAGGATAAATCCAGGTTCCAGAAGTGCAAACAAACAGCCCGCAACACTTTGAATTCTTTCCCCTCCTTGACATCTGTCAGCAAAACCCCCCTGATTTGCTGCTCTGACTCAGACACATGCGGACTGAAATCAGACTGCTGTAAAAACTGTTGTTCCTTCTCTTGGAAATTCTTGCCTCTGCCTGCCAGAACTACTACCAGCTGTAACCTAGGTTATTATAAAAATAAAAAGAGGTTCACTCTGGTTTGACTTAATATCCCTTCAATGCCATTTACAGCAGCTTGAGCAGTCACCTGTGCCATGGTGATTGGAACTCTGGTGGGAGAGAGGAGGTGGAAGCTTCTGGGGTGACATCCCCCAAATTCAGAAGTCTTTAGTGTGCTCATGTATATGTACCACACTGAAATTTTTTTATTCTTTTATATTAAACTCTTAAAAAAGATAACTGGAGAGTTGTCATTGAACCAAGCCATGTTACTTCTGGCATGTATTTATTTCATGTTTTTGATGCTGTAGAAAGAAAACAAAATTCAGTAGCAAAAATGAATTTATTTGGCTATAATTTTATTTTTTTCCCTCAATAGGACCCTCCTTCCATATTGTTTACAATTTTATTCCTGAAAACACTGAGAACCAGTGCAGTATGGCAACTAATAGCTACATCTGTAAAATATATATTCCCCAAGATTACATGTATATGAAGAAAGCTTTGATGTATTCAGTTATTATTTTTTTAGATATGAATTCAGTGTTTGAAGTGTGAATGCAAGTATTTTTCTGTTTTTCACATGAATTTAATTATGATGACTTGGCAAAAATGGGTCACATCCATCAGTCTAGACAGATTTTTAAAAGAAAAATTAGACACATGTTACTTTATATGCTTCTCATACTTCAGCTGCAATATTGGTGAAGAACATCTGTGTTACAGCTGGCGCTTACTGCTGCAGAGAAGGACACTACTCCAACTCACAGGAAATCAAGTATAGTAAAGATAGATTCATTTTCTGGGTTGACCAATAATTTCATAGATACTTAAAACTAAATAGTCTCCTAGTTGGTTTTCTGACATACTGATTTTTTTTTTCCCTCCTTGCAGTCACTGCAGTATCTCACTAAGGCACATAAATGTGAAATTCAGTCAAGTGATTGGGAAAAAGATGTTTCTTCTTTTAAGGAAGTCGCGAAAGGAGCGATAGAGATTGCGCATGGTATGTTCTGTCTGAAAAGAACTTTTATTTTTCATGAAGAGTGTAACAAATATTTATTATGTTTAGTGGCAGAGCAATATTCTACTCTTTACCTGTTATATTTATTCCTACTGCTAGGAGTGCTGTAACAGAGAGCATCATCCTGGTACTGCATACAAAAACATACTTGGAATGAGGCAGAAATTGTGTAGGGTGAATCAGGAAGCATATGACTGGTAAACATGGAAGCAATTAATTTCATGATCTAGCAACTTCATAATGCAAGTGAAAATGCATCTGCAGTTCATCTCAGTCCTCAGATCACCACATAAATTGTTTGATTGAGTGTGCCAGTCAGGAAATGAATGAAACTTAGTAAAATTATTCCCTGTTCTGTGATATTTATGTATAGGAAGGATACAGATACTTGTTGAGTTTAAAGTTATCTTCTCAAAATTACTTGCCTTTTTTTTTTTTTCTTTGTGTTTCTTTTTGTGGATGTTACATTTAAACTTGTCTGTGGAGGGTATCAAGATCTTTAATTAAATGTTTTTGTTCAAAGATTATTGCTAGAGTGTTAATGCTTTTCTCTGTTGACGTCCTTCTGTGTTTGGATTCTAGTGGCTGTAAAATGCAGCAAGAACAAATCTAATCGTCAGGAAGCTTTGCAGATACTTTCTTCAGCTCGGCTCAACTTACGTGGCTTGTCATCCAAGGCAAAGGTAGGCATATTTAAAAGGAGGAATTTTTGTTTGAAAGCTAGGAATCTTTGTTCTGTCGCCAGAATTTCTCTGCTTTGAATAATTATAGATCACATAATACGTGCCTGTCTCAGTGCATCATCAGGTGGATATTCATCTCTATCCTGTTAAGGATTCTGGTTTTAAGTAAACTTTTATTTCCCTTCTTCCTGCTAGGCTTTGATTGCAATACTAATCTAAGAGGCAGCACTGATATTTTTGAGTAAGGTGGAATTTTACTCTAAATGTTGGCAAACAGATTTGAATGTTAGAAAGCAATCAGTCATTTCAAAGACCTGTTTTTAATGTGAGTAGTCATGGGAGAAGCTGGGCAGTCTCAGAAAGAATGGATCTAAACGTGCAGAAAGGACCAAAATTTGTCAGGATTGCTTTGCATCACTTGGAGTGTTTTTTAAAGAGTTACTTATTAAAAGAACTACTTTTTAGTCTGGTTTTGGTGGATACCCTACCAATTAAGATATTAATTACTTGAAAAATGTCATCATATTTAAATCATGCATTTCCTCTTAAAATACACACCATGTCTTAAAGAGTTATTCTTCCTGCCTGTGAAGGGAAGTTAGCAATTGTGAATCACAGAACTTAAGTTTCATAGCATGTGCATGTGTTACAAAGTTTTATTCATCATCAGTGTGCTAAAATTGACTCACTCTCTCTTAAGTCCTTTAATTTTAAGGATGAAAGCCTAGGAAAGTTGCATAAGCAGACACAAGCTGGATCTGTAACTCTGCTTTTAGATACAGGGATAGGTAAGACTTTGGAATGAGTTGAAAAAAGAGACAACATATGTTTTGCTGTTTCTCACAAAATATGATTATGTTTTTTTTAAAAAGTGCATAGACTGAGTATTGCTATAGAGAAAGCATTAAGTGACATAAATTATATGAATTTGAGTATGGGTAGTTTATATTATGAAAGATCGTGCAATACCTGAAAGATTAAGAATGATTGAGTCTTGTAAATTACATTTTAATTTCCAAAGACACTAATTAAATGAACATCTGTGTTATTGGCAGATAATGGTTTTATAGTACTTCCGCGAAAACTGTCATATTAGACATGAAGCATTTTGTGTGACCTCACTGGTTTTGCATCCCTTCCAAGATGCCATCTTATTTTTAATTTGAAGTCATATTAAATTTTCAAAGTGTGTTGTAGTTTAAAAACTCAGTCATCTTCTGTCAGATCCTATGCACAAGCAATTTAGCACTGTTTATGCCTGTCCAAGTTTGACTGCATCTCATTTTGCTGCCCTGTGAATCAATATTAGTGTGGGATTTTTTTTTTCCTTTTTAATTTCAATTGAAAAAAAGCACTTTAAAAAATGGGCTAAGAGCAGACGCACTAGTTAAGATTTCAGAAGGAATGAAAGAACAGTGAAAATAACTTTGAAAAGATAAAATTCCAAAATTCTGTAGTCAGGACATGCAATTGGAACAAAGCAGTAGAACGGGTGAAAAGATGTCGCTACTTCTGGGATCTCCATCTCTTGGTGTTTGAGCTCCTGTGTTGTGTCAGACTCACGAAGCACCCACAATCTGTTGAAGGCTGCAGCTCAGAAATGTGCTGCTAATGAGCTCATTTCAGTACAGAGCCTTCTGGGCAGTCACATGCTATAGCAAATAGCACAGTGAGCTCTCTTCTGGTCCTTGCCTCGATGCATCATTCACGTCTGACAGGTGGGGTCCTTGAGAAAGAGAAAGGTTATGGAGATGCATTGTAAATATAGGAAATGTGGGCCCTGTTTTGGGGAAACATGGGGCACAAAGCCCAAAGAATGATGGTTCTTGAAATTTCCCCAGGCTGTCTCTAGTTGAATAGATCTAACTGTCTGTGGGGGAAGGAAAAAAAAAAGAGCAAATAATTATATCATCCTGATTCATTTAGCTGTCTTACCAGAAAGAATCAAACTTTTCTGTCACACTCCCAGTGTGAGGTTTTTGGGCTGAAAGACAAGAGAAGTGCCTGTACTTGTAGCAGGAACATGTTCCTATTTTTGTGTAAGATGTTCCTTACTTCAGTGACAACACTGTTTTGAGGCACACTGAATACCTTGGTTCAAGCCTTTTAAGTACATTTTTATTTATATACGTATCTGTATTGTCCCATTATTGTTTTGATGATATAATAATGTACAGATGTATTCCAGAGCAACTTTTGTTTTCCTCGTTTTGTTTTTGTCTCTAAATGTTGGCTTTGTGTTTGTGTCAAATGAAGTGTGAATCACTGCCTTTTTATAATGAAAGAGAAACATATGTTTGAGTGTTCCCCCTTCCCCATATTTCTGTGTAGTGGTACCTCACACAGCCTCAATATTAAATAGATGAAGATTGTGATATCTCACGAGTTAGCTGCTTTTTTTAGTTTCTGTTAATGTCTTAAGGTCTTTAAGATCAATGTATTTTTATTACTCTGCAGTGTTTTGTTTTCTCTGGTATAACTTAATTACACACAGGTGAATGCCTCCACCCATGCATGTCTTGACATCAAATGTTAAAAAATATTTATTTGACATTTTGGAGAAAATGAAGCAACAGAATATGACACTGGGGAAAATGGTTATTAAAGTTCATGACTAATTTATCAGCAGGTGGGCTTATAAACTGCAGTGACAGAATGTGAGATGCTCTTCTAATTTGAGTTTCATGAAAAAGTCCTTTACTTTGAATGGAATCAGGAGTCAGCATAGGCAGTCAGGTCAGAGCAGAAACCCCACGTCCACAGGAGGATTTGACCCTTCTGGCACAATATCAGGTGTGTGGCACAGATTTCAGGTCTATATGGAGGGTATGTCTCTGTGTGTGTGCATAACTTCTGTTTATTAGCCACAAAATCGCCTTTTCTTAGAGCGCAATACCATCATAACTTACAAAAGTATGAAAAGCTGTATAGAGGTGATGAGCTTCCTGTATTTTGTCTCTACACTGAAACAGAGAAACTGTATCTATCTTTGAAAGGTATTTATTTATTTATAAAATACTTACAAGTATTTCTTTTTATCGTGCAGCAACTTTTCATAGATGTAACAAGTAATGCGGTTCACAGTGAGATAGCTGATGAGGTGACAGCTATGGACAACATGATTGCTGAACTTCAGGAGCTGAGCAACCAGCTGAGAGACCAGTGCTGACTTTTGGACCAAATTTTGGGACAGGACAACAATAATGACGTGTTTCTTTTGCCACCGCTTTTGCTGATGAAATGGTAACAATTCTCAGGCAACGACACTCTCAATAAACATTTTTCTGTACAGTGCTGTTCTTGTGGTCAGCTTTTTTCAGAGTCCAGGCTGCCTTTTAAGATTCTTTCTTACCTGGTCCCAGTGTCTTACAAAATTGGGTGTTTTGGTTCTTCGGCCCCAGATTTTCTCGAAGAGATCTGCTGATGTTTGTAAGGCGATTATCGAGGATTAGTTCTCCGTGCTTGCATCCACCTTGGTGCTGGGACACTGCAGGATGCCCCACCCAGGTCAGGGAGCAGGGCAGGTGGAGATGGAGATTCTGGAAGAGACAGAGAAGCAGGTAGCAGAGGTGGGAGCTGAGCCCAGCCCAGCCAGTGTTAATTCCTTACAGTGTGGGAGTGGGGTCCTGAGAGCAAAAATTTAGTCTGTTCTGTTCTTCTTGTAATATAGATAAAGTCGAAGCCTGTTTGTTGCATTAGGATCTGCAAACAGTTATTACTTAAAGCAGTATTGGTTTATTCAATATACATAACTTGTGTCCCATGGGCAATAGACTGGTACTTCATTTGGGCTTTTTATAGGCACAGGGATTTCCCCCACTAAGGCAGCAATAAAACTGCAGTCTGATCTCAAATACTTACATCTGACTAGACCCAAGTGAGTTATTTTCATCTAGACTATTTTGCATGGTTCCATTTTTCAGCATCTTTGCTACCACCCATCTTAAAATAAGATTTTTTTCAAGGTTTTCCAGAAACATGTGTGAAATAATTCCCTCATTTACATGGTTTTGGCTTGCTCTTCCCTATGAGAATGATGTGGTTATTTATATTCTGGGTTTGTACAGTCCATGGTATGATCTGTTGCTGAATGGTAAGAGTTTTCTCCCTGAAGAGAAAGCCAGAAGGTACAAGTAAACCAAACAATTATTTGGATTGGAAGCAGCAGTACATGCATGTTATTTTGGTGCATGAAGGGATAAACCATCTTAACACCTTCGTAAAGCTGCATATCTTTGTAAAGCTTCTTAGAATGGAGAATAAATTATTTGGTGACATTATTTAAACATGAGGTTTCCACAGAAATTGCCATCTTAGCAATAGGTTTACCTGGTAGTGAAGGACAGTTGGCTCCAAAACACCTTTGTCAAAATTGCCCAGAAAGAGAGGAGACATTAAATCTTTTACAGAGGCAAGTTGCTTTAGCTGCTCCCATTTTACTCATACATATAATGAGGAGTCCACTTGACTGGGGAAAAAAAAGGCTGTGAATTTTATGACAGACTAGCACCACTATCTTTTTGATATGTCATTATGTTTTAATATGACTTAAACTTATTCACTAAGGGAAAAAAATACCTTTGAAGCTATTATTTTGTTCCCAGCACTAAGTTTTATTGGGAAGAATGGGTTTTAGTTGTTGAATAATTCAGTGGCAGAAAAACCTTCCAATTTTGTAATAATCTTATGGCAAATTTTAAACCAGAATTATATCCCATGATTAGCTTGGAAACATGAGATTTGAATTCTGTTGCCTTGATTTAAAATATGATAATTCTATTGAGTCTACCTGAGACATTTTTATAGCTGAAGTTTCTTGCTGTCAGACATGAAGCCAGATCCATTTTTTTGTAATGGTTTCTGCCTAGCATTTAGAAAAGATAGATGGGAAATTAACACTTCATGTGGAATATTAGAAGAGTCTTGAAAAAGCCTTTAAGTCCTTTCCCTTTGATTCTGTTCTGAAAATTGTTTCTGTTTCTTTGCCTAAGGTGGTCAAGTGAAAAAGTCATTCTCCTCTTTCACTGTCTCTTCCTTGCAGTGCTTCACATGTTTTCTCAGCACAGATTTTTTTCCCCGTTTGAGCCTCCCCGTCTTAGCAGATGCATGGAATGTAAGCAACTTTGTTTTTCACCTAATACAGGGAAAGCCTAGTGTCCACAGACAGGGTGTTTCTGAAAAGTGGGATGACTGGTGGTATGACAGCACATCAGTTTTCCTGTCATAATTAACATAAGAGAGGGGAGATGTCTGCAGAGACTTATATATATGCAGCTTAAATATGTACAGACAATATACATGGTGTGGAAGATGGCAAGGCAGGAACTGACTCATCATTAAGGAGTCTGGCTTTGCAGAGCAGATAATGATGCCAGCAGACCTCAGCCACTTTATCCATGAGGCTGAGCACCTGATGTAAGTCTCACTACTGGGTATGTACTTGATACCTCTTCCTTCGTGTTGCTGATGTTTTCATCTTCCTCAGGTGCCAGGTGAGCCCATACTGCTTCTTTGGAGATCATCATGATCCTTTTAAAACTCTCCAGCCACAAAAACTGTGCCACTTCTGTATGGTACTGATTTTCTGTGCTCATGCCATTAGCATTTGGTTCAGAATAGCTTTAAGAGACCATTGTCATGAAGACAATGTTTCTATAAAAGCTCTGGCTGTCAAAAAAAAATCTGGCTAGTATTGAAAGAAGAAGGAATATTTCCAAAACAGACTTCACACTTTTCAGATCTCTATCTTATGAGGAGCATCTGTCATCTTACTTGGATCACTGTCATGACAACTGCAGAATCCCCAAGAGTCTAGCAAAACTGGGCAATCCTCTCCTGATACAGTTGTCACATCTGCAAATACCTCTTTAACACCTCTGTTATTTTCAAGAGCACATCTTACTAATTATTAATTAACGCAGCATGGACTTGATTAAGCAATATTTTGCAGGAATGGCTTACAGTTCACAGTAGAACTTCAGGTACTTATGATCTTTTTTGGCTTTTTGACTTTAGAAGTGTTGGGGTTTCCTCATTTTGACATCAGTTTTTTCGTGAGAGCCAATTTGGTGTGACATGGAGGTGAAAGAGATGAGTCTAGAGTTTTTTGACTTCACCAACCCAGACAGGGAGAGCAACTGTCTAGGGTTTTGAAGATGAGTATAAAGGCAGGAAGTATGATGTATGAAAAAAAATTTATTTCTGTGGCCTAAGAGGGTTTGTTATTATGTCTTTCACCTAATATGGTTCTACCTATGATGTATTTTAAGCCTCTGGTGGTTAGAATCCAGGGAAGGTCGTCTGATTCACCCAGAGGGCTGTGTTGGGCTGGGTGTGGTACTGAAAGTTTTTTTGGGGTTGGGACATTACTCATGAGCTGAAGTGAATGGTCTTAGGGCTGGTGGGGCCACACTGACTCAGGCAGGTCATCCCGAGTACAGGCCAGTAAATGTTGTGTTCCACGTCGCATTGTCCTCGGTGTTCTTCCACCACACTGGCTGATACATTCAGAAAGGAAGCAGCTCTCATCCCATCATTATGCAAAGCTCTGTACCAAAAGTGCTTTGGAAAGAAATAAAGCTTTGAATAATTTTTCAGTCTAAAAATGCTACGTGGTTTATATCAAATACAGAGGACACATTTACACGTACAGCTTTCGGATGTGTACATACATTGGTTAAAACTACGCCTCTTCTTTTCAAAATAAATAAAACAGAAAAAAACCCAGGTATTAATTTTATCCTACTTTAGAGATTCTGTAAAGTCTCTTTGAAATTATTTTTACTTAGCGCTTCTGTTCAGTATTTCTGTGTCAGTATCAGTGACTGACAGTACAGATGGACATAATGTATTTCAGGAGATAAAAGGAAGCTAAACAAATTCATGCTATTTCCAGAGTAATACCAATTAAAAAAATATATAAATTCCTGATTTTTTTTCTTCATCTTCGTTCATGCAGAGTTCTGTACCAGAAGTTCATACAAAATAGGGAAGAGGTAACAGCTGATGCTTGGGTGTAACTTGGGTTCTCTGAACTTAAAAAGGAGCAGGAACTTGATAGGAAAGACCTTACTCTAAAGAAGAAAAAAATTGCCATCAGCTGTATGGAGTTGTTTTTACTGTGCTTACTCAAACTAAGTGCTTTGGTTTCAAAAACTATTATAAGAAATCAATCATTATGTTTATATTGTGTCTATATATTTGCAAGCACATATGCTTGTTATACATGTGAATGTTTATACCTATATACATATGTACGCATATATAGAATCTTGTGTCCGTCACAGAAACAGCTGTTCATTCTGAAGGTGTAAGAGGTACATTTACAGAAAGGTGGATCTCATGAAAACTGTATCCATTACAGAGACTTGAAATCAGAGCAGATGTAGGAAGGTCATTCCTGTACATTTTACATGTTGTGTTTCAGACATAAGACTGGCAAATGAGGTGAATTTCACAAGTGAATGGCAATAAAATATTTATGTTTATGCCAGTGTAATACTGCAGTAGGGATAGTTTTTCAGCATTCAGAAGTACTTAAAAATAGATAGGTTTCAATCAACCAGTAGCGTATTCAGGCATGTGCTCAAATATAGTAGCTGCATTAGACAAACATTTCCACTAATCCTTCAGCTACACTAATAAAAGAGTTATCCTTTATGAGCTGAATGTAGTAGCACAGGGTTCTCTTTTTAACTATTAATATCCTTCAAAGACCAAGGTCTAATCATTATTAGTGACAGTATTTGGTTTTCAGCAAATCAGTTGAAAATTGGTAACTCTTAACAGCATGTTGTTAGAATTCCTTACTGAAAATGGAGACAACCTTGCTTTTGGGAGCAGCTTATATACTGTAGCTAAAGTGGATTTGTTTCAGCTCTTCAAACAAAGAAAGCCATTAGAGAACAGCAACTGTCTTTTTGGACATTTTGGTTTGTTTTGTTTTACTTTTTTTATGGCATTTGTCCTTTCACTTGTACTTTTGCACTTTTCACTTTCTTTTGTACTTTTGATTCCATTGTTAAGGCAAGAAAAGTAAGTTTGCAGATTCAGGCTGTCTTCACTGAGCAAGACAAGGATGCAAAGTCAAGTAATCACTGCTCTTCTCTGCTGGGGTAGACGAAAGGCCGATTACAAATTTAATCTACTAATAGAGATGTAAACCTAAAATAGGTCTCTGCAACAACAGAGTGGTTTAGGATTAAAAATCTGTGTTAAATAACTCTGCTTTCTTTATAGAACTGTTTTCCAAGTTAACCTAAGTATAAATGTCCATTTTTCTGTTTCCAGTTTACTCTGACCTGAGTGTTTTCTCAGAACACACCAAGAGCCTTTTAATCACCAGTGATGTCATATGTCCATTCTCAATTTTTTTCCTATTTATTTTAAACCTCAGTGACCTGTGAGTCAACAACAAGAGTTCTTGGCCAAAAATCAGTGTAATGAACCAGGCAAAGAAGTACCAGCCAAGAGCCATGCAATGGAAAGCTGGGATTAACAGAGTGAAGATCTTCAAAACTGCAGGTTAGCCTATTAATGACATCATTGCTGAAGTGAAGCAGCTAAATTTAAGTCACATTTAGAAGTTAACCCTTACTGTTCAGCTCTTTTCCACTGTCATCTGTAAATGAACATCATATTCCTTCTGTGTTAAGAGCAATCATTCCATCCACTTCCAGGTATTTTGCCTGCTAAGTTTTCAGTTCCTGCTCACTGGAATAGTGATGCTACAAGCATGGACACTATCTTTGTGTTTCTTTCTCCACCCTCTCTGGCGTAGAGTTGACTTGCCCATCTTTGTGATCTTTCAGCCCTCTGCTAATTTTGTGACCTTTGGTCCCTGGAAAAGCACCCCTAATTTTTATAGTTTTTTGGGTGCTTCTGCCTCACAGCAATTTAATTTTGTCCCTTTCCAGCAGTACTACCCCACTGTCTTCTCCCTGTTATCTCTCTTTTCCTGCTTCTTTAAGGTTTGTCTATGAGTTCATGATAGGATGCTAGCAAGGACCTTAAGATTGCAATTAGTGTAGAGAGTAGCTGGCAGTAGCATGCAGAATTGAATTTGTAGTCAGATGAGCATTACTTAAAGGAGTGGGAAAGGCATTTTTCTCATCTGTCTTGGCTGAGCCCCTTGGGGATGAGACAGAGGGCAAGGACCTTTATGTTTAAGGGGAATAAAGAGCACCATGAGTGTGTGCCAGAAAACTCAGACTGTGGAGGAAGAACAGCAGCCCAGAGGTGGTAATGACGGTCCCTCTGGAGCTGCTGAAACAAGGGAAAAAAGATTAGCACTCTTCATCAGATGGGAAGGCACAAGTTTTTCCTTAGCAAAAGTTGGAGCAGTAAGTAAGCAGACCATACATTGCCAGAGGGAGGTGGCAGACCAACCAGAAGTAACAGATGCAGCTGGAGAGAAAAGTAAGTCACAGTTTGGCAATAGCCCAAAGTTAAAAGAACCAACTTTCAGGCACAAACACCAGCATACTGCAGGACTTGTAACAGCCCATGTGGTTTGAGGGTTTGTGTCTGTTTGGGAATACTCCAGAGGTACCTGCAATTATTTTTGCTTGCTTTATTTGTAGCAGTCCGTCTTCCATGGTTCAGGTTTTGCTATTATCAATGCTGTCACCTCCTGTTCATAGAGATTTTTGCTGTGATTGTAAATTCTATGCAGTCCTAAAGCCAGGCATAGTGAGCACAGCTTCAATCAGTCTGCATTTTATGTTTGCAAGTGAAAAACAGGCAAGTAGTTCATAAGCTTGGCAAGCTACTGAAATCAGATAATTTTTATAATCTTAATTTACTGTCATGCTAAGCAGAGGGGGTTTTTTGTAGCTGAAGTATGTCTTGCATTTGGTCTGTACTTCACAAGGGCTTTTACTGCTGTAGTAATCTCTAAGAAAGCTGATAGGCAAGCAAAGCCAGTTGTAAAGAATCGATGTGAATAACTTACATAGTTTCAAATAGAGCTTTAAATTGAGTCCTGTGTAATTTATAACTTAATGGAGGAAGGAGAAAAAAGTAACTGGCCTATGGAAGCAATGTGGAGAAGTGAAGTCCATAAAATGAAATGAAGCAATGACAGTACTGAGGACATGCAGTGTTGTGATGCCATTCAGAGGTGGCACAGGCAGTGAGGTGCTCATGCTGCCTGCACATGCTGTGTCACTGCAGAAGAAGTTGTCAAATATAATTCAGATTCTTATATGTTCCGAATGAGAACTATAGCAAACTAATGGCAAGCTATTAATCAGGAGGATTGGCACTGTGGTCAGTAGGATTTTTCCAAGTTTCCTGAACATCTTGGGCAAAGATTCAATCTCCTGAGATTAAGCGTTTTCTTACCCTGTTTCTTTGGTATCTTGTGCCTGTTATACTCTTGAGTGACTCACGCTCTTGGATAACACCAAGAGTTTTCTGCTTTGATTGGGTTACCCCAACTACCTCACTTACTGCAGTTATTGCAGACTCCCCTTAGAACACACAAGTACACACATCTCTTGCTTGTAGTGGTCCTCCCTCCCCCTCGAGGCAAAGCAAAGCAGTCTGGAATGTTCTGCTTCACAAGGTGACATGTCTGAACTGTGGAGTTTTTTCTTTCTAGTTTATCATTCCTGCACGTGAATGCTCCCACCTGCTGCTGCAGTGTTCGAGTGCCTGCTGCATAATATCACTGGCTATAACCAAGTCTTTTGTGGATATCATGGGAGTTTTTGATTTATGCTCTTTCAAGCATTCTGCTTTAGGCTAAATTTTAGAGTTTCTGGTTAAGGTTTTATTATTTCCATGAGCTTTAACTGAATGAAAAAGGTATCCGCTTTGTGATTACCATGGTGGGGTGATATGTTTTTTGGTTTGCTTTGCTTTGGTTTCTGAAATAAAAGTTTTGCCTTTTTTTTCCTAAAAGCAGTGTTGTTTTGCTGGCAGTGCCTTTAGCTGAGTGATCAGTTTGATGCTACATGGGGAAGCATGGGGAGCTGAGCCAAGGAACTTTGGAAGGTATTTAGATCTTTTCCGGGCATTATCTCATACATTCATACTAGAAATTACTTTGCACATTGCAAATGATTTTTATTTTTCGTACAAGTCTACTTCTTGTGGAAGTGTTGGGAAAGCAGTGAAGGTAGCTTCCTGTGACAGCAGTGAACATAACTGGGATACATTGTCACATCCTGCCTTCAAGCGTTTTGGATATAGGGCAGATATGCTCACCTTCAGAGTCATAAATCCAAAGGAAAACCTGATATCCTCCCTTAGGCTGCTTCTTGCTGTAATTATATTTCTACAGCAAGGTTCTGCATCAGTGAAAACAAATGGGGTTTGTTTTATGGAATGGCAAGGTAATGTCTGTGCAGACAAGCAATTGCATTTCGGTTGCTTTAAGCATTCATGTCTTGATTTATTGTCACTGAAATTTAATCTAGGGTGTTTTGGTTTTTTTCTTTGGACTTTCTCTGTGAGAGTTCTAGTGAAAATATTGCATCACCACTTCAGGAATGGAGCAGCAGTGTTATTTTGATCTGTCAAATGCAGAGGCCGTGAACTTCCCCTGAGAAACTTGGTGAAACAGCCTTTCTACTCACTTCAGGATTTGTAGTGTAAAGAATGCTTCCTAAAACTGAGGCCCCACAGTTTAAAACAGTAGCTTTCACAACTTGTTCTGCATATGAGCCTGACTTGTTTGCATATTCTTGTTGGATGCAGTGGAGAAAAGTTACTTCTGTGTCTGTGTAGATTTATCAGAATAAACCCCAGCACTACAGTAAGAACAGTATCCTTGAAAAAGTAGTGATTCTTCAAACTTACTTAAACATAGTCTTGTCAGACTTTAAATGTGCTTTTCTGCAAGCTTAAATGTGTTTAGGTTTTGTGAATATTTCAAAACCGGTTTGGAAAAATAATTAAAAAGTAGAGATTTAAGAGGAAAGTATCTGAAATAATACTAGAAATTTTAAACATATAAAATCCCCACAGCACTCATGCATCTATTTGACAGAAGCTTAAAAATAACCTTGGCTGTAATGCTTGGCAAAATTGTGTTATGTGCGAGAGCACGTATGTGTGCGGGTTTGTGCCTTTTAAAGGCGAGCAATGCTAATACGTCTTTACAAATGACTGTCCTGTTTGCACTTGATACCATCAGTGATCTCAGAACAACTCTGGACATGGTGTTTAATTGTGGCAGAATGAGGGCATGGGTATAAAATTGTTTTCAATTCAAGTTGTTCTGGAATCAGGCTCTCTCCAGGTTCCACTGCTCCCGCATAGTCCCTTAAGAGGAACCCACAGGTTTCTCAAGGCAGGGTTTGGACAGAAAGTCCCTGGCAGACTTGGCTATTCCCTCTTAACCCATGAGTCAGCAAAGGTAATGCAGATGGCTCAAGGAGAAGAATGGGAGTGTAGAGACTTATGATCCTTTCTCTTGGCTTCACTCAAATGAAAGGGAGATTGGAGTTGGGTTTTCTCCTTGAAGTGTTAAGTGAAGTGCCACTGTGCCTTAAGAAAGGGATACTCAAGTAATGGGAGGGGGGGAAAAAAAAGGCAAACTTTTTTTATACACTCATAGAATCTTAGAAATGGAAAAATACAGCTGTTGTTTAGTCACTGAGTTTCAGACAGCAAGCTGAGATCACAGTCATGACAAAGATCCCCCAGGGATGGGCACTGCACATCCCAAGCAATCCCTGTTGCAAGAGCTGGGATTTACAGTAGTGTCTGGTAGGATGTCAGCCTGCTCCATGATGGCATGGCAGAGCTCATGTCCATACAGAGAACTACTTCTCTCTCCCAAAAAACATGGGACCTGACTGCCTAGTGGGAATGCTCCATGGCCCATCGTTATGTCCAAACTTGAACTGTGCCCACATAATGTTTGGAAGAGAGTTAGCTGGCCTCAGCCAACACCATGCCAGAGGCCATTCTACCAGTTCTGCTAGGTGGGAGACTGGAGTGGGTCTGTGCTCAAACACTGTTAGTTTGATGTGGCCAGACACAGCTGAAGAATACAGCTCCTGCTCCAGGAAAATCACAGCCTGAGGATTGCCAAATAGGCAGAGGAATAAGAACATCAGTTCCTAGTACATCCATTCTATGTACAAGTTACTGTGAACTTCTGTGAGCAGCTGGAGGAGATGTGAGGTAGGGCCTTGTAAAGAGCAAAGGGCTTTGCAGGTCACCTAAGAGCCATTGGTTTTGGATGTAGTTATACATATGGAAGATGTCCCAGAAGTAACCTTGGGGAGCTTACAAAGAGAAGCTTGTTGCCCTGACAGAACAAATAAGCCACAGATGGAAAAAGTAGTAGATAACAGCCATCTTGACAAGAAAACATAAAAGAGGACAAGACTGAATTAAGCCAGGCTTGAAGGTTTTAGTCTTCAAGTGACTGATAAGGGAAAATAATTAAACAGGAAGAGTAAAGAGATGAGAACCATAAAATAATCAAACTTGCTAGAGAGCAGTAACCACTAAAATTAACTACTTTCTTCTGCCCCTGAAGAAGAATTTTAATCTTCTGCATTTAGTCAGCTCCTATCTCCACCTTAATGTTATTTTTATATATTATACTTTCCTGAGAATATAACAGATGGTGAATATAGCAGATGTAACTTCTATATACAGTCAAAGAACATGCATATATATGCAGCTGCACAGAACAAATATTAATGGCTTGAATATCTTTAGAGAAATATAACCGTAAAAGGGTTTAATTTGTAGGAAGAAATAGAAACCCAAAATTCATGCATGCCTGCAGTCCCCCATGTGCTATATTCCAGCTATAGCTGACAACGCTGGTGGGCCAGCCAGGCCATAGCTCTCTTCTTTGTAAAGAACCTGTAATTTTAACAGCAGCTGGACCCAACCTATGGCTGACTGGCAAGGGAAGGTATAGCAGTTGTTTTCTGTAACCCCGTTTTATGTGTCCCTGGTCATGGGGCACAGCCTTGTGCTCGGCACACTGCCACCATTTCTGTCAGCCCATCCACATCCCTACACAGAAAGGAAGAGATATGCAAAATTTGACCCTCTGGAATATTTCCCTGTGTCCCCCTTGACTTTGGCATAGTACTGACTGAGTTATATGAAAGGTGTTGGGAAATAAGTCTCAGTCCTTACTGTTAGCTGCATCTACTGGGACACTTTCAACACCATTTGGAAGATTTCATTTTAACTGACCTTCAGGCATGACTTATTTTTGTGCTCTGAGTATTTTTAAGATGAGCCCAGAGGACCTAGCTCCTAAATAACTCACTGATGAGAGTGGAGGAGGACACATGGTGTTGCTCTTTCCAATAGCTTTGAAGGGTCTGGAAAGTCCCTGTGTGGAGTTTTCAGCTTGGGAGAGAATTTTCTAAATGTAGAAAGCCTGAGCCATGAAGTAGTCTTTGTTGCCAAAAGACTGAGTGAGAGAAAGAGACTGGGTTTTGGTGTGTCAGACCTTCCCTGTCCAACCTTATGCAGCTGATGGCAGCCAGCACTCTGGTTTCCAGGGCTGCAGGGAGTTTGTGTGCATTGTTTGTGGCCACACACTGCTGGTGACCCACCTGTATGGGAAGATAGAAAACAGTCAACTTCCTACTTTAAGTACAGTGATACTTGCAAATAAATGAGTGGAAAGAAATACACGGTAGCCTGGGGAGGCTACAGCAGGTTTTTTAGTGGCATCAGGGTCCCTCCGTCTCAGGTGACAAGTGGTAGCTGCAGGCTGGAAGTGTGACCGAGCAGGTACCTGTCTGCCATGGCTGTGCATGGCACAGGTCACCTGCCCTGGATCTCTGCTCAGCTGGAACAAACAGGCTGGGGGAGCTGCTCTTCACCTCTCCCCAGATGGTGTTTCTGTGTGGTTGGCCATCCATGCCACGCTTAGGATGCAGAGGCTCACGAATGCTGAATGTCTTCTGGCAGCCTGCTTCCAGTGGGATTATGCTTGGAGCAATTGCATAAGGGAGGGCTCTGTGACTGAATAGTTTGGATAGTCTCCAAATCTGACTAGTCTCAAGCTAGTAAGCAAAATAAATGTACTCCAGAAGGCACCCTCTTGAATTTTTTCTTTCTGGGGAGTAAGGAAAGGATCTGAATCAGGGCTCTGTGCTGCAGGGACAAGGTATTTAAATGATGTTTCTCTTCTCAGTAGGACTTGCAGGGAGTTAAGCTTTCTTGGAGAAAAAGCACCAAAAGAATAAAGAAAGACACAGACTGCTGGGTAAATTGATAACTGGTAGTGGCTACAACCTAATTACTCTGTCTACATATCTAATTAGCTTTTTGCATTTTTTTTCTGAGATTTTTTTGAGTAATCACTGCTATTACTTGTAAACAATAATTTTATAAGGTGTGAAATTCCTATACTGCTGTGTTTATCATAATTCCTGACCTTATACCCCAGGGGAAGGGTGTAGTCATCTTGGCATAAGCAATCTTGTGCCAGATGCAGGGTGGTTCACATTCAGAAATGTTATTTACAGAGATGGGAGGAGAGGGGGCAGTCAGGATCAAGGTCCCAGATAGGATGGAATGTGCAGGATCAGATATCTGCATTAGAGCACTTACCCCCTTAATTCATATTTCACAGGATGCCTCTTACAGATCGTTTCTCTTTTCAATGAGCATGGGCCTACATATAGCTATTTCCATTCCAGTCATAGCCCTTGTTTATGTCACTAGCAGACCTCATCACATTTGACTGTGTTATTTTTACATAACAACTAAAGCAGTGGAGGACCATGGCATAAGCAGTGTACAGACTTTGAAATCAGCTTGAATGTTTGCATCAACATCATTTAGAAAATAGTGAAGGGACTTACAGTAGAGATGCTTAGGTGCCACAGAGTTTAGCTGGTGAGGGTCCTGGTGTTCATTAGCCGTTTACAATCACAGAATCATTTAGGTTGGAAAAGATCGTTAAGTTCATCAAGTCCAACCATTAACCCAGCACTGCCAAATCCACCACTAAATCATGTCCCTAATAAATGCCTTGTCTGCACAGCTATTAAATATCTCCAGGGCTGGTGACTCAACCACTGAGTTACAAAGATTGATTAGGGGGCATATCGATGAAATTCACCAAAGGTAATAAAAAAAGGAAACAATGTAAAATAATTGCAAAATGGCTTGATGAATGATCTGTAAACACTGAAGAGAGGCATGTATATATCATCTAAGAATCTGTAATTGTCTGGGATTCAAGAGACCCATGGTAAAATCCCCTATCTAAACATCTCCATTCAACGGAAAGTTGCATTTAATTGAAGCAATACCAGTCAGCTCTGCACAGGGTATGGAAATTTGCCCATGGGGCAGAGCATTCTGTGAGGCAGAGAATAGTTATGGCATGTCAAGCTAGAAAAAATAAGCAGGTGTTTATTTCATTAGAGAATTCTCATTGTCTTTCCACTATCACTGTTTCTCCTAGCTCATCTGGTGCTGTGTTACCTCCTGCATTCTGTTGTTTGCTCCAGTCACTTAAAACCTAGGTGGAGGGAACTGAAAACTGGATATGAAGAAGTTGTGACAAGACATAAAAAGCAGCTCTTGTGGTAAGGGAATAAACTGGAAATGGTGGAGGTAGCAAACTGAATCAACTTTTAAAATGCAAAGAAAAAGATTATGGGGATATTACTTCAAAGGGATGGGAGAAACAAGGAGGATTTAAGAGTAAAGAGAAAGACTTGATTTAAGTGGGACTTTAGAAGGATAAGGAAAATACTAATCTACAAAACTTTTAATCTGGCTACAGCCATGAAGTGTTTTCCTGTCAGCCTACTAACGGGCAGCAATACAGACAAGGGACTAAACTGAGGAACTTTTGATCTGTACTTGTGTGACTTCACAGACTGTACTTTTTTTGTGAAGAAAAATGAAAAAATATAAGAAAGGGATGAAAAAAATAAAAGGTGTGGGAAAATTAGTTAGTCTTTCAAGCAATTGCTCTCCAGAACCAGTGGATGAATTTCTCTCCATACCAATGTGTGTATTTTTTATGTGGTACTGTGGTCACATTCACCCTCTCCATTCTCTGAGGCTTTTGAGCTGGAGTCCAGTGAGGTTTATGGTGGTTGTCCACTGGGTTTGAGGTGAATTTCAGATGTTTTTCTTTAAGGTTTGTAGCCTGCTTCCTGAAACAGACCTGAAAAACGTAAACCAGTATATATCCATACTAAGAGACCACCAGGGAAGAAGGCTGCTGAGCTGTACTTTTTCAGACTGATGATACTGGAGAGCAGAAAAGACTCAATTCTTTGACCCTGGCCCAAATCTCCAGGCTTTTTTTACAAATCATGTTTTGGAGCAATTACAGTAGCAGATTTCCAGGATGTTGTGGGTATTTTGTGTGTATGTATGTGTGAAATCCAAAATTTGAAGGAGAGATTATTACAGTTTTGTAGCTTGCTTTAGTGTTTGAAGAGTGCCAGTTATCAAGAATACAGAGGGACTTCTGTGACTAAATTTCCTTCTGTCCCAAACAAAGTGAGAATTCCAAGAAGCAAAAAACTATGCTCACAACCCTTGATTAGAAATAAAATCCTTAAAGATTTTTTTTGCCTCATTTCTGAGTTGACCAGCTATGAGACATCAAAATAGACTCGGGGGTTTTTATCTGTGTTTTCAAGGTTTTCTCTCTGATAATTAACCTGGTTTCAGATGTTTTGGCATGCAAAACCACTGCTGAAAATTTAGGGCACTATATTCTGCTGAAAAGAAAATTCTGAATAGCTTGCTTTCGAGCTTTTTTGTTGTTGTTGTTTTTCCTCTCCATGTTCTGCTAAAGATTTACGTGTTAAAAATCAGGCATCATGTGTTGGCACAGTAGGCAAGTAGTTTAAATTGTTCATTCTTTGTTGTTCTCAGTAGATTTGTTTCATGGTTTGTTTGTGCAAACATTTGCTCATTTGTGTTTCATAGGTCACCAGTTTGTCTTCCTATGGATGGCAGTGAGACTGTACATTTTGGTGATTTAGGCACGCAACTTACAGCTTAATAAACAGAAGTTCTTAGTGAAAAAAAGGAAAAAAAAAAAAAATCCAGACTTGCACATGCTTACAGTACAGTGCTTTTCTTCAGAAATCCTGGAATAGCCATTTTGTTAAACAAGTAATTTTGTGGCAGCAGAACTAATGAAGCCTGGTTTCCTATAGTTTTTTGTCTCATGGGTGATTGACTTTCACTATCTAAGAGGATGTGAGCCCCAGGCAAAGCTTTTCCCATCAGTGGGGTGTTTATATAAGGGCTTTCTCCCATGAGGCTTCTCTCATATCTTGAACTCACAACTGCAAGTTTTCTCAGACCCAGAACTCTGATAGCATCTCTACCCATCTGTCTATTTCCAGGACAAAAAAGGAGGAATTAGGCTATCTTTCACAAGTCTACCAGTGTTGGAAGCTGGTTGGAAATATCATTAAGAAACTGATGGAATGAATACATGGGTGAACACAAAATGAATGATCACATAGGCTCCAATTTTGTAGGAAATTCTACTGAAAATATCTTGGGCATAACAGAATGCAGTACTGCAGTAACTATCAGAGATACTTTGTGTGCTTAAAAACCCTAGTTCGAAGTTTTTCCCATAAGAAAATGCAGATTTTGATTATTTATTTCCAGGTTTTCAATGCTGTGTGCACAACAACAGATGTATAGTTTGCTTCCAAAATTCTTCTTTTGTCTTTTTCTTTTGGTGAGTCCATATAACTACCACCATCAGCTGTTGGTTAGCTATGCTCTTTAATCCAGATTTCGTAGTTTTTCACTTTAGAACAGAAGATTTCTGTTTCAGCCCTACTGTAAAAGCCTGTGCTGGCAAATGTTAAGTCTAATCTTTTAGTTTTCACAATTGCACACTCATTCATAATTGTGTAGGTAATTATCCAGTCAAATTCAAAGTATGCACTATTATTTTTTTAAGAACGACACCTGTCAGTGCAGTCCACTGAAACAACTTCTAGCACTTCATGGATGTATTTGGATGGTAAAGGCAAAGTCATAGAGATAGGCCTAGTGAAGCCAGGATATAGCAATGCCTATATTGAAGCAAGTGAAGTAAAACTCTAGTGTGTATCCTTTGATGCTCTGCCTCAGTGATGCAATACAAATGTATGTTTTAATGGTGCTTTTATAGTACTTGAACTCTTGGCTATATTGAAATGCAATTTTTCAATCTTGATGTTTTTGGAACATGTTGAGAGTGTAATATGCATGGTTTTTATAGATCCCAGAGAGACCTCCCTCAAACTTTTCTTTTACCCACTCACAGAAAATCCTCCCTTGTTTGGGTGCTAGGGAGCCCTTGTGAATTAGTCATAGGCAGTGAGGTAAGAAGTTGAGTTTGAGCTAGCTCTCTGTATTTTAATTAAATGAGAAACCCCCGATTCTCACTAGACAGATTCTTAGGCTTTAACTTTACTTCTCCTGCTTCGAGTCTGAACTGCTGGAAATTTCCTGACTTCTTTTAAACGACTTGACTTTTTGTGAGAGAGTCCCATGCAATTTTAAGAACTGCTGGGGAAATAAACTGCTAATAGTATCTAGAACTTTTCAGTCATCCTTTTCCAGAGGCTTTAGAGAGGTATTATTAGCACCATTTTACATAAGGGGAACCTGAGGCAGAGGATTGAAGTGACTTGCCCCCAACCATCCAGCAGGTAAGAAACAGAAGAAGAGTTAGGGGTTTGCACTTCAATGTTTTGCCATATCTGTTCAGACACATGCTGCAGCCATCATGAGAGGAGGAGACATGTCACATGCTAGCAGTGAATAGCAGAGATTTTGACCATCAGAAATGGCAACCATTCCACCTCTATGGTTCATAAAACACAGCATCTGAAGAGTAGAAAGAGATGGAGATTGGCATCTTCTGAAATTCAGACAGCTTGCACCAGTGTGCTGGCAAGGAGAAGCTTGTGTAACTGCTTGTAGTAGGAGGAGGCATGCATCCATGGCTGAGTCAATCTTCATGTGATTTTTTCTCTCACTCAATGAAAAAATACTTTTGAGGGTACAGAATGTGGTTGTACTGTTTTCTTCAGTGCTCAGCTGTGATGATGGCTCTCATGAGAGAATGAATTACCCTTCCTTTCCTTCAGTGCAGACACCTCGTGTTTCTTTGAATACTGTCTGGTCTCATATTTTACTAGATGAGCCATCTCGTCATCTTAATCATAACCTAAACAAGCTCGTTTTGTCCATGTGTACCACAGTAGGAGCCAGGACAGGACAGACCAAGTTTTGAACTCCTGCCCTGGATTGTGCTCTCTTACCTGTGTAACCAGAGGTGGAGAAGTATTTATGTATGGAGAAGTATTTATGCTATTATTCCTACCTGCAGTGCCTCAAATCACAGATTTTTAGCAGCCAGAGGATGAACATATCTGACAGTTTTCTTGCTTCTCTCACAGGCTTCCTCAGACAGAGAGGGAGGCAAGCAGCAGGATAACAGCTTTACATATTCGTCAGCAAAAGCAGAGAAACAGCAAGAAACTGTAGTGGGAAACGATGAGAAACTACAGACAGAGAAACTCAGTTCTGATATATTTTTAAGTGATTCTTTTTTGCTTATGGCATTCAGAATGCTGGTGGCATCCATTATATAACACAGTCACAGCATAGGAACTGAAATGTGAACTCCAAACAAACAGTAGAGAAGGAGATCTGTTTACATCTGTTTTAAAGGAGAGCACTGTAAACATTACACTGAAATCTTCCTGTGGAATTTTCTTAACAGCAGTGAAGAGTAAGTCTGTGTAAGGAATGTTGCCCAAAACCAGCTCTTACTTTATCATGTCCCCAAGTTCTAAAGCTGTGTACTATTGTTTTGTGCTGGTAAACTATCTTGTGTATACTCAATTTTTTTTTCCCCACTAACAACCCAAACAACTGGGCCAAGTGAGATCAAGATGAGCTTTTCATTTCATTCAGAACTCTGGAATACAGCCCACTGGAACTTGTATCTTTTGAAGCTCTAATAATTAACATGCCTGCATTCCTTAAACTGCAGCACTCACCAAAATGTGCTTCCTGCAGAGCTAAATGAGGGCAAGGACATTGTCTGACCAGCAGGAAGAAAAGCATGGTAACCCTTCCTGGATTCCTGCTGGTTTTGGGTTGATTGAAGAAGAGGATTCACCTGAGCTGGGAGTGCCCAGAAGGCTCCTGGCCCCTTATACAAATACGGGAGGTATGTGTGATGTGGCTGTGTTTAATCCTCTTTTTTAAAACTTATCTAAGAAACAGGCTATTTCTCACTCCAGAGCTCTGGAGCTCTGCTTACTGTAGAGATGCTTGGTGTCCTTGTTAACTCAAATTTGGAAGCAGATTTAAGAGATTTCTGTTGACCCCCCCAAAAAAGCAGTGATTTGTAACAACTGTTGTGAGGATACGACTTCTTTTCCCAGACCCCTTCCTCCCTCATGGGAAAGGAGGCCAAATGAAGCCCTAACAGTGATCTAACAAAGACTGTCTTCTGAATTAGCTCCTAGATAAGCAGAAATTACTTGGAAATTGCACAGGTAAGTGAGTGTCAGTAGGTAATGTTTCACACACACTATGTGGCCAAAGGAAGTACCCACAGTCCTCCGCTGAAGTGCCAAGGAATTTGGCCTTTAAGGATGGCACAATCCTTGCTGACCTTCATTCACATGTGATGTCTTGGGGTCTGTAGTGTGACCATGACACACAGTTTACCTCATTTAGAGTTGTCTCAGGCTATGATCTCAGAAAAGTTATGAAGTCCACTCCCTGTCCCAAGGAAGGATCAGTTAAACCAACATCACTTTGTCACAGAGATCTGTCTGGTCTGTTCTTAAATACCACCCCTAATGAGCTCTCCAGACAAGCTCGCCGGTGTTTTGTTTTCTTTTTTGTTAGAGGACTCCTTTCCCCAAATTTCTCATCCTGCAAATCAAGCATATTGCTTCTTATCCCATCCACACTGGACCTGGAAAATAGATTGTTCCTCTCCTTTTCTTTTTGCAGCCTTACACACTGAAGATTGTTCTCAACTCTCTTCTCAGCCCTTTTCTCTAAACAGCTTGTCTATTCTGTCTTTCCCTGAATGTCAGGTTTTCTGGACCTCAGATTAGTTTCCCTCGCTCCCCTCAGGGCTATCTCCATTTGGCTCCATCTGTGAAGTGCGGAGTCCAAATGGGGCAGGGTACTTCAGCTGAGCTCTTTCCCATGCTGAGAAGGGAAAGCATCTAACCTTTCTATGTGTTTCACAGTCCTACCACCATTTGCTATTCCAGCACTTAGGCCAACAATTATTTTTTGAGGGTGAAGCAGGAATCTCTAGCCCATAAGCAAAGCGAAGCAGGTACTCAAACATCACATTTTGGTTACTCCTTGCCCCTGGTGGACTGGTGGCTGAATCCACAGAGAGATCTTACTTGGTTCCCCTTTCTTTCTTTTCTGTCTGCTCAGAAAGGGTGACAAGGTGTGGCTTGCCAAGGCAGGCTGCCAACAGCTGAAATTTCCTATGCAGCTGTAGAAATAAATAACTATTGAGGCATGCCTGGTTCCCAGCACACCCTTTCCCTGGCTCCATTTTGTTCTTTCTAGCTGAAGTGTCCTGCTCTGCCATCTACTTGTGCAGGGAGACACCTGGGATGTCAGAGTACAATCCTGGTCTCTTCAATCTCTCTTCTCATGCCCACTTTTTTTTCCTCAGAAGGACACAGATCAGATCTGTGCAGTGTTTGGTGCTACATGGCTAGTGCTCACCATTCTTGATATGCTGAGCTTTTTCTGGTATTTTTGGAAGATAAATGCTTCTAGGTTGGTGGTTTTTATGTCACTCTCAGATAACAGCAAAGGTGCCCCATAAATTAAGGAATGGGTGACACATACATACACTGACAAAATGCTTGAGTTCTGATTTTTTGCCCTTTTTTTTAGCACAGGACAACCAGGGGATCAGACCCAGCCACCATGGGTTTAAGAAAGGTCCTGCCTGGCTGACCTGATCTCCTTTTATGACCAGGTAAAATGCCTACTGGATGAGGGACAGGCTGTGGACTTCAGCAAAGCCTTTGATACTGTCTTCCACAGCATTCTCCTGGAGAAGCTGGCAGCCCATGGCTTGGACAGATGCACTGTTTGCTCAGTTAAAATCTGGCAGGATGGCCAGGCCCAGGGCGTGGTGGTGAATGGTGCTGCATCCTGTTGGTAGCTGGTCACTAGGGTTCCCCAGGACTCAGTGTTGGGGTCAGTCCTGTTTAATGTCTTTATTGATGACCTGGATGAATTGATTAAGTCAGTTCACAGACAACACTACGTTGGGTGGGAATGTTGATCTGGAGGGCAGGAAGGCTCTGCAGAGGGATCTGGACAGGCTGAAGATCCATTGACTGAGGTCAATTTTATTAAGTTCAAAAAGGTGAAATGTCAGGTCCTGCACTTCAGTCACAACAACCCCTTGTAGCACTACAGGCTGGGGACAGAGTGGCTGGAAAGTTGCCTGGGGGAANTTTAGCCTGGAGAAAAGGAGGCTCAGGGGAGGCTTTATCACTCTCCAGAACTGCCTGAAAGGAGGGTGTAGCCAGGTGGGAGTTGGCCTCTTCTCCCAGGCTACCAGTGACAGGACAGGAGGAAATGGCCTCAAGCTGCACCAGGGGAGACTCAGGTTGGACATCAGAAGGAATTTCTCCACAGAGGGGTGATAAGGGATTGGAATGGACAACCCAAGAAGGTGGTGAAATCATCTTCCCTGGAGGTGTTCAAGGAAGGATTGGACATGGCACTTAGTGTCATGGTCTAGTTGAAATGGTGGTGGTTGGATTCAACGATCTCAGAGTTCTTTTCCAACCTAATTGATTCTCTGACCCTGTAATTACATTTAATGAAAAGTTGATGCTTTACTTCACTGATGCCCCTGGCAGAAGAAGGGAACAGGCAGTCCTTAAAACTACTTTCAGAGCACCTCACGGTTATGTTGTGACCACATCTGAAGGTGTTGAATGCAGGAGCTCAGTCTTTCAACATGCTGAGAGCACTCAGCTGCCCAAGGGTCAACAGGAGTTAATCACTAAGCATTCCTTAGCAGGTTCTTAACACCCTGTAGGACATAAAGCAACCAAAATGAGTAAATGACTGGCCTGGTTGCCTGTTTCGATTAAAACCAGTTGTATGAAACTGACCCAGAGAGTAGAAGAAACTATGAATTTAATCTGAAAAGGGAGGGAGTTTCACTACTCATGGATGTGGGTATGAGGAGGGTGAATAGTCAGAAGTGATTTTTTTCTGTTACTGGTTGTGGGGTTTTTTATCACCCAGCACTTTCATGTATATGTTGCAGAATAAGAATAACATACATGCCAAATCTAACAGAGCAGGCATTCCTAGTTGTGTAGAGAAAGGCAAGGTATTTTTTCTTCTTCATACAGAAGGAGAAGGGTGTTTTTTTCCAACCTTGTATAACTTAAGAAACAGATGGATATATTTTCTTCCAAACTTTTCAATAAAATCTACCTTTCAGATGAGAGTAAGCATGAAAACTTTCAAGACAATGTTCAGACAGCAGACAGAGGAAATGTTGGGGTTCTCAACCCTGGCTAGTGCTGCCCTTGATTGGTTGTGCTTTACAAAAAGAAGATAAAGACACATGAGGAAATGATTCAATATGATTACTCCTCAGCATTGCAAGAGATCTATGTTATCTTGTCAGAATTGTCTCTGTGCCAAGGGAGATTAAAAGAAAGGTGTACTTCTTAGAGCAGAGAGTTTAGTTCAGTCAGCACATTAAAGGGAAGGCTGGAGAAACACTAGTAGCACACTTTTACCCAGCACAGACATATGCTCAACCCTTGCACCTTGAATGATTTGTCACATCCTGACTCTGTGTCCAATTAAAGCAAAGGCAAAATTCCTGAAGTAACAAACTGGTTTATTATAGGCCCAAGCACTTTATAAGGTGAAAAGAAAAAAAAATCTTTACCTTCAAACTGTCACATCTTTATTTACATTTAGGGTTTCTTAGCAATAAACCCAAGTCCTGCTCAGAATCACAAAAGTGGCTTGGCTACATATATGGGGCTTCACAATGCCAGAAATGGCCTTTCCTATGTCATCTTAACTAATTAAGAACATAAGGAAAGTGATGGAATGATTAATGCTTTAACTGTCCACACTCTAGATGCTTTCAGAGACTTTAATTCCATAGCGATTGATTGCAAATATACAGTGACTGGTGATGCAAATATACCATGATTTATCCTCACCATGGGCTTCATTTAGGTACCTAATGTCAGTCTGTGGTACCATACACAGTCTTTGAAAAGGAGCTTTTATAACTATTCTTTGCTGTAATGAAAACCAGAATTCTTTCAGAAACTGAACAATAAAATTGTTGAGCATTTGTTTTTCTAGCTAAACTTCAAGTGACAAAATATTTAAGGCATATGGTGCAATTGATCTTCGTCTGAGAGATGGGATGGATGATGTCAGGGTATAAAGTGTACGCTATTCTTTATACATACAATTTTGTATTATGTAAGTAAGCATATTTTTTAAAATATATTGGGAAATCTTTCAGTCAAAACAAATATTCTGCTCTATGTGTTTACAGAATCTAAGGATCTGCTCTTTATGCCTTTTTATTTTAAATCTCTGTGGTTGAACTTGATTTTCTAAGTTTCCATAAGACTGTCCAAATTGGTTTGCTTTTAGAGCCATATTTTAAAGTTTATTTTAAATTTCTCTTGCAGTCTATCTAGTGTTTATCAGTTCCAAGAAAAATCTTGACAGAGAGATGAGTAATTTTTCAATTCAGTGTGGTTTTAGGATCCTTTAAGTCCTTATAGATACAGCATAATTCTATATTGTTTAGCTTGCAGATGAGAACTTCACTGACAAAAAAAGAAGGCAGAGACACAGAATTCCAACAGCAAACCAAAGCCATAACAATGTAGTGTAATATTGCAAATATAATTGTGATGAAGTTACTGCATGAGATTTTATGGCATGTGTGATTAGCTGTGACCTCCTTTTAGGAGGCAGGGCTGGAGACCTGTTGTGGGACCTGTTCACAGGACATGCATAGGGATCATGGCTTCTAGGTTGAAGTGCCTGGAGTAGAACTCCAGGTCTTCTCCAGAATTAGTGGGGGAGAGGGAATGGCAGCAGTGGTTCTCAGGAGCAGAGGCAATCTTTTCTATGGAATTAGCAGGCAGCCTGGATGGCACGTGCAGGCAGCCATTTGGTGTGCAGCAGATTGGGACTACACAAACACTTCTGTCTTAAAAAAATTTTAAAAAATATATCAGTCACTCTACAGAAAATAGTTTTGTGGGCAGTGAAGTTACTGAGATCTAATACATGGCTTTCTCTCTTGTGGGTAGACTTTATCCAATCTACAGTGCAAATGCCAACCAAACCTGTTCCCAACCTAGGATTCCCACAATTCACTGGTGTCTAAAACTGTTTTTACATTCACTGGTGTCTAAAACTGTTTACATTCACTGGTGTCTAAAACTGTTGTCATTATCCGGTGGAGCAGTAATAGAAGCTTCTCCTCATTTCAGTTTAACAGCCTGGTAGAATTGAATGCATTTGACATCCCTGTTCCTCTGAAAAGGTGATTGAAGTTGGCCATGTCCTTAGAAATTATTAGGGGAAGGCATATCATGATTACACTTTTTCAATATCTTAGGAAACTAGGCCAGGAATAATAATGATATGAGTTTGCTGGATAAAGTACTGCATTGCATCAGGATGTTTTGGATATGAATTCTCCAGGTTTGGCAGGATCTTATTTGGAAAATGAATTATGCATTTGAGGGGTTTTCTGTAAAGTCAATTGTCTGCAGATTCCTTCACAGGACAGATCTTTACCTTCTGCTCTTCCCCATATGAAGGACAGGTGATGAAAAAAGATATGCATTTACTTCTTTAGATTGTAGGAAGTCAAAGGGGAAATGAGTTCAGTTGGTTTATCTACTTTAAACATTATATGAGAGAATGGGACAGCCATGTCAGAGGGAGCTGATTCACTGTTTATAAAATTAACTATAGAATTCTACTTTTTCAGATATTGAGTAAATCCTTAACGCAGTAAGTGATGCCTGCAGAGATGTTTAGCACACGCTCCACTTGAAGTATCTGTTAATTGCTGAAATAAGTCACCTGAACATCTTTGAAAAAAGGTACTTAAATGTCTTTCAGAATGAAATCAAAGTTAAGCAATTAAAAATTCTATGTACTATCTTATAATAAATGCATAAAACCAGGGTTGCATCTGAAGCAGACAAAAATATTTAGTAGCTTAAGCAGATCTTTTGGGGAAAGTTGTTTTTTTTAAAGTTCATGTCCCTCTCTCTTCCCCCCCCCCAAATAAAAAAAAGTCAGAAAAATTAAAAGTGGAGCAAACACTGAAAAACAGGAGTATGTTTTCAAAATTACAAAATTTTAATAGTCTGAAAACAATAGGTTGGAGAACTCTTCCAAATAACTTGCTGGCACTCTGCTCACAGGTCAAAGAACTAGCAGATTTTAAAGCAATATTAATCTCTTTCAGCTTTCCTTATAGGACAGAGTTTCACCCTGATGTTCTTATTTTGTGCCTAGAACATTTGAGCCATGTGTGAAAAAATTCAGTATTGACACAAACTTGAAGTAAATTCTGAATGTCTTCACAGTAGAAATTTGTGTGCTTTACTATTTGAACTTACCTAAATTTTTTTTGTAGCCATGGGATCTTGTTATGTCATTATGTCCAGCATTAAAGCATCTGTGTTTATAATGTGAACACCAGTGCCTGCACTGAGGCGGGGATATCAGCTCAGCAAAATGAGATTAACACCAAAATGTGAGTCACAAGTTTGGAGTGCATGAACATTTTTCCAAAAGCTACAGTATCTCATGAAGCCCGGAAATGGGGGATCTGTTGGGTTACCAGCAACAGAGGTGAAAGATCAAGCAGGTCTAGTACCAATTACTGGTGCCTCTCCTTAATGATAATATCCTATGAGAGACTGTGATTTCACATAGCCACCACACTGACACATAAGATCTACATCTAAGGAGGGAGAAAACAGTGATTCAACTGTTTGTCTCCTCTTTCCAGAACTGAGAGAGCTGACAGAGACCAAGTATGTCTGGTCACTTCTATCACCAGAAACATGATCTGCCATTTTTGCTGGGGTTACAAGGGTAACTAACTTGATTCCGTGTCTTCCATGGCTCACAATATGTTTTGAAAAATATGTCTGATGTTTCTTGTCTCCTTTCTAGCATACAGTGTCAGCATAAATATGAAGTCTTAGGTAAGCAACAAATTTTGATGAAATTTCTCCATCTAGAAGGAGAGAAAAGGCAGAAATGTATTCAATAAATACTTACAGTGGTGTTTTGATTTTTAAGCTTAGGATATCTGAGGAAGTCAATGATCTTCAAATACTGCAATTAAAAACTTTGGGCACACACAATTCATTAATATTTTCTTTGTGAAGCCTCCAATTGATTGGTCTCTAGTACTTTACCATTTTAATTTACATGGCGTGATTGTTGAGGCTGTTCTGTACAGAGCCAAGAGTTGGACTTGATGAATCCTTGTGGATCTCTTCCAACTCAGAATATTCTGTGATTCTGTAATTTGTATTGTTTGTATTATAAACAGGAATGTAAGGTACTTTTCAGATCAAAAAGCAGAATGTGTACCCTAAAGGCATGGTTTCACAGATTTTCACCAAGCTCTCACAGAGTTGCTAAGCTTCTCTGAAGGTGAATGTTTACTAATAAACAGTGTTTGCTGAATACTACTGTCTTCCATGTTCAGGTGAGTTCATTTCATGAACTGAACCACATTTTAAATAGAAGTTTTCAAAAGACAGAATATTCAAATTATATGCATCCTTTACCCTCCCCTCATCCTTCCATCAAGCTCCAAGTAGATATATTCCTTTTCCTTTGTCTTAAATATTCTCATGAAAAGTGGTTAATCTTTACAGAATACTTGCTATGATTGTTTGGGTTTTTTTCATAGATATAATGCTTTATAGTATTTCCTCCTTGAAAGCAATTTGGGGAGATATGTTTACAGAATAATTCAGATACCACTATTTGTAACAATAAAGACAGATGGTTGGCTATGATGGATAAGCATTCCTATTGGGTAACACATGCAAGATATTACTGTGAACTTAGAGCTTCAGGCTCTACCCCGTGAAGGGCGTAGGTGTTCAAACTGGAAATGCCAAAACACAAAGCCAGAAAGCCTTCGCTTTGTTCCTCCTGGTCCTGTAGTCATCAAGTCCATCTCTTTTAGAGGTGTCTGGATTTCTATTCTGCATCCCTGTAGTTGGAGCCTCAGGAGCACTTACTTTTCTGATGATTCTTGGCATGGTCCTGCCACCCTCAGAAGGGACCCAGTGCAATCAGCAAGCTGAGCACCTTTAACACAAAGCCAGCTGGATCAGGCCAGTGCAAACATGGATGCAGCTCCCCAAAAATTTAAACAGTGCCCATTAGTACCATGTACCGCTTCTCACATTAAGCTGAGGATACCTACCTTCAGCAATTGCTAAACCAAAACTCAGTTAAGTGGATGTTTGTGCAGATATGTATATATGCATATGTCTGTTGTTTATTAAAAAGAAGCTACAATGATCTCTGGCACAGATACTGAGACCAGAACTGTCTCCTTCCAAATGACTGCCCTGACCACTGTGCTTGGTCCTGCACTTACTGTATATGGCTTGACTTTCCTCAACCTGAGAAAAAGCCTGAGCTTGTGTCTGGCCTCCTTGTCCAGTGTGCTCAGTAGAAACGTGGCAGGAGGTGTGTAGTGGTGCAGCACTGCGTGAGCATCTGATGTCCCTGTTCCCCCAGGTTCATGGGTAAAAGCCTCTCTGGGAGCCAGGATGGCTGGAGGATGCCATGGGACATGTGGCTCTGAAAAGACCAGATCAAGTCATCCTGGACTCGATATCTGTCCTAGCATGCTGGTCCCACAGGGCAGCTCTGGTCACTGCCTGGACATTGGCAGGATGTGTTAGCTGGGGTATCTTGCTGGCCAGAGTCTAAATGTGACAGAGTCTAAATGTGCTCAAGCGTGAAAGCTCCTGCTTTCCAACAAGGAAAGGTCAAATTGTGCATTTTCAGTATTTGAAAGTAGGGAATGTAAAGAAAAATGGGGAAATTGGAGTCTTGCATGCGTGGATCAGTCTGCTTGTTTGTTTTCAACCACTTCATCAGAAAAGGACACATTAAAATTGTTTCATGATTCCAAGAAGATATATTCTTCTGTTTTCATGGAAGTTTGGAAAAGTTCAGCTGACAAGTAAAATTTGAATTATACCCATGTGGCTATGACTGAAGTCAGAGGGATTTGCCTCATCCATGGTAACACACATAGCTTAGTGTCATTATTTCTCTAGTGGAGATGGGACCATTCACTTGGGGAACTTGGCTCTGTGTGTGTATTTGCCATGTCACATTTCGGATGTTTGTCTCTACAAATGCTTTTCACTACTTTAGGGTTTTCTCTAGTTTTGGTTTAACACTTCTACTGACAGCTATGGTATCCACTGTCCTGGAACAGGGAATCAGGTAATGTTGTTCAGTTTACTAAATCTGTCTCCTCTTGTATATATTACTGCTTCCTTTGTTAATCCTTTGGTGCAGTGGCAGTCGTGTCAGTAAAAAATGGGAAAGCATCAAAATTTCTTAGTGCAGGCAGAGACCTGCACACAATGACTAAACTGGATTTGTCTAAACTTCTGCGTTTTCATTCTTTCTCAGATACTTTGTGGGGAAGTTGTTTGTGCTCTGACAAGCAAACTATTGTGTCTGTTTGTTTGTTTGCTTTTTAAGCATTAGATATTTTTAAAAGTTCATTTTTTATGCTCCAGTGACTACTCAAATTGCTACTATCCATTAATATTTGCCTGGAGGATTAGGAATAACATTCAGAATAAAGTGCCTGGCATGACTCTTTGATTATTACAGAACTACCACATGAAGAATTATTTGGTGGCAATTTTATGGTGTGCCAAAGTGGAATAAAATGTCAATTTAATTGAAAAAAGAATGCACCCAAGAGTGCAGTGGGACCCTGATACAAATGTTTTGCAATAGGACACATTCTCATGAAGTGATTTAGTGTCTCAGCTGGGACTTAACTCCCAAGGAGAATTCCAGAATTGTCACTTACTGACACTGGTTTATTTTCAGTGGAGAATGCTGACTTCTCAGAAAAGGAGGAGGCGCAAGAACCATCTCATTTGTTTTATCCCTGTGTTTGGTGGGTCAGGGCAAAGTTATTTGGGGGCAATTTTTGCTGCATTCCTTGTCAGATACTCATTCCTCAACTGCTGAGCAGGGAATTTTAGTGCTTTCACTTGGGTTAGTTAAAAATAATAAATTATATCAGAGACCAGGAGGTGCATTTTATATGTCCCTTGTAAACCTTGCACTCAAAAATCTCCATGAGCTGTGCTGAAATCCTCTTAACATCTGGCAAGCAGCAAACAGGAAAAAAGACTGTTTTAAAAAAACTCTTTAGTGTAATACTGCAAAGCAAGTTTTTAATTAGCTGGGGTTGTTTTTTCCCCCTTATTTTGTATAGGCCTGAAGCGATCAGCAATTTCTTAGTCAGAAAATATGCTGCTTCTACTGCAGTTCTGGTTACTGTGTAACTCCAACTACTGGACTGTCCTGTTTGAAATGAATTGTCATTGCTGCATTGTGGAAAACAGTTCTTGAGACTGATGGGAGTGGCACAAGCTCGCAGGACTGTGTGAGTACATGTCTGCAGTCAGCACGTGCCAGTAGGAGATGTAAAGATGAATGACTCCTTGAATTTCAAGTGACATGGAATGTAAATCAGGTAGGTCACAGGCAGAAACACTCATTTCATGAGAGCTATGTCAGAACTGGAAACCATTTGAGTTCTAATTAATGAAATCAGAAAAGCCACTTTCGATATTATTTTCCCAGAGGAGGAAGTTTTTTTAAATGATAAAACATGTTATGGCTGCTGTTCCTGTATGTAGGTGTGTCCATGTATGCACATACCTAGGCACAGAGGAAACTGATCCATATCTTCTCTTTTTAAGTCATGCCTAAGAAAAAGACAAATTCTAGTTTATAAACCAGCCGTGTTTCTTTATCCAACTTAGAGTTCAAACATACTTCGGATTTTTTCAATATTTGTATCTTTTTGAGAGAAGATGTCCATGCTTCATGCTCAGAAAATTCTGATGTCATTTAAGTGTGCTTCCTCACATGATAGTAAAGGCTTTTCAGGTGGATGATCCATTGAGTCTCAGGAGTCCTGAAGATTGTCAGTGCCTATTTTACTTACATGTGTGTGTCTCTCTGGTACCCAGAACTACCCATTCCCTTCTTTTCAGTGAATTAATGTTTAACTTTAAGCCCAGCATGAGTATGGCAGGGCTCAGGGTGGACGTTTCTTGAGTGACATGCACACCCCCATGTGGGGTAACACACTGACTCTGACACGGCTCACTGACTGTGTTGTGCAGGTGGGTATTTTGGGCAATCCTAACTTGCCATATCAATGTGTAAAGTCTATGACAATTTTTCTTTGTATAGCAATACTTCCTCATGACTTTAAAAGAATTTACTGACAACATGGAGATCAATCAATAGCATTTTAGAAGTAATAAAATTGCTAAAAGGGATGGGCAAGATGTTTCTTGCATGGTTACTTGAAGGGGGTCCATGGAAGGGGGGTGATTTTGGTTTCTCCATCTGCATTGTTTTCCCTTTTCACCCCTGCAGACAGACTCTCTTGCTGCACAGGGATGGCAGAACTGGTGATTGTGTGGGGGAGGGCAGAAAATCTGGGCAGAAGGGCAAAAGAAGGGGTGGAGATTGAAAGACAGTGAGCATTATTTCCACTGCCTACAATCCCCTGAGACAGGAAGTGTTTTGAGAGGATCCCAGCTCCTTGAAGGTGTTTGACTTCTCTAAAGGCTGCTGAGAAATAAAGGGAGCAGTAGAGAAGACCTGCACATCCCTACCTAATGGAATGTCTGACCTTGATCTTGGGGGAACGTCTTGATTTCCAGTCTCCTTTAGACAGCTTAAAAATGCTGGAAAGTCCAACTGAAGTGCATTAGGATTTATGGCCTTTAGGTTTTGGAGCAGGTAAACTCCAAACTAAGTAAACCACTTGGGTATGTAAATTATATCCTTCTTCCTTGAAGGGAAGCATGTAACTAAACACTGATGAATCAGGAGCTAAATTATCATGAAATTAGTCAGTGATGCTCTTGTTTCACTGGAATGGAATGTGGTGTGACCAGGTCAATGTATATTGTGATACACTGAGTGACCGATGGACTGGAACAATTTAGAGTCCAGTCCTTAGAGTCAACTGCAGAGCTTAAAGTAGCAAAATGCAACAAAAGTATTTGGGAGCTGCAGTTCTTGGAAGAAAACACTGTCCAGTGTGTCTGTGCTTAGGCAATTTCTTTTCCGTCACCATGAAGGTTCTGCTGTGATAACTGAGGCACCATTGTCCTTCATTGTCCGCTGCATCTGCAGAAACTTTTCAGCATTGAGATCAGGCAGGTATATCTGGGTGAAGTCACAAAATATGGGGGAGTTAAATCAGGACATTCTAAAGGTCTTAAGAGATGCCAAGCAGCCATATTCAGAATTGCCAACACCTTTATTTTTATCTTGCTCAGTTTGTTTTCAAGCTTGAACATCTGTGTACACTAAGATTAGAACTATTTGTATGCCAGGTTCCAGAGCTCAGTTATTTTTGAGTTAACTTCATAAAAATAAAAATTTAAAAAAAAAAATGTGTGGCATTTGATCAGGAGAAGAAAGGGAGTTGATTTTATTTAAAGCAGAATTAAAAGACACTTTTTCTTTCAAATTGATTAATGAAACAAAGAAAAGGCAAAGCTATGCATGGACATCAAACACAAAAAGGAAGGTCGTATTCTGTGTTGACTTCCTCCCTTCTCCAAAGGTAAAAATTAATTTCTAGATACATGAAAGCTGGTCCTTTTAGCCATTATGGGATGTCTGCTTTACAAGGAATCTGCAGCACTTGAAGGGAAGTTACAGCCCAATGCACTAATGCCCCATGCTTCTATACCAACATTTATTTATTTTGTATTTTTTTGTTTTCCAGTTCCCAGATAGACTGAAGTACATTTGAATCAAATACACAACCAAACTTTTCTGATATGTAAGATATTTAAGGGGTAGATTTCATATGTCCTCCAGTTAACATCTGCTTGCAGATGTAGGTTATGTGCTTGTGCATGTGAAAACAGGGCTTTCCACTCAAATAATAGATTGCCTAATAAGACTACTGATGGCATAATCTGTTTTTATAAGGTCCAATGGCTATGCATTCTCCTTAGGGCTAATCCTGAATTTATAGCATTTTTATATATGAAGGTCAGAAACAGGAAGAAATGTTCTGTAGATTCAGGAAAGCAAAAGAGCCACTCAGTGTGGCTGCTACTGTGTTAGGCTGGCTGCAGTTACAGCCAAGCCCCTGTAGAAAAGGGTCTCTATTTCTATTTGATTATTAAAAACAGTGGTCCAGATGCAACATCTGGCTCAGGAAATCCCTAAACTCCTGATTGTCGGAAACACAGAGGATATTAAGGGAGGGGGGTGTATGGAGAGGGAATCACTCTGCGTGCACCCTGTTCTTATATTCTTTTCCTAAGCATCTGCCTTTGTCTGCAGTCAAAGGCAGGATATTGGGCTGGATGGACCTTTCATCTACCCCAGGATGGCAGTTTTCCATGTTTGGGGGGTGGAGAGGACTGTGGCTGTGAAACTCCATCATCCACGCTCTGACGATCCCAAACGTGACTTTCCCCTTCTGCCTAAACATTTATTGCTGTGGTGCTTCATCTGCTTTTCCCAAATCCTGCTCACAGCAGAAGTGCAGTATAGGGGGAGGGAAAGAGATGGCCCCCTCCTCAAGGGCTGTGTATTTTTATGTATTTATTTTGGCTTGGATGGGAATTTTTTTTTCTTTCCCTCTCTGAATAAGAAATTCAGAAAAGTGACATCATTTTTAATCCCTGACAGTTTATGGGCTTTGAAAAAGATTCTAGATAATAGTGGGCAATTAAGATGCCATTTTAATAGTTCTTTCAAGTGAAATCAAGTGAGTAATTAAATAAAATTGAAAGAGGACCATGTCAGGCCACCCACACGCTCTCATATCCGCTACAAATAGATGAATAAGTTAGAGTGCGGGACAAATGCTGTGTCTAAGTGGTCCTATTTATGTGTTATTGGATGACTCTAGGAATGAGGCTTTCAGCTGGAAGATTTGTTTCCTTTGAACAATGTTTCCAAGCAAGAACATGCAAAATTCTCAGTTGCTATTCAAACAGCAGTAACTTTCCCAGCTTTTAAATATTTTTGTGGTATTGTTAATGCCATTGTTTTGTATAGATTGCCTGCTGTAAAAGTCACAGAACATAAACAGGAATTTTTGCATTAAATGCTGGATTAGAATTTCTGCTGCTTAGTTATTAGTATGATTATATATGAATGCTTTTTGAAAGTTGCTTTAGATTGCAGGCATGGGCTATGGTATTACACATGGTTTGCATTCATTCTACACAGATGAAAAATAGCAAAGTATAGACAAAGGGAAAAAAGGTACTTTTGAGATCTACAGTACAATAACTAAGTAGGTACTGAAAAGTGTTATCTCTCAGTTCTATGTTGGTTCATTTTTCTTAGGGTGAAAAAACCTTTTTTTAAGCTTTTCCAATCTTACATGTTAAATTTTGTGCTGGGATTTCTCACTATAATTAGAAGTATGAACTGGAAGCTATATTTCTGATGAAGTCTATTCTTTGTTCTGTAACTGGGATACCTAGCCATGTCAGATCTGTGCAAAATATTGGTAAAATATTGGTGATTTTAAAAAGTCCCATTTGAAATTAAGGCAGAGATACTAATATCGTGACATACAGTAACAGCTTTGAAAACTTGACTTGCATCTACAGCATTATTCTTACTGAAATGCGCATGGGGGAGGTAGCGGTTAAAAACAACAGCCAAAATAATCTCACTGTATTTCACATACAGATTCACAGAAAAACTCATACTATTCCTCAAGAATTTCCACTGTAGGATACCTTCTGAGCACAGCTGATGGAGTGTGGGTACCGGATAGCACTCCCTGCTCACCCCACACAAACTTGTTTTGCCTTCATCTCAGGGAATGGATCATTACTCCATGCCAGTAGGCGCTACCTGGTACAAATACATACTTGCTGTTTTTTTTCTCTCCTAAAACGTGTTTTTCTGGTTTTGCTTTAAATTTGGGCTAATACAGGCCCCCTCTGGTGGTCAGAATATCTTCTGTACATTTCTAGAGTATTTCACTCTAAAGATGTTTTGCTGAGGGGCCAAAATGTCTGCTTTACATTTTAAAGTAATACAACCATAGTTAGTTCATTTTTCTAAGAAAACCACTGGAATGAGCCAAAACTGGAGGGGAAAAATGTGTAGGAGAGGTGTTCCAGTGTGTGTCAGGTCCCAGGAATGTGGTCAGTGACACTGACGGATGCACACAGAGAGTAGCTGCAAAATTCATTGCACCAACGCTCCCTGCCCAGTTGGCATGAGAGAGTAGGGATGGTGCTGGAATGCCAGGACTGGGTCCACTGCAGGAGGCAGGGCAGTGCATTAGGGAGAAATGGGAAACAAACTTATTGCTGAGGAAAAAATACCTGTTTAATTTCACAGGCTGCTCTTTCTCTGATCACTGGAAACCATAGGCATGCTGGATGTGGCGTGTTGAGGTGCAGAAGGCAAGCATAGGTTGATTTGCTGGTTTCTGTAGCTCTCCTTAATTTGGTAGGGTTGCACTAAAAATACTGAAACATTTGGACTTACAAGAGGGTTATGATATTTAATTTAGAGGAAGACTCTTCTAATCACTTTTCCTCTAATACATTTGCATGTGGAAAAAGTGGCATTTCCCTTTGCTGTTGTGTTGGTGTTGTGCTCTGTGGCAAGGTATTTCAGCAGCATCTGATTTCCTGGATGTTAAGATGGTTTCTGAAACTGCTGGGGCAACCAACCCATGTTTGAACTAGCTATGGCATCTTTAAAAGCAACTATCATCTGTGTCATCAGGAAAATAATCCCAATGGCTATCCCAAATTGGTCTCAACAGACACTAGACAGGGCTTCTTTTTCCCTTCTGAATCTGGCTGATTGTCACACATGGCACAGGCTTTCACTGGCATTTCTTAGCCTGTTCACTAAGCCCTGGACTTGACTTTCTGTCTGCTGCCTCCCAGCAGCCACACATACCATCCGCCACTCAAAGGATAAAAGAGTCCTGTCAACACAACAGCTGACCAAGAAAAAGAGTAATTCACCAATGTGTTTATTCGCTGAAGAACACTCGATCAATTCTATCAGTGGTGACAAAGAGGATTTAATAAGAACATACAATAATTCTGTTGTTGTTTTAAAACCCCGCTAGCCACAATAATGGCTGCTGAAGCACTTATCATTGTCATGTGATTCCTATTAGCCGATTCTTAAGGAAGCCAAGGAAGAGGGATTGTGCTGTTTCATAAAAATGCATTTAATGTTAATTAAGAGTTTGTAATTGCAAGTATTGGTTTCCCAGAATCCCCTGCTTTTCTTTATCTCCTAGTAGCTCTTCTGCATACCTGTGGAGTGCAAAAAAAATTATTCTATGCATTAATCCACTGTGAAGTTTTAAAACTGCTAGCAGGGGGAATCCTGGCCAAGGACTTCTAAATTTTATTTTTTTTTTCTGCAGTAAGTCTGAAGGCCCTGCACAATTTGCTGGTAGGTTTGTACTGTCAATAAGAGTGTGCCACCATCAGAAAATGAATATTTTCAGATGAGATGCCAGAGTAGCTGGCCTGCTTAGAGTTTAGGCTATGGGGTTTTTATTCAAGTTTATTAATTCCTATGTCATAAATGGGTATTTCCAAAGTAAAAAGTTAGAAATGGGCATGACAATTTTCATTTGTTCTTTTCAATGTAGAATTTTTTTAAAAAGAATATTTTTAATGAGATTTCTGTTAGTGTACACCTACAGCCATTTACCATGTGAATAAGCAATACTTGTTTATGGGGTTGTGCAGAGGATAATGGCTTTAAGAGATAAAATGAGCTTATGACTGCTTTGACCTTTCTTTTTCAAAATTTCAGATGCTGAATTACATTGAAAAAATAGTTTTTTCACCTTAAAAAATGAAGACACTATTCATATTCAACCTTCAGGGTCCTTCTCCTTTACTGAATTGAAACTGTTGTTATTGAAGTTTTATTCATGTATCGTACTCTGAAGTCAGCTCTTAACCTTCTTTGTGATGAGCTAAGTAGCCAGAATTCATAGGCTTTCTCATAGATGTTGTTTATTTTCCAGGTAACGAATTAGCAATGCTGCAGCTACATGAAATGGAAGTGTTAAGGTGCAACTCATGCTGGGACTGTGGCATGGTTATGGAAAAGGTGAGTGACCGACCTGTCTTCTATCATGGCCTTGTTTCATCTTCCATGCAGTGAGCAGTGGGACTCCTGGGGCACCGATTTTGTCTTCTACTGATTATTCCTGGAATTCCGCTTTGCTGGTTTTTGTTCAAACAATGATTTTGATACAGGGCTTATAGGACAAGCAAGATTGGTCATATCCATGTTAAACACTCTTGTGGCTTTTCTCTGAGGTTATTATAATTTATCAGCATCCCTTCTGAACTGCAGGCACTAGGCCAGGACAGTATTCCAGCAGTATTTGCTCAGGACTGCGTGCAGACATATGATAGCCATCCTGCTGGATACACCCCTGGGTATGTGCTCATGTATCCAAGAGCAGCATTGTCTCTTTTAGCAGCGTATCACACTGGGAGCTCCTGTTCAGCTGACAAAGCAGCATGACTCCAATATGTTTCCAGCGACCTAAGGCTCATGAAAGAGATCCCATTTTTTCACAACTTCAGTTAATCATGAAGGGAAACAAGATTACATTGAGGTCTTTTTAACCTTTTTTTTTTTCCTGTGGGGACTAGCTTCATTCCCGTGCCCCAGAAACAAAGACCTTAGGTATGAATGGCTAGATGGCTGAAAAGATCCATTCTCTTTCTTTGTTCAGGCAATATATAACAGATGCCAGCAAAGGTATTGAAAGAACTTTTGGTATGGGCATATGCATTCCTTTGACTGGGTTCTTGCATGCAAGAAAGCTTATATAATTATGATAGTAAGAACTGATATTTGAATACTATCCTTGCTGCAAACTATTAATGAAAGTTGAACAGGACTGCCCTATTTATCCTACTGCTGGTACTGAGGGCTGCTCCAAAATACTGTTCAAAGGATCAGTGGAAAAAAACGCTGAGAAAAATACAGTATGCAAGTGAGTAGTGGGCAGGCATAAAGGGCATGTATAACCAAGCTTCTTGAGGTTCCTAATTAATGTAAGATAGTATTTTCGTGTGACAGAATCTGGCTGAGATTCTCCATCCTTCATTGCTACTGTTGGTAGCTCCCTGGGCTCCTGCCAGGGAAATCCAGCCCCAAGGTGCTGTGTGCTGCACACCCAGCAACCTGAACATCAGAGGCTGATAAAGGTGTCAGGTCATGAAAAAGGGGCAGAAAGAATGAAGGAATTTCACAGCCACACACCAGGGTGTTGCTGAGGAAGAGGGGATAGAGGCAAAAAGGATTTTTCAATAGTAGTGCCTGGTTTACCGGCAAGATCAGCTGAGGACAGAAAAGGAAATTGAGTTGAGCTGGTAGGTCTAAACAAAACAAGCCAGGAGCTGGGCTGTAACCTAAGGATGATCCTCCATAGCAGCAAGCAAATGAAGGCAGAAGCATGCACAGCCTTCATTGCTTCATTAGAAACTCCCTTGGCAAGCTCCTGACTCACCCTCTGTGCCAGAGGATTTTCTTGGCTAAAGCAGTCTGCTGGCAGATGCTCCCCCACCTCAGACCCAGAGATACCATCTCCCAAACAGCCTTGTGACTAAGAGGAGGCTGACTATATTATTGTTAGGGTATCCTGAAAAATATAGACAGGAATGCTGGTTACAGGAAAAGCTCTGAACGTCGCCATGCTCGCAGGAACAGAGTGCTTTAGTGTGTGAGGTTACTCACAATGAGATTTTCCCCTAAAGACGGGGCTTACTTCAAACAATCTGTAATACCAAGGTAGGAAAAAGTAAAGCAGAAGTCCCTATTAAAGCTGCATTTGGAAAGTGTCCTCTCTAAGGCCTTCATGGGCTCATGATGCTTCAGGCCACTGTACCCCAGCTATGGTGTGCACTGGTGGGCACTCAGAGACATTTTATGTGGCTTTTAGGCCCAGGCAGAACCACTGCCATGGTAGAGACAGCTTTTCCCAGCCAGGATAGCAGGACTGCTCTCTTTCCATCTGCCTGTCCCATTAACCAGGGCACTGGCATATCACATGGAACTAGGGAGATTATGTCATGTCTTCCCCCTTCCTCCTGCCTGCTTCCCACCCTTAAGGTCACTTGATTAATATTTCTATTGTATACTTTAATTAGCACAATCCTGGCTGCAGGCTACCTTCCCCTGTTCCTGGCCTCTCCAAATCACAGCAGTTTATATAATATACATTATCTTTAAAATGTTAATTGTGCAAAGACCTTTTAGGATTTGTAATGTTTAGCTTGCTGTGACCTTTGCACAGGATCTGCCCGTGACATACATTCAGCATACACCGGTTTGTGGTGGCAGGCTGCCAAAACTACCCTGCCTCTTATCAACTCTTCCCCTGCTTACAGTTTGTTGTATTTCTGGGAAACCCTGCCACAGGTGTCAATGCAGTGAAACCCTGCCTGTGTCTGTTCCTTAACACTCGTCCTGTGCTATGCTGAACTAAAAGGTTGCCTTTGGCATCTGAGAGGGTCTGCATTTATGGCACAGCAGGGTCTGAGAATAAGGACTAGCCCAGTGAACTGGAGTCGAGGTTTCCATCTCTCAGGAGGGGTGCTAAGAGGGGCTCAGGTCCCCAGAGGGGTTTTCCAGCCCCTGGAGGCGAGAAGTGCCTGCAATGACTTTCTGCTGCTATAAATTCTGAGCTCCTATAGCAGCCGTAGCCACACTGGTGGGTGCAGGCATTAGCAAGCCCACTGACCAAGACCCCTCTGCTCTTCACTATCTGTAATGCAAGTACCTATTGAGAGGTACCAATGATAGAGCAATCATGACAATGACAACGATGTAATTTCACAGTGTCATCCTAAGCATGCAGTGACAGAGGCAGATCTCAAAGGAGGGTGACCTCTGGCAGTGAAAAAAAGAAAAAACAGCAGGGAGCATCTGGGAGGGTGCCCAGGAGCTTCAGTCTCTGACCCAGTTCAGCTGCAGATACAAAAACACACCCAGGCAAAGCCTCATTAACATCTTTATAAATTTCTGCAATATCTGGGTGTTGTCTGAAGGTTTGCCTTGAGCACACCCACGCAATCTGAGCCTCGGTTTGGCTGTAGAATATACAGGGAAAAGTAACAATGCTTCTTTTTAAGAAACAGATATCAGCATCTGAAATAAGTCACTGTGCCTGACATAGCCAAACCAAATTCCTGGTGTCTGGAGTTTTGTCTATCTAGTGATAGCAGGATTAGATACAATATGCATGAATATACTGCGCGACCATGCAAAACCAAATAGTGCCGCAAAGATAATTGTGGTTTAATTAATACAGTCTGCTGCTCCATGCTCCACCAAGTTTTTGATTATTTGTTCATCTTTAGATTTTCAACAAAGCATTCCTGCACTGTTGGATGCCTTCAGAAAAAGAAGAAAAAAATGTATCTTCCTTTCCATTTTAGAAATTTGGCTTGTTTTCAAGTAATTTTATTCAATAAAATAAAAATTTCTTGTTTATTAACAACACATTTGGCATGTCCATTTTTCAGGACTTTTTAAGATTCTAAATTTTTGTGAATTTCAAAGTGAAGAACTTGAAATATTTTTTACACATGGCATAGAAACAAAAGCAGTTTGAAAATGTTTTAGTTAAGGACATAAACATGTTTCTGAAATATTAAATTTACTTGTAAACTTTGTTGAACAATTTCATGTCTCATACTCCATCTTTTAAAAACATATCTCTCTTAACTACAAGACGGTACTTTCACCCACTCACAACATTTGACACTGGGTATTTTTTTCTTCATGGTTATTTGGTGTAAAAGGCTAAAAATAAAAGCATATTGTTCTGAGCATTGTGGACAACTTTTCCAGACGGGGAAAACTGAGGGTTTTATGACTTAGGAAAGCGGAGTTCCCGGAGGGCTGGTCTGCTTTTTTTCCCACTCTTCCCTTTAGGATTTTCTGAAAACACTTCGCTTACTTTTCACTCTGCAGTACTTTTATAGTCTTGTATTTTTAGGGTTTTGTGCGTACCTCCCATGCACATGCTCCTGCCTGCTCTGCCATTCACAGAGAGCTATCACAGCACCCTTCTGTATGATCGCTCACTGAGACGTGACCAAAGAGTCGAACTGGTGGAGGTGCCTGGTTTTGGTTTTCCCCTTCCCAGCCACTGGGCAGAAATTTGCTCTCTGCTTAGAATGGGTTAAGGTGAGTGTTCAGTCTCACGAGGGGGCAGCAGCTCTGGCAAGGAAGGGAACCCTTGGCTGCCCCAGCCTCGAGTGTCCCCTTGTCCAGCTCCAGAGCTGTGCCCCAGCTAAAAGCCCATGCTCTCCTATCATTTCCCAAAGCAAAAGCTAAGCAGAAGCAGTGCAGCAAGGTTTGGAAGGGTGAAACACGCCTTTGTCTGCTCCCTTGTTATCCTGAACAGCTGGGTTAGAGCTGCACACAGCCCACGGCCATGAATGGCAGTATTAACTTTAAAAAGAAAATCCTAGTTTTGATTGGCTGAGCCAGCTGTCTGATGGCACAGCTTTCCAGCAACTTAGAATTTCTTTGTAATTAGGGAATTGTTGCAAAATAGGGAACAATAACATTGTATGAAGACTGATACTTAAACTGGGAGAGCCAAATTTACCTTCTAGTGGTATCTAAATTAATAATTTAATTTTGAAAGAAAATCAGAACCTAACAGCTGCTGGTGACTTTCCTTAAACTGTTTTAGAAAGAGTCAGATTGTAATTTTTTTTAGTATTTGGGTACTTGATAGCTTATTCTTAGGGTACACTTCTGTTCGTTGTTGATTTTTTTTTCACCTAGCAGTTTAACAAATGCCTTAAAATTCAAACCACATAAAGAGTATTTTGTATTCAACACAGGGGTCCAGTGTGAATTTCATGTTCAACACATGAGCTGTGATGTTATTGTCAATAACATGACAACTATGCCAATATTTCATGGGTTTTTAAACTGATAAGCTTCACTGTCATACTAAACAGTCTAATATTTGTTGTTTTCTAAAATGTTATTGAAGTGTGTTTTCTCAAATGTCTCTAATTATTTAAGTCTTAATTCCACATTATTTAAATATTTTGTTAATGCTATGGTATTTAAATTTTTTTAAGGCTAAAGCTTAGTTATTTAACTGATAAATCTATTAGTCTAGTTAAGAATTTTTAAACATCACATCTTTTTTAGCGATTTAAGACAAGAACATTGTCTACACATCTGTAAAGGAAATTTTATTAACAATTACAAGGTACTAGGAAGTACACTGGATATAAAGTCCTGTATAAACATAGAAGTTGTTTTTAATCCATAAGTGATGTGCTAATAGACTTGCAGTTAACTCGACATATATGTTATCCACTCAGAAAAAGCCTGAACTTTGCTAAGGTGGAAAGAAAATTCTCACACAGAAAGCAGGGAGTTGGTATAAAGTGGTGGTGCATAAATGGAGGCTGGAAATTAAAAGAGGGTGTCAGCTTTACAAAGAAGTGGTGGGGCAATGAAAATGAGGCTGTGAAAATGACATTGGTATTCCTGTGCCCCAGGGATGATTGGGTTGCTCCTGACAATAGGGACTGCACAGCTGGCCAGTCTCACCCTGGGATTTGCTTTATGGTCCATCTTGTTGTGTAACGAAAGGCGTTGGATTCCTGTTCTGTTAAGCTTCCATTTACCTGGGCATGGTACTTAGGAGAACTGGACTGTGATTCTGCGGATGTTTCCAGGGCAGGAAAATAGACAGGTGTCTGAGTGGAAAAGTGTTAAGACCGCACAGCTCAGGCACCTTTGTATTCCAGCTCCTTGATTTTAAAAGGACACCTAAGCAATGCTTATGTTCTTTGCTGGATCAAAACTTACGTGTATGAGGTGGAGTGTTTCCTGCCTCTTCTTCCCTGATTGTGTTTTCTCACACTGTCCCGGAAGTTCTTGCTGTTTGTCCCCTTCGCCTTTTATAGCCCCCCTTCACTTTACCTCTGACCCCATGCCACCAACATTTCTGAGGCTGCATGCCTCCCTCCCCTGTCCCTGCCTGTCCTTGCGAGGTGGGAGCGGGCTGTGTTTGGTGCAGCAGGTGCGCTGTGCCCGGGCTGGGGCAGGAGGGGGCTCCCACACTTGGGGCTGAGCCCCTGCTCCTGAAACACAGCCCGCTGTGCCTGCGAGACGTGGGAGCCCTGTGGGGCCTTCAGCCCCGTAAATGGCTGCACACTTGGAGTCCACCGTGCCTAATTAAACCCTTTTCCAGCACACCAGAGGGAAAAAACAAGTAATATCCGTCAGCCTTTTGCCACCCAAACTGCGGTGTGTCCAGTGTCAGCCTCGCTTTCCTTGACTTTTCCCCTGTGTAAAATGGGGGTGCAGCTGTGCCAGTGTGTTGAAGTCTATAAATGAAAAGTGTTGCATAGGTGTGAGTATTATTAGCTGCTTAATAGAACTAGACAGTGTTATAAATGAAGCTGAGACAATGAATCGCAGCAGTGTCAGCTTAAACCCAGATAAGCTGACATTTTGCTGGGAACTACTGATGTACAAGAAAAAAAATTTTTAAATTGCTGTAGTATTCTTCTAACTCCATCAAAATTTCTGTCTACCTGAGTCAAGCATGGCAGAGACTGAGGCTAAAAGGATCACTTTCTGGCTCTCATTTTTTCAATGTCTCTTTCGAAAAAATGTAATTTTAAAGAGCTAAGCACCTTTTCTTTCTCTTGGAGCCTCACAGGGATTTCCTGACAGGTTAGTACATCCTGTCATACTACTGGCAGCTATGCGCTCAGTGCCTTTGTCCCCCACAGGTGCTTTCCTTGAGTCGGGATGACAAAATCAGTTTTGGACACCAGGAAAGCGGAAGTATGACTTGCCATCAAGAAATAAGCTTGAAATGAACATATCATAAAAATCTTTCTGTCTCACAACTGCTCACTGAGAGTGGCCATATGCAAAATTGACTGGACCGTGATCCATGCAGAGTTATGGAGGGGAAACCTGTGAGGCTAAATGGGGAAAACCTGTGAGGTTTTCCAAGTGAACTTCTCTGGGCTGAGGAGCACCAGACTGTGTGTTTATACAGTGTATATCACAACTGCAACCAACAGAGGGAATTGTCTTCTAACAGGGACAAATGCGGGGCTTTTTCTCCACTACCTTGCACTGTTACTTTTTGGTACAGTCCTCCAACCCCTTTTCCTCTGACTCTCTGACACCTCATAAAACAAAATGCTTGGTTGACTTGCTGGTTTATAACAATGAAGCTGATATATGTAACTCAGAGATTTTTTTCTTAGAAAGCCTTTTTTAATTTGTTTGTTTGTGTTCCACCTGCCTCTTCCAAATTCACAGGCTACTGCAGTATTTCCACTGAATTTCAAAGGTTTTTCCCCAAGTGCCAGTTAGTCATGCCTAAGCTTTAATGTGAACATTTTTTTAGAGTAACAGCTAATTCAGAAATAATACACTGAATACTTTTCTATAGTATCAAGAGAGGTAATATGGTACCAAAAAAATTTGTACTGATTTTTCCTAAAGAACTTGGAAACAAAACAGTGTAGCCATTGTATTTCAAACATTAGAGCAATTGTTCAGTATGTGTGGTGCAACCCTAAATTTCTATGTCAGAACACAGTGCCAACTCTGAGTTTCTGTAAAGTGTGGTACTGTGGGCATGCACATGTTTAAATAAGTGCTTTCCTATCTCCAGGTCATGTAGTCATATTTATGTATATGGTTTGGAAAAGCCAGACAAGCCTTTAAAGTGATAAAAGGGAACCTAAACCATGTGCTCTGCTTTCACACCATTGTACTTTTAAAACAAAGCAAAATCTGTTATGGGGCTTGGATTTTTCCTCTAAGTACATTAGCATTTCTTATATCTAAATCCTAATGAAGTTTATTCTCGTATACCATAAAACATGTAGGTAGAAAAAAAGAGGCCTAGTCAAACAAAGAGATAAACAGAGAATAATTAATTGCCTGCAGTTGAAAGTGTTTTGTGCCACAGTTTCTGTTACTTCAGTATACTCATAAACCTGTGACTTTAAACAGCTTTAAATTACAAGTTTAGGCAGCCAAAATATTAGTGTAACTCCTTTTGGACTCAGCAAGCTACCTAGCGGCTTAACCTACTACTGAAGGTCAGGAGAATATCATTCATCTTCCACAATGCCTAGACATCACCAGCTACACTTATGGAGATATCCTGGAAAATGAAACTGTGAAAACGTTCCAAGCAGTTCAGTGGGATTATTGTCTATGACAAGATTCTCTTGACAATACATAAACCTTTGTGCATGTATCACTGTAATAACCAATAAAAATCAAAGGTCCCGCTTGGGACTGCTCTGCTTGCTGTGCACAGTATTTCAGATAGGCTGCAAATATGTGGATTCAGCACTACGATGACAACTAACTCAGTGTTTCTCACCCACATTTTCAGTTTAAGCATTGTTTGTTATTTTGAAAGTTATTTTCTTGCTTTTGAAGAAAGGTTTCTCATGTACCCTCCTAACGTAACACCTGGCCCTGGAAGATGCTGATCACTGTAGTATATGTCCCTCTTTGGATAAAATATTCTCTGAGTTTAGTAAGTCACAAAAGTAAAAACATTTTCTTATTTATACTTCTTGTTGGAATTACTCTGTGGAAACAAGGGTTGTATATAATAGTGAAGACACTGTGTAAGGCTAGTTGATTACAGGATCATACAGTACACTCAGAGTGTTAGGTTTTCCTCAATATAAGAATATTTTTTCAAATTAGAAGTGGACTTTAACAGGCAGTGCTAGCCCTTCAAACCAGGTTCTGTGTCCTCCACCACATTGCTGCTGTTTTGTGTCTAAGCCTTGTACACTGCAGTGCTGCAAGGAATGACCACATGCCAGCAGCATAATTTCCTGATGGACACACGGTCAGAAAGTGTAAGAAAAGAATAGCATCTCCCTGACTGAAAAACATTAGGAAGATTAGTGGCTGCTTTGGAAATAATCAATGTGAGAAGGTAAGCATGTTGTTTTGATTAGAGAGCCAGACCTAGAAAAACAGCAAGAGGAATAGAAAAGTAAAGAAAACTGCAGAAGGAAAGAAAAGTTTGGTTTGTTACTGCATAGGGCTTTTATTCTCGTTAGTATTGGGGTTAGTATGGTTTTCAGCTATGAAGGATAATTTAGATTATGCTGATCTTATATCACTGAGACAAGGAGCTGGACAGATTCTGCAGAAGAGAAATGTGTGACTCATGGAAAGAGTAACTAGCGAAGAACTTGCTCAACTTGAACTCTTGCTTATAGGGATTTTATTTACCCCTGGGGGAGGGTGAAGTTTTCCAGTTTGGCATAGAGCTAAACTACTTTACCAGTGAGAGAGAACTTGAAGCCTCCTTTGCTGAGAAGATAAGCTTTCATGGTACAGGCTAACATGTACTGAAGATTATTGCACAGCCAGAGAGCAAAAAGATGCCTTAAAGTATGATTTTTTTAGCTGTGAAAACTAGCTCATGGAGTATTCAACACATGTACCTAACTAGGTGGTCACATTAACTCTTTTTCATTCAATACACAAGACAAACCATCAAATATTTATTTACAGCAGACACACTTAACAAAAAAGAAGGAAAAATGCTTCCTGCTTTGAGGATCCCTAGTAGCTCTTTCAACAATATGATACCCATATTCTCCTTCACAAAATGCTCCTTAGAGAATTTGCTCAAAACTGTTTTTTGGTATTTATTTGTAATATGAATAATAAGCTACCTGTCTGGTGACATCATTATGGGCACTTAAAAAAATTAGCTGTGGAAACATTTGGAAAGGGTTATATTCAAGAAAATTACTTGCTAAAGAGGTTTGTTTAGTTTAAATGCAAATTCAGCCTCAGCTCATCTGCACAAAGAAGTTTTAAAAGAAAGGAGAAAAAACCCCCACTTCCCTGATGTGCTGATCAGAGCTCTTAATAGCAACTTAAAACATGCATAAGTTAAGAAAACTCCCCAGTTTGTCCAGAACAGGGCAGAATTTAATCCTCAGGCACAGCGTGCCTGAAAACTTGCAGATCGATGAGATGAGATGAGATGAGATGAGATGAGATGAGATGAGATGAGATGAGATGAGATGAGATGAGATGAGGATTCCAAACAAACACTTTTAATAGGTGAATTAAGACTACGGATCCTCTTTTTTGCTTTTCTTTACAAACCCTACATCAAATTGTGAAGAAATACTTAAAGTGCTTTTGTGAATATTTTGTTCAGCGTAACTATTTGTAAAAAGACTTTGTTCTACCTAATTGTGTTGTCAAGTCACTGAGATCCTCTCTGCAATAAAACCAAATCTTAAATTCTTTCAGAAGGAAAAAGCCCACCTCATTTTAAGATTAAGAAAGCATGAGAAAAGGTAGCAGGTGTGGAAGTTCAATTTATCAGCTTTGAGAAGAGCTGAATCAATTCGTATAGATCTATTCTAATCTTTGAAAGATAACAGATGACAAGAGAAGACTGAAGAACTGTATGATTGTGGCTTGGAAAAGCTGTTTTAAATACTGAAACACTGTAGATGAAAATGTCAGTACTTCATGAGGGGAACTCTAAAGAATCACAAGAGATTCCTGCAGACCCTGAAAATGTTATGTGTTGTATCTTTCAAGAAACTGGAAAACTCTCAAAAAAACCACTGGTGTTTTTGCCAGTCAATGCTAAGGACTTACATATGGTCTTCGTTCAGGTTTTCTTGACAGGAGAGGCTTTCTCTCAATTTAAATTGTTGGCAGTCATAATTTCTGATTTCCATAATTGCAGTTGCCTTTAAATCAAGTCTGGAAATCATCAGACTTACAGTTCTGGAGCAGAATCCTGATCCTTGTCAGCCACGGCTACAACCCCACAGAAAATGAGGGGCAACACAGGTTAGTTCAGCTTTGAAGGAGTGTGGGTACTACTTGATTTTACATCAGAAATGGACATCAAATTGCTTTGAACAGGAACAGACAAGAAGCTTCTGTGCAGAGGCAGACCATTCCTTTTGTCTTCAGATTGCATCTTTTCAGTTCAAGATTGTACATACACTGATAGGTCAAAACTGTGGTCCTTGAAAATGCTGCACTTGTTTTGGAAGAAAAGGATAGGAATCTGCCTCTTTTTATTTTTTTCTTTTTCTCAGAAAATTTTAAACTTTAACATGAACAAACCTAGGAAATTCCTCTATGCAAGGATCCTGAATCTAGAGAATTTGAATTTTTTGTGTGCTGCTGGCACTGAAACTTCATGCTACAAATGCTTACTTTCCCGGATGACCCTGTTCTGGACAGATAATGGTTCTGCTCTTTACAGCTCTCTTTACATGTGACTCAGACAAGAATTTCACTCACAGACAGGCTACTTAGCACTGTGGCACATCCTTCAGACTTTTTTTTTTTTTCCCGCTAGGAATGCTGATGTGAATAGCTGAAAGACTCTGCTCGCTGCTCCTCCGTGCTGCATGCGATACTACATTGCCCTGCAAACCTGTGTGTTTCCTCAGTCTAAATATGTGCAGCTTTCGGGCCCGCCTGCTTTTGTGCGCTAAGGGCTTGCGAAGGGGCATCAGCGCATCTGCCGGGACACGGGGAGAGCGGCGGGCCGGAGCCTGGAGCCGCGCCGGGAGAGGCGAGGGAGCGGCCGGCAGGAGCAGCGAGTGCCAGGCGCCCCTCGGGTGGCTCCCGTGGCACGGAGAGGAGCTGCTCTGCGGTCCGTGAGTCACGGACTGACCCGCACGGGAATGGCTGCCAGCACCGCGGGGCCCTGGCCGTGCTGGGGATGCGCCTCAAGCCCTCTGCAGTTTGGATTCATCCGCTCCTGCTTCAGGGAAGCGTGGGAAATGACGATGGCAGGTTTAAGGCAGTCTCATAGTTATAGAGGCTTACTTTAAATACAGCTGTTAAGGGAGGATAAAAATTAGTGATTTTCATAATCATGCTTTTTTTTTCTTAGGCTCAGGTGAACAGTGCAGAACTCACGTTAACCTGAGAAAAATTCTAGTCAAGTAGTCACCCATATCACATTGATTTGGCTAATTAGAGACCATCTTTGGATTATTTGGTACAATCAGCCCCTATCAGGCTCTCCTTGGCTAAGCCTCTTTGCTGTAAGGCCAGACTACATTTGTGTTTTCTGAATACAGGTGCTGGGCTGGCGTGTCTCTCTACAGTCCTACTATGTTACAACTTGCCTGGTGGCGAGATCAGTTCAGACTGTGCCTGGCATCATCTGTGAGCCCAGGTGTTTAGCCTTTTTCTGGGGTCTGCTTCAACCCTTCTGGCATGTCCTAGCTCTTCCAGTCCTCAATCTTCTTCCCACCTGTAGCCTACACCAGGAAGTCTTCTACATTATTACCCTGCAGGCTTGCTTTCTTGAAACTGGTTTCTGACCCACCCAAAATGGCAGCAGCTGTGCCTGTTTCCGCCTGAGGCTGCTTGTTAGGCATGATGCCACACCTCATCACAGATGCATATGGCAACTGAGGGTGGAGGGGACCCTCAGAGGTCCTCCTGTTCAGACCAGGGTCAGTGTTCAAGCATCCTGATGCAAAACACAGACACACTGCAGACTGACATTAAACATCTCTGCAGACGCATTTTGCTATTGGAGGAAAAGGGATGGAAATGAAAGCCCAGCATTTTATTCCCTACCTACTTTAAAAAAAAAAAGTTTCTAATTTTCATTCCATCACCTTCCACCACAAACCTTGAAAGAGCAGCAGACAGAGAACCTATACACACACTCTCAACCTCTAACATTGGTGTGCTGGGAACTGCTCCAAGTGCATCATTAGAAGCAGTTTTTTTAATTTAGAGAGCAAGGATCTGCTGCTCTGTGTGCCCAGCTGGTCTTTGAACAATAGTTTGTCCTGACAGTCAAGCTCAGGTAATAAGCAGGCTGGGTTCCTGTCTCGGTGACATGCAGAGCAAGGTTAAACTGGACAGTAGATAGCCAAGCTGTCCACCCAACACCACCCTAGGCTGTCAGAGGAGGAAGCCAAACACAGACAGGGCTGTGAAAACATTACCTTTCAGGTTATTCAGCAGCTGCTGCTGGGGCAATCATGGCTGAGCCTTGGCTCCTTTTACCATAGTTTCATACCATGTCTGTCTACTTCCACTTACACTGATTTGCTGGTCTGCCTAGATTATGTATAATTATGAAAACTTTAAGACATTCTTCAATGCTAATTGAAGTCAGAAGCAGCTTTATTTTACACACTCTTTTTCCTTCAGCGTTCATTCGTCTGAGAGTCACACAGTGCAACCGTGAAAAATCAGGGTCCACTGCTGAAGTTTATTTTTGTAGAGGTTAGTATTCTTGGCATACGACATAGTCACGCTGTGAGAGTTTTCAAATATTAGTTATAATATTTACTTTGCTTTTGTGAAGAATATGTTAGTTTAAACATGTCTTCTCCTAAGGTAAAGTGAAATAATTTCATGTATTTTCTTATTTTTGTGGTCCTTTCCTCCTAATTTCCTCTGCAGTATATTTATTTTCAGTGTACACAGGAAAAGAAAGAGAAAGAAAAGAAGAAACAAAGAATTGTTTGGTACAATTCTTCTTGTACAAAGAAACAAACAATTGCAAGGAATAGTGTAATTAAAAAGTTCCATAGATATTTTAATTGTTTTGTAGACAAGATATATTTATTTCCTTGAGGGGAAGAATAATTGCAACAGCACAGTGTGGAGATTTTCATATCTTGAAAAAAATCTTGTATTTCTGAATCAGTTATTTTGTGTATGTGAGGATGACTGTGAAACTGCCAAATATTCTAGAAGGGATTTCTGCTAGTTTGGGAAAATGGAATTCAGGACTACACAAATGCATACAACTTCTTTTACTACACCTCTTGTCAGCAACTTATAAAGAAGCCTACTCCTATTTGCCTTAAGTGTGTATTTTGCTGGATATGCTGGTGGTCAGTAGGGACAGACTGGTATCAAACTTTTGCCAGAGGGACCCAACTTTCAGTGTGACTTAATGCAAGAAAAAAACCTCCTTATTGCAATCTCTTTTGGTAGTAGTCTGAGTGGGAGTGATGAACCCTACCCCTCGCTATCATTACTTTGTTTTCTTTTCCCATCCAGACTTGTGGCTCTGGAATATCTGCATGCTAATCTGTCTGCTTCAGAAAGTGAGTGCCACACAGGATCTGTACTGCTCCAAGATATGAATTCATATCATAGACCAAGCTCCTCATAAAAGTTCCTTCTCCCCTGAAAAGCTAGTCTGCTTCAGGTCCATGTGACTGCAGTCAGAAGAGCTGGTAGGATTTATCGCCTGGCCTGTGTGTACAGTGCCTGATGCAGCAGAGCGCTGATTGCAGTGGCAATGGGAGAGTGGCCTTGGGAGATGAGGACTTCTTTCAGAGAAGGTGCTGGGGAAAGCACATTCATGCATCTCGGATTCAGTAAATCCAAGGAGTGGGCAGCAGAATGTTGTTTACCCAAGGTAATGTAGTGTGAGTCTGGAATTACTGGGACGTGCCAAGTACGGTGATTAGAGATCTCCAAACCACAAGGAAGGTTGACAGTAGTGAATGGGTACAGCAAAGCTAAGCTGCTTCCTTCCAAAGCCTCACACATCCATCCAGACCTAGTCTGACCATCTGAGTTCCTTGGAAGGGAATGTAGGTGCCTACATACATGAGTGAGCAGGAGTTACCCTTTTGTGGAACATTATTAATGATATTTATACTGTGGTAACACTCAGGAACAGTTGAGGCCTCAGGATATTAGTGCAAACCATGGAGTAATTACAGTTTCTGCCTGAAGGCACAAACAACAGTCATGATTGGAAGGTACAGTTCTGTTTGAAAAATAGCATGCAGAAATGATTCTAATTTCTACATGGTCTTACTCTGCAAATCACTTACGCATTCAGAGTCACGTGTGTTATATACTTTAGTGACATAATAAACACCAATTACTTCTTTTCCCTACTCTGATGACAGTGAGACCAAGCTGTTTTCTTTTGTTCAAAAGAAATTCTCTCCAAATTAGAGTCATGTTACCTGTACAGAGCTATGGCTAAACGTATAATTTAGCCTGCAAAATACAGGACTTTTTTGCAGATAATTTTATAGTACAGAAAAGGAAAATAGCAAATACAGGTCTCCAGCTGATTCTCATCTTACAAGAAATTATAGACTGGCTTTTCCTCCTTTAGCTCAAAAGAAGTTTGGAGTAATATAACTGAAGCTAATGGAGCTACAGTACTGTAAAAGTTCTCTTCTGTACCCAAAATTGAGGCTAAACATAGCATTCAGCCTTGTCACACTCCAGTGTTAACTGTGCACTCACTCCCAAGCCAGCTTTCCTTACAGGCCAAGGCTTGCTGCCTGGTGGATCAACAAGACCACCAGGGCCATTTACTGGCCCCACAGCTCAACACATCAGGTATTGCTGATCATTCAGCTTACTGCCTGACTAATGTGGACATTGAGTCACAGGGAGATGTGGTGGCAATGTGTTGCTTAGGGCTGGCTCAGTGCTCAGCCATGCTCAGATGACTTCACCCTCAGCATAACTGTACATCTTCACTGAAGCATCCTGCGAAGGTGCCTGCATTGCCCTGCAAGCCTGTGCACCAAACACATCCTCCATGAGGCACAGGGCAATGAGCATTTGATGAAAAGAATGGTGGAAGTCTGAGTGCAGCTTTGACCGCTCAAAACAATTGTCCTTCCTCATTCAACTCACGGGTCTGACCCCAAAGTCATGAGACTGGTACAAAAATATATGTGGCAGTTTAGTTCTTCCTTTTATTTTGGTTTGAATAATGCTGTTTTGGTTCTTGTTGTAGATACACTCTCAAACTGGCTTTTCCCCTACCCATTAAGCCTTTAAACCTTGAAGCAATCCTGCCACCTCATCAGGCAGCATTTCTGCCTCCTGCTTCTGTCCTGCTCCCACTCTTCCAGCCAGTTCTGCCCTTCTCAGCCTCAGCCTCACCCTTACAGCAGAGCATCTAGAGGTCTGCCCCTCTGGTGGGTGGTGTGCAGACTAAGGAACTTTATGTTGCCTTATGTCCGCCCTTTAGTCAAACCACAGGGGACAAGAACAGAAACAGCGCAACATACTTTGCCAACTTTTCTTCAGAAGAGGGGTGTGCCTGAAAGGTGGTGTGAGATACTAATTCCTGTTTGTCACTGCTAACTCAAGTCAGTGTCTTTTCCACAGGAGGTGAAGAGGCAGCCAGAGCAGGTTTCCCACAAGCAGTGACACCATTTACTAAAGAATCCTCGGAACTTTAGTAGCCACCTGGCTTGATTTTAAAAGGCCAGCATCTGGCTGTTTGGTGCTGGATGCACTTTTTGTCCTTTGGAAGCAGAAACTTCTACATGTGAAGAAATTTTGAGCTGAGCTTTAGTCTGCAGTGGTGGTTCACTGAAGTTCTCTTGTAGATGTTAAAACTTCTGTGGGCAACCTGATGTGTTACTGCAGCCAAAGCTGGTCCCTAACATCCAAGACCCTCCAGACTTGTGGAGAAGGAGGGAACAAAACCAGCTGGTAGACAAATGGAAAAGCGTGGCTTTCCTTGCTAGAGGAGAAAAGAAAAAAGAGAACATTGAAAATCAGATCTGCCATGTAAATTTGTGAGGAGTGCTTGACCTCAAGCAATTAATTTCAGATAATACTAAATATTTTTTCAAGAATGTTTTTATACCTCGATGATTCTATGCAAGGCATCCACCTTTGTGGACACATTTCCCTTGAGGTTCCTTACCATTTGCTGTACAGTAGCCAGTAATACACCACATTTGCCCCCTGCTTGACATGACTTAAACCTCGTATTTCTTAAAAGCAACTGCTTCTGCTGTGGAATGATGCAGTTTTTGCCCTCTGTTCAACAAACCCAGCCACACACGGAGCTGTGATCTCATTCTGGAAAACTTCTGACGGACAGCGGCCTTGTGCAGGGCAACAATCCTGAGTACAACATCAGTTTCTCTCTACTTACTCAGTCCTCACCTCTCCACATTGGTTTCAAGGTTTGTGGTTTTTTTTTTATTCCCTAAATAGTGAAAAAACATTTAGCATAGTTAGGATTCACAATAATTAGCCTTTGGAAGGCTGAACTGTTCACTTACTGGGAATGTCTTCCAGCTTTAAAAACAACAGATGTATATGTTTGCTATGAGAAGAGTCAGTGGTCTCAGTTAACTCCCCAGTTAATTTCAAACTGGGGCTCTGAAACTTTTAGGCTTTATCTCAGTTTTTCTCTGAAGCACCACCGTGTTTCATTATCATTTAACCCACTGTGGATTTAGAATACCCAAGTAATTCTGGCATTTTCTTTTCAAACACTGGGTTTCAATTCAGACCACTGGAGGCACAGGAGCAGAAGCCTTTAACGTTGATGTGGATTCCTTACCCAGTGACTATAGCAAGCGCCAAACTCTCATCTATTTAAAACATCTATTTATTTTTGAGCAGTTTTAAATAGATGAGAGCTAAGGAGGAAGGGACTGTTGTGCTCCTAACCCTCGCTCTTGCCTAGAATCGAGTCAATGTAAAACCCTCCTGCTCCCCTTGCCGGCTGTGTAGCTGTGCCAAGAGCATTTAAGAGCAAAATCTCGTCAGTTTGGAGCTGGGGTCAGTGTCCTTAAAGCTTTGGAAAAGAGCAGAGGAGAACCCTGGGAGGAGGACCTGAATTCCAAGCTATTGGATTTGCAAACTGATTCTCCACGAAGTTTCTTGGAAAGAACTCGGACACATCAGCTTCTGAGTATTTTAAAAGATGCAACCTTCAGGTTATTTTGTGAACTTTTTTTGTTTACATTGCTAAAGGGTGAGATTGGTTAAGACGCACTGGAGAAAAACGTGGGCAGTTTTGCTTACACATTAATTACGAGTGTACAATTGTGGTTTGTATTTCATTCTTTACTAATACATATTGCTTTATGAACATAAAGAAAAACAAAGAAGAATACGGTTCCTCCTAATCCTGCTAAGATTCCTGCTGAGAGCAACCTCTGGCTCTCATCAGGCTTAGACGGAGGAATGTGCTTACCTTCAACGTGCGTACGTAAGAGCTTTTCATCGAGTTCCCACCTACAGAGTGAAGCACGTATATAGCGCTTTCGGGGCTTTAAAGCCTCACCTCTATAACAATAGAACAGAAAAGTTCAGCTATTGCCGAAGTACAGGTACACCGCCCCAGCTGCTCGGGGCAGCTGTGGGGGCTGTGTCGCTGGCAGACGGCGAGGCAGCGCCCCTAGGTTAAAGCAGGTATTTTCGAGGCTCGCTTAGCGGCGCAGGCTNCCACCGCCCGCCCCCTCCCCTCCGCACACGCTCGAGAAACTCTTAAAGAGGGGCTTCGGGACAGCCCGCACCGGCTCAAGGGCCGTTTCTTACCCACGCACGCAGACCCCTGGCAGCTCCGGCAACCGAGACATCTGCTCTCCATTGCGACCACCCCCCTCCAGCAAACACCCTTCCCCTGCTGCTCCTCCTCCCTTCCCGCTCCGGCTCGCAGCTCGGCTCGCACCCGCCGCTTCCTTTCTTCCAACGATGTTTTCCTGCTCCGCGGGGCGAAGTGTTTGCTGAACTTTCCTAACAGTTTGGGGGGCGGGCGGGAGGATCCTGAGGCTTTTTTCCTCTCCCCCCCGCCCGGAGCAGGTTGGGGGGCAGCGAGCCGGAGAAGGGATCCGCGCCCCTGGTGCAGGTCTCACCCACACGCGTCCTTTGACGGAGAGGAAACCCTTGCACCAGGGGTCCGCGAAGTTCGCCGGCTGCAGGGGCTCCCGCTGTGGAAATGGGTCGGATCAGATGGGGCTTCCTCCTCTTCCTCCTCGCTGCCTGTGCACTTTTGTCACCAGGGCTCGCAGCCTCCGAAAAGGGCAGGCTAAGGAGGATCACGTACGTCCTGCAGCCCGGCCGGGGGGGCTCCTCCGGCAGCCGGCAGCAGCGCCCGACCCTCCTCGGGGGGGAGCAGCAGCAGCGCACGTTCAATGTGCAGCTGAACACGCGCTACGGCGGCGGCCCCCTGGAGCGGACCCGGCGGATGAGCAAACCGGGCAGCGCCGGCGTCCAGCTCCGCTTGGGCCCCGCCGGCCAGGTCCACCCCAACTCCGCCGCTCACGCTTCCTCCTTCGCCAAGCCGACCCGCTTCGGCCCGCGGCCCAAGGCGCCGCCGGGCCCCCACGGCAACAGCAGCGCCGCCCTGCCCCTCCGCCAGAAGCACCAGCTGCCGCCGCTGCCGGGGTAAGGCGCCCTCCCGTCCCGCACATCCCCCGCTCCACCACCGCAGCTCCCGACCACCTCCAGCATCTTCGTCGCGGCCCCTGTCGCCCCCTCGGGAGGGGGCAGAGGGCGGGGGTGGCCGCGCCGAGCTCCGGGGGCACCGCAGCGTTACCTGCCCGGCTCCGGTGCCCGGCTGGCCGAACGCCCGCGGTTCTTCGCCGTCTCGCTTCGGCACCTGAGGCCGGGCACGGGGCCAGCTCCCCCCCATCCCAGGAGTCCGCGGCGGGCCCCGCGCCCGGCATGAGGCGTCGAGTTTAATCGGGAGGTTTGATTCTTCCCGCCTTTTGTCTCCCCGGCCCAGCGCCCGCCCCGCGGCCCGGCTCGGGATGGGGAGCGGCGCCGGCCGGAGCTGCCCCGCCGGACACTGGTCCTTATTTGCTGTTCCCGCAGGGTCAATGTGTGCGGGGGGCAGTGCTGCCACGGCTGGAGCAAGGCCACGGGCTCCCAGAGGTGCATCAAACGTGAGTAGCCGTGCGGTCTGGGAGGATCCTGGGTGTGGTAGGAGATGTGGGGGGACCCGAGGGGACCGCGCTGGCACCTGGCGAGGTGGTGGATGCTGGGTCGCCTGTGGGCAAAGAGGTGCTGGTTGAGCTGCAGAACAGACGTAACGCTCTTCCTGTCCTTAAATCCCTCCTTCCTCACCTTCACCTTTGTTAAAGGATGAATAGCGGGCACCTCTTACATTTATGCTCAGCCCAAATAGTGACCTCTTTGGAGAGAGCTTTGGGGAGGCTTTTTTTTTTTCCTTTTTTTTTTTTTTTTTTTTTTTTTTTTTTTTTTTTTTGGTATGTGCGAACATCTGCTTCTCATTAGTGTTTGGTTTTTAGGAGTTTTTAGAATGGGGGGCTTCACAGGGTAACTAATCTACTAGAGGAGCACAGGTGGGGAGGCAAGGAATTACCTTGCTGTCACACTGTCCCTTCACCAGTGGTCCACGTGATGATCCCATGCTTAGGGCATGGAATTTTTGAAGCACTGAACAACGTGGAAGAAGTGGGTTTGGTGAAGGTGAAACTGTAAAGTGATGCACCTTTACCGGGGTAACTAGAAACACAAAATATGTGCATAAAATAACCCTGACTGAGTCAATCCCACTATACTCCGGCTGTTCTTTCTAATGTGAAAGCAGAAGAATTCTGCTACTTTAGGCAAGATTCAGAATGATTGCAAACGGCTCAACCGGGGTGATGTCATGAGGTCAGGAAAGACTAGAATGGCATACTTCTTCAGGAGACTCCTGTGAGTATCAGTGAGATTGGGCAGATCTTGGAATATTGCTGTAGCTCAGCAGGACACATTACTGTGCCTGAGAGCACTGGAGTAAACAATGCTTTCAAGATTTTTTTTTTTTTAAAGTGGCTTTTGTCCCTGTGTGGGATTTTTCACAATAGGGAGCAATCACTTTTGTAATCGTGACTAAGGTCAAGTACCTTTGACCTGCATGGACCTGTTGCTAAGAAGCAAATACTTTATGACAGTAGTTAAAACTTCACAATTTCCCTACCAATTTAGACGTGTATTTAAAATACTCTTCTAAATGAACATTTTCAAGTGCATGCTGCTGTGTTAGGTTACTCAATTTTTTTGCTTAACAACTGACAAGTACTAGGAAGATTTCCTTCTGCTTGCAGTGGTATTTTGAGGCTAACTGCTGAGTTTAATAAATAACTGTCTTAGTTTAAAGACTAATCAAAATGAAACAAAATTAGTAATTTCAAGAGATTATGTAAAAAATGTGTTTTAACTGTGCTGTTGTCAACCAATTTTATTTTCATTATTTTGAATAATGTTCTTTTTTTATGACTTTTTCTCTGTCTTCTAATAACTTTCATTTCCAGGTAGCTTTTTTGTTTGTAAATGAAGTAATTTTGTTTGCTTTTGTTTGTAAATTAAGTAATTTTCTTTGTTTTTTGTTCTTTAAGTTTTTTCTTTTTCACTTCTCTGATTCTCATTCATCTTTTCTTGGATTCTTTTTATATTTAGAGTCTTCAGTAAGTCAAACAATTGGATTTTTGTGGGATATATGTGGAGAATTTAATTTAAATCTATTAATTACTTGTTTAGCTCATACAGTTATTGGAGGAATGGAGTAGCAAAGAGAGTTAAAAGAAAGAAAGGTGGGAGGATTTTCTCCCTGACCTTCCTCATTTTGTGGTTCTGATATTAGGCTCTCCTTAGCATTAAATATTTTTACTCCCTGCTCTGATGCTACTCTAATACCTCCTAGCAGTGGTATAATACACTTGGCTTGGATTTGCTCAGTTTCACCCCTCTCTTGGCAGGCCAAGGGAAGCACTAAATGTACTGAAGTTGTCTGTTTTGTAACTTAGGCAAACTGTGAGATAGCATTGACTTGATTCAGCTATGGAAGATTAGTCTCACAGTCATAAAAGCCAGATATCACCTTTTCTGGAAGTTCTTGATGTTCCTTTCAGAAGAAGAGAAACCCTATAACTGAACAACAGTTAACCCCTTTTTTTCCTGTAAGATTAAGTGATTTTTAAAAAATTCATAGAGCAGGCTCCGTTGGTTTTGAGTGGTTTATTGCAGTAGTGTATTAATTGTGCCACAGATGCTGGCACACCTGATCTGATTTGATACAAAGCCAGTTTGATTCTGTCAGGGTTTATTAGTTCAAGCTCAGTATCACTTTAATAAGCTATTTAGTCTCTAGGGCCAGATTTTATTCTTTTGTATGGTGCAAAGCCTGAGCTAATAAACCCCAGACCCATACTGGCTCATTCCAGGGCCAACTTCCATTTGTCTGCATCATGCTTCCAGAACCAGAGTGCTGAGAGCCAGCTCTGATCAGCGAGGTTTATTAGCTCAGGTGTAATCCCAGGCTGGAACAAGCAGCATGTGTTTCTGCTCTGCTGCACCTGTGTGAATAAGCCTGCCTGGGACCCACAGAAAGGGGTGAAGGGAAGAGTATGGTTTTGCAGCCAGGCTGCCTTCCCTGCCCTTTGCCCTTCATGGTGGTGTTTGCTGGCCCTGCTTTCTCACGCATGAGGCTGTGGCTGCCGTTCCCTTGGGCGACTTCTGTCCGGGCGGGTGGCAGTCTGCCTAGGAGCAGTGGCAGCTGCATTGCTTTTCCTTCAGTAGCAGCATCAGGGGGTGTTTGAAATGTTTCTGTGCAGGTCAGAGGGCAGCATTTGTACGGAGGAGGCAAGGGGACTTTGCAAGTCCTTTTATTTAAATTTCAGTCTGAAGCTTAACTGCCTGTTGTGGTTACATTTATTTGTGTTCTCTTGGACGCCTGACAGTCCTCAGAAGGTGAGCTTCTGTCTTTCTGTAAACTGTATGAGAGTGCCTACCATATCCAATTTAGGCATGTAGGGTTTCCCCCTCTCTGTCCCTAATACTTCAGTTTTACATTTTAAAGTTTTAAGAACTTCTTTCAAACTCAGCGTCACTTAAATTATGAAGAGCTGCATCATTCTAATTAAAAAGATGAAATGATAACACTCAGTGTTAAAAGTATTCAGAATTGCTTTATGCTGGGCATATGACACCTAACAATCAAAACCAACCTTTTTGAAGCTTTCAGAACATTCACCTCTTGGTAAAGACAAAAGTGGGAAAAACTGAACCACAGGAGTAAAAATCTTGGAAAGTTAGAAGCACATGAAAGGGTTTAGGACAACAATTGTCTTCCAGTCATAGTTATCATAGGTTATAATCTGTGCAAGTGCAGTAATAAGATACCACCAAGGCTGGAGACACCATGTTTTGTTAGTACTTGTTGCATAACAGAGCTTTATAGAAACATTAATTAGCTCTGTAACATGTCCGTAAGGCAAGTAAAGCTTAGAGAGTGGGGGTTTTTATTACTTCATTTATGGAAATTAAACCATAGGTTAAATGTGGTCTTGAACAAGTTATAACAACTGTCAGGAAGGCCTGTGCTGGAAATGAGGAGTTCCCACCACCCAACTTCATGTTTATCCTGTTGAAGTCTGTTGTCTCTGAGTTTGTTACTACTAAATTTCTGTTAGTTAGAACTACTACAAAATATACTCTTCTGTTTGTTCCGGTTTTGTTTGCTTAATGGTACAAGCAGCTGTTTTTCATGTTGGAAATGTAAGAGAAAATTACCTATTGTATGTAGAATCTGATATTTTAAAAAGATAAATGAGAAGAACCACCTTATTGTAATAGTAACCCCCTTGTAAAAAGTATATGTTTTGTCTGGAGTATTAATAGCAGGTTTTTTTGAGTGTTCTCAATGTAAACTGGATAGTTAAAAAAAGAGGAAGGAGAGAGCTGGCAGTTTTTAATGGCATGAGCTCTTTACTGTAAAGGTGTAAGAAAAGCTCCCAAGGCAAAAAGGTGAGGAAGTGGATTTTACAGGAACAGGTTTAGAGTATATTTCCTGTAAGGGAGAGGAATTGCTGTCTATGTAGAAGCCAGGTACGCCATCATTGTCAATTAAGATAAAAAGGATCTTGTTTGTCTTAGCTGAAGGTGTTGTATGTGTGCATGCATGTATTCCATGCATAGGGATAATATTTTGTTTGGTGTTGGAACTGGACTGAATTCTGAGAGTTTGATCATGAACTGTCTGTGATGTGCTTGGGCACCTGAATCTGCCTGCCCTCTGCTTGTGTACTGCTGTTCCCTTTGAGCCACCTGATGCCTGTGCTTCCAGAGCTATACTTCTTGCTGTGGCTGAGTTAGCATGCCACAGTTTTGCATTTCTGTCAGGACACGGGCACTTGACCGTGTGAGCAGTGCTTCTAGATCACCTGGGTGGAGTGTGCCCTAGGTTGCTTCCAGCTTGTGCTCCTGCATTTTTTGGGGAAGGAGGGGAAAAGGTTGCATGCTTAGGCCTTGTTCAGAAATAGGGTTAGGATCCAGACCTGGAAACTTAAGAGCATATGTGGGTCTTCCAGTTTAGATGTAAAACGCTGTATCACTAAATATTTTGGTATTGGTTGCTCAGAATCTACTCTTTTTCTGTCTTCAGCTCTTAGAAATGGTGGTATCCAGGAGAGCCTTACTTTTGATGATTGGAACCGAGTACTTCAAACGTTTGCAGCTGTGCTTCTTGGTGGTTTTCTGGTCACAACCAGTTCCTGAGGCTTGTGCTTAATCAGCTTTGTGGCTTTGAGTTTTACCAAGTTCTGTTTATTTACATGGTGTATACAAGGCCTAACTATAACATACTGTCCCCAAATGTTGTTTCTCCTCATTCTAAGATTATCATCTCAGTAAAAGCAGTATCAATCTCCTTCCAATTATGTCTAAATCAAAATATAATGTCTGAGTTTTAAAGAGACCAACTACTTTGACCCAATGTGACTGACCTATACATTAGTCTTTTTTAATCTGTCCTTTGATGTGGTTTTAAACAATTCAGAATTGAAAAACTGAAAGCTTGAGAAGCTTGGTTTTGCCTTTGCTGTGTATAAATAAAACTTTTGAATTTCATGTACAGGAAATAGATGGGCCTTCATAGTGGGAAAGCTCTTGTTAGCACTCAGTGTAATTCTACTCTGCTTTATTTTTCACTTAATGCCCTTGGGAAGGGGTAGAATGACAGAGTCTAAATTCTCTTGGTCTTTGACGACATTAACAAGCAGCATGGAGCTGATCTATAGACAAAACCCTATGGGTGTGATGACCTGAAGCCCAGGGTATGTGTGTTTCAGGGCTTAGTGTTTTATTTTGGACAAGGTGTAGTCTGGTGTTGTGGAATTAATGCCAATATGAGGCTGAAATACATTAGGTGCTTTCTTGGAGTGTTCATGTTTTGAGTTTAGCTTTTTATTATTTAGACATATTTTTTTGTTTGCATCTTAAGAGAAATAGAGTGCACATACCTAAAGATGGTCGCACAACACAAACCAAACGTCTGTAAGTGCAGTTGGCAGGACAGCTTGAAGAGAGACTCTGACCTGAATCAGCAGTAATGCAGACTTTGAGCACAGTGTCTATCTCCTGGGCACGGTTGGCAGCCAACCTCCCTCCTGTGAGATGAGGCTGTAAAAGAGCTGTGAGAAGATGTGGGAGCTGTTAGCTGCTGCCTGCTGTACGCATGTGACTGTGCCATGTGCCGTTCCCTCATTTTGGTGAGGAAACTTAAGTCCACAATTAGTATGAAGTGAAACCTACCCAGCCTTTTTTTTGTGAGACACTTGGGACTTTACTGAAAACAAGCTTATAATGGTACATAGTCTGTTTCATACAAATAGCACAAGTGTGTATAGAATTAAGACAGAATTAAAAAAAACCCAAAAAACCAGCACCTTAAAAGAAACTTGTCAAGGTGTTGTGCTCCCCCACTGAAGCAGATGACAGATTGATAGTGAACTAGTTCAGCTCATTGCAGCAGTTAGTTAAGAAAAGAAGCAGGACATGCAGGAAAGCTGTGGTAAACCTACAGTGGATAAAAGGTCCTGAACACTTTCCTTCTTGATAGAGAATCAGAAGGAACACAGAAAACTGAGGTGGTGGTGTTTTGGTTTTTTTTGTTTGTTTGATTGGTTTTTGGTTTTTTGGTGGAGGTTTTTTTTTTTGTTGCTGGTTGGTTTTGTGTTTTGGGGTTTTTTTTTCCCCCTTCCTTCCGGTTTGTTGGCTGTTTGTTTTCAGTGTGTAACTTGGCAGTGGAGTGGAAAGCTGTGTAGGTGCCAGGAAAGCTGTGGTTCATCCCTCAAGTTGTGCACTGCCTGGCTCCATATGTGTGCAGGAACAAAATGTATTCACAGTGAAGTAATACTTTGATACTTAGAGTACTATAGTCTTACACCTCTCTTCTGTACGGCCACTCTTCCTGAGCATGAAGAGGGGAAAGAGCTGGAAGGGGGCATGCTCCTGTCTCCTGCAAAGTGAGAGAGCAGAGCAAAGTGGCTGCGTGTATGGGATCAGTGAGCCTCCCAAACTTTGGAAAAGCGGGGCTGTAGTGAGGGGTGGGGATCTGCTCTCTGTGAGACCTTGAAAAGAAGAGTGCAGCTTTTACCATGAAGGGTTGCTTGTGCCAACTGATCCTGCCTTAATGCAAACTTGGATTGCCTGGGACCTATAGGATTTGTGGAGGGTGGATGAAGAAGGGCACACACGTCCCTAAACTGTCTCCTTTTTCAAATTCAGCAATGCTTGGTATTGGCTGATTATCGATGGTTCAGGTTGTCAAGCTGGTCCATGTTCTGTAACTGATATGTTAGTTGGATTGGGTTTGACATTTCTCTCTTTAGTAGTTTTGTTGTTTTGCCTTTAAAAGCAGCAGTACTTGTGTAGCCTAATTTATTCCTAGAAAATAAATCCTCCACATTGACTATAGAAAGAAAGCAAATCTTTAGCATCTCTCTGCATCTATGACTGCATACAGAGGGGGAAAAAGCATTTTACATGTTAGCAAGGGAAGATGTTCATTTAAATAGACAGCTAAAAATAGGTCTGCTTGGGTGTGATTTTTTTTTTTTTTTTGTGAAATGCATATAGTAAACCATGCATATGGGGAATTGTTTTGTGTCTTGTGGCAAGATTTGCCTTTTTTATAATTTAGATCAGTTTTTTATTCTCTCTAGATGTCAATTTAGGCCTGAATTTTCAGAGAAGCTCAGCTAAATGGTGAACTCTCAATAAGAGTTGGTTTGATTTAGGAAAAACTTTATTGCACTTAGTGGTTTGCTTACTCTATTGTGATTAATAGTCTTTTCTCCAGTCTTTCTCCTTTTTTTGTAACACTTCAGTTGTCTGAATCCTGCATCCAGTTAAATATTTCAGTTGCCTTTTTACCGAGTTTGACTTAGTTTGTTCAGTTTCCTGTGTATTTATTATGAAGTATTTTGTTACCAAATAAGTAAGCACTGTACTGAGAAATGTTAAGAGACTTAAAAGGATTGCAAATTGGAGTGTTAACTACTCCAGCAGCAAGAACAGTGTGTATCATGTGAATCTGCTTCTTTCCTTGGCTTAGTCCATTCTGTAGTGTACAATTTTTATTTGTTATTTTTGTTGACACTGGAATGATAACAGGATTTGTAGCATCTGAAATGTTTGTATTGTCAGAATAGGTATAGTTATGATCTTCTATAATTAAATACTTTAAAATGTCTCTCAGACTCACAGTCTTATCTATTTATATTATATAAACTCCAGTAAAACAACATGAATGAAAATGCCAAGTGTTAAACAGCGTGTTATATTCTTGTTACTGATAGAATAATGCATCCTTCTGCTGAAGTTAAGCTTTTGAAGTATTTGAGTACTGTTGCTGTTCAATTCTGATAAGTCTTGGCATTTAGAGATTATACTATGATGATACATAGAAAAGAATATTAATAAAGTGGTTTATGTTGCCATTAGGTTAGGAGAGAAACTGTGTTTTTGTGTGTTTGTTTTAAAATAAATACATATGCCAAAAGCATTGTTTTTTGTTTCCCTCTCTTCCTGGAGGTCATGTTTACATGCCAGTGTGGGAATGAATCTGATGGTTTGAAGTGGATGGCAAAGAATTCCGACACATGCTTTCATTTGAGGTATATTTAGGGAAAGAATTCCTTAAGACCATATAGTTATGATAAAAACAAGTTCCTGTGTAGAAAGACACAGATACCTGTAATGCTACCTCCATTAGTAGTGTAGGGATCACACAGGTTTTCTGCAGTTAATGTAATTTCTTAAGATTATATAAAGTAATTTCAATTTTTTTTAGTAGAATGGTCTTACAAGGTTGTATCACCCTTGGTTGCAAATTCCTCTCTCCCCCATTCTCAATGAATGTTTAGAATTATTGGATGTATTTCTGGTAAAATTCAGCTTCTAAAACCTTCTTGGTGTGAGGTATTTGGAGAACTAGCTCCCCAGAAAAGCATTAGCTTCAGTTAGCTTTTGGGTTTCTAGACTCCAGTGTTGCATCCTCAGTCCTGACAATGACTTAATACTTGAAACAATAGTCAGAATAAAAGCGTAAAAATGAAGTGGTGAACTAAGCAGTAGGGTAACTTGGAGAACAGGAAATTCTAAAAAACATTGCTTTTCTTCAGGATGTCAGCACCATATTCAGATTTTTCTGAGGGAAACTGGAGTATGCCTCTTTCCCTTCAGAACCCACAGCTTGTCTCCTTCCAAGGAAAGCGCTTCACTGCTTTTCTTCTGGAATCGGTGGGGGATCATCTCTCTGTCTTTCAACTCAGCAGGAGTTAAAGGTGCCTTTGTATCACAGCTTTTTATTTAGGATGTGCACTCAACCAAGATGAGCTTTGGGTTGGTTTTCTTGTGTGCTTGAGGAATAAAAATCTTGAATTAATGAAATAAGGCAGTATTTGTTATGCCTTTAACAGCATTCCTATGTTGCATGTAAAGGAACTTGAAAATTCCGCCCTCAGCACAGATATATCCGTGTCACAGGATACATGTCACAGGTTTTTCCTCTTTCTGTGAACTTGATGCATGCATCACTTTTCAGCCATTTTATGCTGGAATCTGAAACAGCTCTATACTTAAAATCCTCTTTCCAATTGCTGTATTTTCTATTATTTACCCTCTGGCATGTATTCTGCCTGACAGAATTTACGCACTCCTCTATGGGACAAGCTGATACATACTGTGCCAAGGTGCACTGTGATGAAATTTGTTGGAAGTCAGTGCATTCTGTTTAAACTGGTGCTGGACTACTATGTGTGCTCAAGAGGAGGAAAAAAAGGGTAAATTTCCTGTGGGGAAAAAAAAAAGGAAATCAGGTGGATGAGTGCATTAGAAATAGCGTAAGGCTCACAATGTTATTGTGGTGTAATTGTGTCAAAGTATTAGAAATTCAGGAATGACACTGAAAAATGTGGACATTTAAGTACAAACCAACTGCAGTTGCTTGTTAAAGGAAATGCTTAAAAGTGGAGCTGAGGCTAAAAGGCTAGAAACTTGGGTGCACGAAACTTTTGGGTCATTTAAATTTGTTTATTGTGATTTTTCTCTCTGAAAAATACATTTTTGTGAGTTTCTATTTTCCACAGGATGTAGAGACACAAGGAAATAAACTTGTAAATGTGGTGTTACTTTTGAAGAAGTTAAAATAAGTGATTAGCATAGCAATGAGATTGTAATAATCTTGATCCAAGAATTAGCATTAGTTTAATATTAGTTTAATACAAACATTTTTAGGCCAAGTGGAGTCAGTTATACTTGTATTTTGATTCATTTGAAGAGATAAAAAAGAAATTTTAATCTAAACTCTTTCTATGCATTATAATGTTTTATACTTAATAATTCCAGATAATAAATTATGCTTAATTTAGAATGTATTAAAACAAATATATTCTGTATATATAAAGTTTAAAATATTTACACGTTTTGAAACTATTATAAACCTTTTATTTTAGGTCTTGCTTCTGCAAATATTTATATACACTTTAACTGTAATGACAAGAACACATGGACTGAAAAGTGTGTATGTATAGAGCAGTCCCAAACAAACATAAGATGTTTTGGAAGGGGTGTGTTTAAACCTAATGGTAATCTTATTTTACCCTTGCTTTTCTGAAAGAATGTCACAAATACAACCATTCCAGGCCTGATACGCATGTGTCAAACCCAACAGCAGTCTGTCTGAGAGAGTGGTGAGCAGCAGTTGATTAGGCAAAGATGCATAAAAAGCATGAGCATTTTGGGATATAGCTTTGGGCTTTTTGTGATTATTGTTTGGTTTTTTTTTTTTTTTTTTTTGTGACTTGCTTTTTTCCAAAGCAAGTGTGTCCCTGTGGCTTTATTTTTTAGTAGATACAGATTGCTTGGTCTTGAAACACAAAAACCAACCCAAAAGAATCCTTGTTCCTTCCCCGCAGCATTGGGTCTGGCTGAGCTGGAGCTCGTTTTCCCATGGCAGCCCTCAGAGCGCTGTGCTTTGCATTGGTGCCTAGAAGGGTGTTGGTCACACTCCGGGGTTTGGGTACTGCTGGGCAGCGCTGGAACAGCACCAGGGCTGTCTCTGAACATTCCCCTCCCAGCAAGGGGCTGGGAGTGGGTAAGATCCTGGGAGGAGATGCACCTGGGACAGATGACCCAAACTGACAAAAGGATGTTCCATGCTGCATGACATCAGCTCAGACATAAAAGCTAAGGAAGGGAGGAGGGATAGAGGGGTGTTTGTTATTTATGATGCTTGCCTTCTGATGCAATCCCTCTGTGTGCTGCAGCCCTGCTTCCTGGGAAGTGGCTGAACATCTCTTGCTGATGGGAAGAATAAACCAATTTTTTTTCCTCTTTACTTGTGTGCATGCAAACTTTTGCTTTAGTAAACTGCCTTATCTCAACCTATAAATTGTTTTCGATCTTATTTTTTTCCCTGTCTAGTTGGGGAATGATAGAGCAGCTTAATAGGCACCTGGCATCCAGCCAAGGTCGACCTCACCATAAACCACATTTCTGGAAAGTGTAGGAAGATTGGTTATATTGTCTATGCCTGGCTTTTCAATGTGGCCAACTTCCACAGCACAGCAAGTTTTGGATGTTGAAGAGAAGTGGCTCAAAGAGCAGATCAGTCAACCTCTGACAGAAAAGTCTATTGAGACTTACTAAACACAAAACCAGCGCACTCTTGCTTAGGAAGTTGCTGAGCCTGTAAGTCTTAAAAGCTTTAGTGATAGAAACTTTTACTGTGTCTCACCCTGTCCTTAAGCATCCACCTTAGTAATGGAGAGAGAAGACTGGGCTAAGTGCATCTTTAATCTGACCCACAAAGCCTAGTCCCATTATTTGCACCTTTGCCAAGCTCTATTTTGCATTTCCAGTCATGACCTCCTTGAATTGAATAGGACCAAGCCAAGTGCCTTTAACAGCAGTATATTGGCCTGCTTTTCAGTGTTGAACTTAATACTTCCATGCTTCAGTTTTTGGAAGCTTAGCTTTATGGAAAATACTGGTGTTTGCAGTTACATGGGCCATTATTGTTGTCTTCAAACAAAATAATTAGGTCATTCATTTGGCACATTGCAGCTGTCCTGGACATTTTTGAAACTGAACTGCTGTGTTATGTCAATTAAAATGTTTATTTTAATTCTTTCCTAGAAATGTGATCTTTTGTCCGATTTTGTGATCTTCTATTAATGCAACATTAATGATGGACTTCAGTCAAAGGGTTCATTGCTGTGAAGATCTAATGGATGGTATTTTCAACCTGTTGTCACTGTTCTTTTATAACACAGTTGCTGGATCTCCTGATGCTTGTTTTGTTAAAGGCCAGTTAAAGTAATGCAGTTTGTCCTGCAGAGCATTTGCTCTATGTACATGTAATGAGTGTGCAAACTTTCAGGATTTATATTGCTATCAGTGAAGTAAGTATGTTCAAGTCTATGTGGGGAAAAAAAGGAAAAGTAATTTCAAAACAGGTTTTGTTTTTAGCTTCGTAGTTTTAAATTCAGTGCAACCTTAAATTCACTTTGATAAGTAGAAACTCAAGTTTTTGTTGGCTTCTGAAGCACAGCTTTGGTTCTTAACTACAGGAAAAAGAGTTGCAGTTTTTTCCGGGATGTCTTTTGTGTGTGTATACATTGTTACTTCACTCTTGAGAGGAGATGTGCTGTGATCAGTGTCCCAGCAGAGTGGATATTTTGTCATACTGACTTTTGGTGTGGTCTTGTTAGCTTACTTCTGTGTTGAGTCATTGTGTTTTAAATAACTTAGAGGTTAATATAGGTGCATGTCCATACATCTCCAGAAATTTGTTTTTAATGCAAAAATGGGACTTTTGAAAGTCTTGCTTTTTTTTGCCTTTTTTTTTTCTTTTTTAAAAGATTAATTTTATTTTTTTTGAGCTGTTTTTCTAAAGCACTCTCAACTGTGCTCAAATTCTTTACTGTGATCTTTGCACATTTCCTACAGATGGTCCAGGTGTTGGGGGTCACTCTTCTGGTCTTAAAGGTCTCTCCAAAGCCAGGGAAATTTAATTAGAATTTTAGACTCCTGAATTTATTTTCCAAGATATGATTCATTTCAGTCACATGCATATAAATTAATTCTTACTATTTCTAGCAAAATCTAAGTTTTAGAAACAAAGCACAAGGAAGACTTGGCTTGTATATTACAGCACATGTTGGTTGCAAATCCCTTCTCAAGTTTACAGTGAAAATGGTCTTAAGTCTTCCAGCAGTCAAAGACAAGACGGAGTCTCAAAAATAAAATATATAAGTAAGCAAAGGATTACTTTTGTGTTGCCAGGGAGATGCATAATATGGAATTAAAACAGCCCAGCTAAGTATTATTGAAAAGAAGCTAAGTTTCACATGGAGGGGAAAGTGTATGTGAGGAAAACCCCATGCAAAACTCAAGTTTAAGTTGCAGGGCAATTCTGGTGTCGTGTGCAGTTGGTATAATATGATACATCTGCCAGCTGACAAACTAGTCCTCCCAACCAACTCGGTCCCATCCTAATGAGTTAATTCATTTATATTCTTGTGCATTTAATTTATTTTTATATATAGAAGTGTGTATTAGAACTTGATTGAAGTGTCAAGTACTCTAATTTATTTGGACCAGGGCTGTGGATGGACTTTTTTTTTTTTAAATAATATAATTGTGTGGTTTTAACAACATTAAAAAGATGCTTAGTTTGTAGGAACAAAGGAGCTCAGCAGTGATTTTTATTTTTATACATGCTTCATTTTATGCCATCTTCAATGTGACTAATGAAGAAAGGATTTTGTTGGCATCTTAGTTAGAATTATATTTTCATGTTAACTCGTATCCTCTGGATAAGAGAATTAATTTGTTTTGACATCTTTGTGTGATATAAATTTGAGTGTCCAAAATAAATCATCAAATTAGACATGCCTTTGCAGTTTCATGTATATATATGATCAGCAATTGCTTTTGCTTTCTGCCCCCCCTCCATTTTTTTGATGGGATTTGCTGCTTCTCCGAGTTTCTTGCTTGTTCAGAGTGGAATTGATCCTGAATTAACTAGGTCTGCAAACTGGATGCTGAGTCTAGGCTGGTTATTCAGACTCCCTCTGTAGTCACCAGATAGAGCAACACAAAGCAGTGTAATTAATCCTCTCTGAAGGCAAACTGTGTTTTGAAGAATCTGATCCCTTATCTCTGATGGTACAAGAGTGTATAGAAGGTGGTTTGGGATAATCACAAGCATCTGTTTCTTCCCAGGCGAAGCGATGTCTTTGTATCAGCAGTTTATGTCTCTTGTGTTGTTACAGTGAGGGTACTGCAGGGAATGCCATTGGGGTTTTAGAGGGGGAAAAGCTGAATTGCTTCATGCTTCTCTGCATTGTTTTGGTCATCTACAATGTGACTGTAGGCATTCATTCTAGGTACCTATGCAGTATCTGATTTTAAAGTAGTGGTAAAATGAATCCCAGCCTGGATCAGTAGTAAAATTCTATTATCAGTGTAATACTGTTTCATCGGATCCAGTTTGGATTGTTAAAAATATGAGGAGGAGAAGAGTATGCTGAGAAGAAAGGAGGAGGATTTGAAATAATGCTATATTTCTTGATTTAACTAGTGCATTTCCTGTTTTTTAGATCCAGCATTTTATTTTTTGAAGTTGTTCAAATGTTGTGCATGTCTGCTGTGCAAGCAATCAGTAAAAGTTCAACTTGTATATTATCTTTTGTGGAGCTCAGCAATGTTGCTCTTTCCTACTCCAATTAACATTAACAACTAATACCTTTTTTATTGTGGAGAGGGTTTGCATTTTCCTTCATGCTTTGTTTCACAGGTATTTTTTAAAATGTCTTTTCTTAGCTAACTGTGCACCACCGTGCCAAAATGGAGGGATGTGCCTGCGACCTCAGCTTTGTGTGTGTAAACCAGGAACAAAAGGTAATTCCTGTGAGGATACAGTCGTGCAAGACACATCTTCCACTGAAGGCCGGAGCCCCGTTGTTCCCCCATGGCCCATACCCCAGCAGGCTGCCCAGCAGACCTTCTCTCAGAAGGTGCAGCTCCCACCGAAGGTTGGCCCCATGACTCAGATGGCATTCACAATCAAGCAGAAGCCTCCTGTTGGGCTACCTCAGCAAATGCAACCACAGTAAGTGTTTTCTTTGCTTTTAAAGATGTCCAGTATGTCAGATTTGTAAAAATTTGTTCCTTGCTAGTGTTTTCAAAAATATCGTACTTGGAAATTTTCACAGATTTTTTTAAAAATAGCTTCTTGTTTTAACTGTAAGATTTCAGTGGATTTTTAGACTTCTATTACTTATGAGCCAGATTTCCTTACTTGAGGAGACTGAGGAAAGTAACTGAGGAGCGTAAGATTTGGTGCTTGTGTTCTGTTCTGGTTTCTTGTATTTGCATTATGTTTTCTCTTTTAATATAAGTGTGTATGGCTGTACTAGAATGAATTCTTCTGCTTGGTTGTGTTTGAGGTTCATGATTGTATCTGACTGCTATAAGCAACAAGGAAGCACTCATCTTTTTGGAGAACTTTTTTCTCTGCCTCTTCAGTAGCTGGTGACTTAGCCACTCTGATATTATTTCTCTTAGCTTAAATATTTAATGTGGGTCTGAAATCTTTCTGATTGTACTGTTGTTTTTGTTGATGGGTCTGACCTTAATTTGTTTCAAGACCCTATTTGATATGGGGAGACGAGGCCCACAGGAGGGTGGCAATGAAGTCGAAAGTGAGCAGTTTTAGGTGTTTTCAGCAACTGCTCCTTCCACTTTCAGGTGATGTCAGTGACAAAAAATGTTTCTGTCCTGTAACAGGTGTTGTTTTTGGAGAGCTGTAAGGAGGGTGTAGTCTGTCTTGCTTCCAGTTTCCAGAGCAAGATCGTCAGGACTAGGAAATAAACTGGGTTTTAGTGTGCTTGAAACTGTAAAAACGAACATGGAAGGGCGTTGTGTGATTATAGAGTTCTGCACCTGAGTAGTCATAGGCTCCTGCTGACAGAGTGCATCCTGCCACTCCTTTCCAAAGATTCATTTGAGAACAGAGATTGCTGGACACTGGCCAGTGTTATTTGTTGTCTCATAACCTCTTTATCAGTTTTTTTCCCTCCCATACCCTTCTGATTCTTTGTACTGTTGTCCTAGTTCATCTAGTTGCAGACCCACAAGCTAAGCTAGGTTCCTACATGTCTTTTGTAATAGGAAGAGAAATTTACCTGAATTCCCTTGGAGTTCTAAGCCCATATGTTGTTTGAGAAAAGTTTGAGTGTGGGCTTTAGAAACAAATACATTCACTGTCTTGAAAGACAGAGAAATTGCTACCCAGTTTTAGTGTTTCATAGTACTCTGAGTCTGGTTTCATTCCTATCAGTGAAGCAAGGATTACTGAAGTGACTAATATTAGGGGGAAATTTCCAGGAAAATCATCAGGCTTTTTCCTTCCTTCCCCTTCATATCCAGACCAGCTGGACTCATCACCTGGTGTCTCTGCTTAGCTAGCCACATGAAGTACAGGGCAACAAATCAGTCCAAAAAGGCCAGACAATTCCTGTCTTATCAGTACTGATTCCTGTAGCGTATACTTCCTTTTTTCTCCCTCCCTCTACACACAAGCATTCTCAAGGAATTTTTCTTTTTGTTGTGATAAAGACCAGTTGCCCAAATTGGGCAGTGAAANGGGGGGGGGGGGGGGGGTGAGAAGAGCAAAGCAAAGAATGTAATTTGTTCTTGCCTGGAAAAAAAAAATTTTCATCTTTTAAGCACTCTAAAACTGCTCAGAAGGCTTATGGCAGCCTCTAGAGAATGCTTACTTTCTGTTATTCCTGAAATAATGTCCAGGCATAAAGCTTTCCTCTTGTAAGAAAACAGAAGATGATAAACTAGTATTTTTCTCTGCTCTTGTGATAGTTGCTGGGCTATGATGCTCAAAGTGTTTCTAGAAGGTACCTACAGCATTTCATGCTTCACCAAAATTTCTGTACCTACTTGCATGAGACATCAGCACAGATGCAGAGGGAGCAACTTGGGATTGACAAAACCAGTCATCTGTTATGTGCTATCCAAAATCCCTCTGCACGCTTCCGTATGCAGTGGGCTTTGTTGTTCATGTGACCCTTCTCGGCCTAAGGATTTTCTCCTAACTCTGTAGAGAGGCCTTTTCAGCTAGATAGAACTGTTATTCTTGGAGATCACATGAAGATAAATCTATTTCAGCCATCTTAATAACAGCATGGGAAAATGGAAAACTGATTGTCTGGAGTCATGAGAATGCCAACCTACAACCTTGGCAGGAGCCAGGTGTAGAAGCTGGAGATGGGGAGGAAATGGACTGTTTCACAAACCAAAGCAGTTGTATCAAGTGCAGCAGAAGGTCATGTTTTGATACAGCTGTTGAAACAAGTGCCCGCAATAATTCCTGTGTATGACTCTTAGGACCATTTACAGTGCTTGAAAGATCCCTCTGAGGTGAGGTCTCTCATACTGGCAGGGAGTAGACAGGCTAGTTCCTGTTTCAAGTCCTCTTTGAATACCTTGTGATCTTGTATGTTGCGTGAGGCTGCCCAGATACTTTTGGAATGGCTTTATCTTTTCCCACTCCTAGAAAGCGGAGTCGTCCATTGTCAGTGTGGTTGATATGCTGATCTGGACACTGCTGCTGTGCAATTGAGGACTGGTGAGAGCCAGGGCATATCCCCTCCTGGAACACCTAAATTAGCTCCTAGAGGAGGCTTGCCTCTACAGAGCTTCTGTTTTGCCATTCTCTATCAATTTTTCCTGTTTTGTCTAGGAATGTAACTTTTCCAGCTTCAGTCATCATGATGTGTTCTTGCATGTTTTCTGAGGATTGTGGTGGAAATTATATTTAGGAAAGCAGGGAATTAATTTATCTCTTTCCAGATATCTTTTTTTGGAGAATAAGGTGCTGAACAGAAGGAAAGTTGGAGAGAGATTAATTTCCTGGAATATCCTGGATTCAGCAAGTCTGTCATAGCTCTGCTCTGAAGATGGATATACTGTCAGGTACAGGGTCTCATCTCAGAAAAATGTTAGCAGAAGGTATAGATAGCTATAATTGAAAGCAAGTGGTGTTTCAGAAACAAAAATCTGCTTCTTATTGGAACCTGTAGGGAATTCTGATCTCAGTTACAGGCATGCTTTGTGGGCCTGAATTCCTGTGATAGCTCTCCAGTAACTCTGGGTGTTCCTTTCACATCTTGTGTTCTCACTTGTTGGCAATAGCTCCAACAAAAGGATAGCTCCAACAGCTTGATTTTGTGAATTTACCATCTGTGTGAGCAGAACCTTTTTTTTTTCTTTTTTTTTTTTTTAAAGGAACCTTTCTAGTGCAGTTTTGGAAATGGTCACCAGGAGTACAGCATCAACCAACTAGAGCTCAATAATGCACAGAAGTGTCACAGCAATGCTCCTTCCGCCTCTTTTGGAGGCAGCTGGTGATGAAATGTGAAAGCCTGCTTTCATGTTGGACAAAGCAAAGCTCATCAAAGGAGTGGTGAACACACAGATTTCAGGTGACAGATTTGGACTTACTGGTGTGCCTTATGTGCCCAGAAATCTTAGCTAAGGGGTCCCCTCCAAACCTGCATTCCTGGGTCACTGAGTAAGTCCCATGCTATTACAGGCAAATGTATTGCCTGCTAATTTTAGTAAACCTATCAGCTTGTGTCTTAAAGATTTTTTTTTTTTAAACTTCTTTTCAAAGATGTGGTATTTTTTCCAGTTTTAACTAGTTGATGGCAGATCAGTGTGAACTTAGATTGAGGAAAAAAAAAGCCTAGGAGAAGAACTGGGCATGCTATTGTGGCTCTACTGAAGTCGACAATGTAGGACAGTTGTAACTGAAAATGGAATACATTTTTTTGTATAATATAGAATTGTCAGTTGAATGTTTATGTATGTATTTAAAATCTGTAGAGATAATTGACTTTGTATTGTACAAACTCCTATAGGCTCAGGATTGCTGTAAAGTATAAGAGACTGCTCTTTTGGCTGTTTCCTGTCTTGCATACTAGTCCTTTTTTGTATCTTTGCATGTAATTTACTTTTCAGAACTTCTGATTCTAAGATTGGTTAATATGGTGACATATGAGGTGACAGTCTAAGAAAGATTGTAGACAGGTGTTTTGGAGGTTGGTAGCTAGTGTGAAAGTAAATATTTCTGGAGGACATCCTTTTTCACCACCATTATGATAGTTTAGTACTAAAGATGTACAGAGCAAATGGAACTCTTTACTTACAAGAGCTCTGCACTTGAACTTAAGTGTGAGATCTGTTTGAAAATACTTTATGGAAGCTCTTGATAATACTGAACTTCTGTCCAGAAAGACCTTGACTTTTTTTTTTTTAAGGAAACTTTTTTAAGAAAAGAAGGGATAAAACTTAGGTTAGAAGTATAAAGCAATCTGGTCCAACTGTTCGCTTAAAGCAGGTTCACTTATAAGAGGTTGCTCTGGGCTTTGTGTGGTTGAGCTTTGAGATCGCTGGTATTTGTGGGCTTCTCTTGCAGTGTTTGACCACCCTCAGGAAAAAAAGTATTCTCCTTATATAGTTGAAGTTTCCATTGTTGCACATTTATTATTACCCCATGTCTTTTTGCTGTATGCCTCTAAGAAGTCGGGCTCAGTCTCTTGTACAGATTCTCAAGAGGCGGTTGTAGATTACAATATCATCCCCTTGAGCTGTTTTTTGCTTAGAGCTGAGAAGTTTTTTTCCTCATGTGCTATGTTCCAGTCCCTGACAGTCTTGGTGGCCCTCTGCTGGCCTTGCTCCCCTGTGCTGGTGCCTTTCTTGATCTGGGGAGTCCAAAACTGGCCACACTACTCAAGATGCAGTCTCACCAGTGCCTGATGGAGGGAATAATCATTCCCTTGACCTGTATGGCTATACTGCTGCTAATGCAGCCCAGTATATGATTGGCATTTTTCATGTGCAGATATACTGCTGACATGTGTTCAGCTTGTCCACTAGGACCCCCACTTTTTGTAGGGCTGCTTTCTGGCCATTTTGATGCCAAATCTACACTCTTGCGTCCGGTTGCTGTATCACTCTTTGTGCTTGCCTTTGAACTCTGCAAGTCCATTTCTTCAGCCTGTCAAAATTCCTTAGGCCTCAGTGTAACAACCACTCCTCCATACTGGAAGTGTGTATCTTTGCTAAGACTATGTTTCCCCTTCTCCAGGTCATGAATCAGGTCATTGAACAATATTGATACAGTATTGGTCTCTAGGGAAAATAATTAGTCACTTATTCTCAGGTGGATTTTGTATCACTGACTACCACCTATTCAGACAGCTTTTGGACCCACTTATGGTGATCCATATTTCATCAGTTTTTACATCAGGAGATGACTCTGTCAAACACCTTGCCAAAATCCAGGTTAAAAAGATTGATCATGCTCCTTTCATGTACTGAGCTAGTCATGTCATCATAGAAGTCAAACAAAATTCAAGCAAACCAAAAAAACTTTAATCCAAGCTAGAAACTAGAAAGTGTTTGACTTTTTTGCTTCTAAAAATTTTAGTTCAGTTGTTTTTCTGTTGTTGTTCTTCTCTTTTGGTGATCTTTTCCTCTGAAGCCAGGAACTTGGATGATACACTGCCTTCTTTCTTCAGGAGAGGAGGTCATATACTCTCTTGGGCTACAAAGAGGAGCTGAAGTAACTGAAGTGTAGTTCCAGAGATGATATCTTGGAAATTATTGTTTTTTGTTCTAGGCTAGCTATTCCATATCAGTACTTTTAAATCTGATTTTTCCCTGTTCTTAGGCACGTGCATGTATTTGTGCTCAGGGCTGATACTCCTTGAGGATGCTGAGCCAGCCATGACTACGCTGTTAAGATGCAACCATGGATTATTACCTGGTGCTTCAGAGCTTTGGTCTCTAAGTCATGGGCTACTTGTTCTGCTCTCCTAGAGCCCAGTGACGTGGCTGTTTGAGCTTGTATTAGCACCATGTGCTTTGCGACACTGGTGTGTTACTGTTCACGGACTTAAAAATTCAACTCCAGTGGTCAGAAATGAGATTTTCCCAGCGATTCTTGAGCTCACTGCTTTGTGTCAGGGAGATGAAAAACTGGCGTTCTGTCTGCAGGTTACACTGATGACTGCATCCCTTCAGTATAGACTTCTAACCTGTAGTGAACTCATTGTGTGCTAGTTTTAGGTTTGCTAGTGCAAGGTGGGTCCAGGGAAAATCAGGAAAATAACTTTTCCATTGTGAGCTATTTGGGGTGGATTCTGAGATGCCTTTTGCACAGAGCTTTCAACAAGAGACTTGCTGCAAGGAAACAGAGTGTACCCTATTAGCCATCAGGTTATTCATGTTCTTACAAATAGTCTTGTAAAGAGTTTGTGCAGATCAGTTATCCATATTGCCCTCTAAGGCATGTTCCTTTTAAGCATGTCAATGTATCTTCCTTCTCACAATCCCAGCAGCCTGAACACACTGCATGAGATAAAGTCAACTTTTTAATTAAGTTGTCATGAAGTTGTTTTGGTTTTTGTGTTGTGGTTTTTTGGTTGGTTGTTTGGGGGGTTTGGGTTTTGTTTTTTTGTTTGTTTTGGTTTTTTGTTGTTTGTTTGTTTGGGGGTTTTTTTGTTTTTTTTTGTTCGTTTGTGTGCTACTGGAATATGCTTATGTTCCTGTATGTTGCTACAGCAAAATAGAGACATAATGATTTAGGCATATTCCACGTGTGTGAAAATCATTGCCCTGCTTTCAAGGCAGTGCTTTTCAGGAAAGTAAATTGCCTCTAAACTGTACTGGTGCTGTCAGCTTTGTTAAAAAGCAGACTGTAAGCCACCATTTCAAGCCATAGTGTTTTTAATTTATTTTTAATTAAAAAAAAAAAATTTAGCTTAAAAACACATGTGCCTTGAACATTCAGTGTTTGAATGTGTAGGGAGTGCTTTAATGAGGAGCTCATAATGTTATTTGTTACTGTTTTACAATATGCTGTGTTCTCTTCCAAAGTGGTTTTTCCAGGGTGTGATTTGTTTTCTTGGTTTGTTTTGGTTTTTTTCTCTGGAACTATTGGAACTTTTACTATTTATCATCAATTATTTCAGGAGAGGTTGGGAAACAATCAGAAGAACTTCTTTCCGGGGGCTTGCTGGGGCTGAAGAAGCACAGCTTTTCTTGGAAAGCATGACAGTGTGTTTTCAGTTTCGCAAAGATATATTCATATTGTTAAAGTTTGGTTTGATATTTTGCTCTTGTATCATTCGCAACTTTGTGGCATTCAGAACCTTTGCTATTAAAAAAGGTTCTCTGTTAGCAAGTGTTTTTGATTGCAAAACAATTATGCAACAATTTTTACTTAACTAAGAATTTTTAGCTAAACAGATTAAAAGTAACCCAGGCAGGTTACTCTAAGCAAACTACTGTGCAACAGTAATGATTGTGGGATGTGGCTGAAATAAAAACCGTGTTGTAAATAGCCATTTTCCTTGCAGCGAATGGAAATAGTTGTCATGTGATTTTCATTCCCTTTAGAGCTGTGAATAGATTTGGTTGATTTGGAAAACTGTCATGTCAAAATACATCTGTACCTTTAACTTTCAAAGGAAGAAAAGCAAAGTGAGAATAGGTTTTATTACTGATGTCAGGTATAAAAATGTGATTTAGCAATATTAGGTCTTTAGAAAAATCTAGATGTTTTTGTTTAGTGTTGTAATGATCAAACAATCACTCAAACTGCGTTATTTTCTTGTCTTTCGGGTATTTTGAACTTGAAAATGTTTGTAGATATCTTTGGTCTTTAGATCAGAAATCTTGCTTAATATTTGATCTAAAGCACTTTAAAATAGTATTAGCTGATTCATGTGTCTTGTGTATCAATATAACTTTTGATATTGTCTTAACTTGAGTTGCTATTGAGACTCCATTGTTAATAATGTTATTCAATAGATAACAAAGACACAAAGAGCCCGTCTTCAGGGGATTTACTTAGTCTTAGCATTTTACTAGTGTAGCAGATAACTAGATGGATTAAGAATCTTCATTAACATGGTGTGGACTGGCCTTAGACAAAGGCAGATTTATCTTCAGGGTTGGGCCTATCTGATTAATTACAAATGCCTCATTGATTTCATTGTTATGAGTAGCCTGTTCTCCTCATGATTTAGGAACCCTGAGAGACACGTACTTCATCTCCAGTAAACTTGTTTTCTTCAGTGCTAGTCAGAGTACTTCACTGGGAAGCAGTTTCCACTTACCTAATCTCCGTAAAGGTTACCTATGCCATGTATCCTTGTACTTTGGTCAATTCTGCCCAGGAATCCAAAACTATTGTTTTATTCAATGTGTAATCAGTTGCTAATCTAACCACTTCTAAGGAGGTTTATTACTCATGCCATCTTGTGCTAAAGTTTAGGTCTTACTTTTCATCAGTATCTGAGGAGACTGATATTTCTTTTTGTGTGAGTGTGTCTGGTGAAGAGCACTAGGCAGATGGAGAAAGTGGGCTCTTCTCCTGATGTTATTGTTCAAATACAGATTGAGACTTTGTAACCAGCCAGCAGGCTATTAGGGGGACTCGGCAGTAAATCCTTGTTTGCCGCCCTCTTTATCAAATTTTCCCTGAATTATCTCATGGCCTTAGAGAGCAGTGCTGGAGGACATGCAGCATAAGGTGGACTGTGGGCAGATTTGCAATGGGCAGCACAGTGTTGTTTCTGAAGGCAAGTCTGCTGGCGTGCTCAAAAGTTTTGTAGGTGATTGAATCATGTTTTCCTGACTTTCAGTTAAGCAACTTCCTACACTAAGCAAAGGACCTACTGTTATTCAGAAATGTCTTTTTGTATGTGATATATTTGGAAAATAAATACCTTTGGAGTAATAGCTCAACAAAGCATTGTAGTTACTGAAGGGAATTTCTTTGTGCTTGAAAACATAACAAAGCATCATTTATGATACTGAGACATAAAGTTTGTAGAACAAATAAAGTATCTGCAATAAGCCAGTGTTTGTTACATCCCTGTTTTGTTACTAATGTAATCTATAGCTTGAAAAATATCTCCTCCAAATGAGTACAGGAAAAAATTATTTTCTGATAGGCTTTATGTATTGTAATAATTTTTTGTAAGTTTAAAGTAGTGTCTTTGAAACTTATTATGCAGGTGGGCAACAGATTTTATTAAAGCCTCTAGCACCACTGAAGGATATTAAAAGGAATTCTTTTTCAGCTTGGATGCTATGATAAATAATGTTTCAGGCTTGTCAGGGATTTTATAAGTGGTTTTATAGAAAAGACTGCTTTGGGATATTCCATGCATGGGTTTTGTATTTTCTGTTTCATTAAAAAGACAACTGAAGATGCAATTCTGTATGTTCTGTGTCAAGCAAAGTGAGTCTGTTAAAAGAAGATAGACAGTATTACTACATACTATTATGTCATTGGGCAGTAGGTGGCAAGCTTTGCTTTTCCTTCTACTCAGGGTTTATTTTCATGTTGTAGAATGCCAGAATTTTTAGAGGAGTGGTTTAAATTCACTGCATTATGTCATTTATTGGCAGCACATTTCTTTAGCAATCTCTTTTGTTCATTGTAGATGTTTGTGTTCTGTTGAATACTGAAGGAAAACCTCTCTTCAAATGACAGATGGATGCAAATCAAGAAATGTGAGCTCTGTTGTATTGTCTCATGACTTCTGTAGGCAGATTACTAATACATATTATACAAAAGAGGTGAAGTCACAGTCAATCTGAAATTATTTGGGATCCTCCTATTCAACTTCTGGACCACAGTACAGCAAGGGGGCACAGGGGCGCAACACCCTCTTTTAATACAAAATTTTCCCATATTACTTCTATCCCTGTAACTAAAAAATCTAAAGAAAAAATAACAGAATATTTATTTGTCTTTCTTATGATGTGTCATGTCCTGGTCTGTGTGCTCACATCCTCCCCTCCATTCCCCTCTGAATTGCTGTAGCTGTCCTCACAAAGCCAGCCAGCTCTGCTGATGTGTGGGATTCAGCACAGGGACAATAAAACAGCAGCAGCAAATTGTCCAGCTAAAACTAAGGTTGTGTAGAGGGGGCAATGCTCGAGTGCTTGTCTTTAGGAACTTTCTGTTGGGGGTGACTGTTAATAGCTCTTCTCTGCTCAGACTTCTTTCCTAGAGCAAATTACCTGGCACCTGATGAATTAGTGGTCAGTTCTGTATTTTTACCAAGGATGTAGAACCTCTATTCCTGTGCAGTTCATCTCAACTCTTTTCCAGCTTAGGCATTCCCAGATGTTCTCCAGAACACATTTTTATCCATTAGCCAAGTTAATTGTTTGAGTTTCCTCATAATGAACGAGTTAGAATTCTTCTTGCTTTGCTATGAAAGGTTTGGAAAAGGTTGTTCTGGATTAAGAAATTTACACCCCTCTTATTCTCAGTCACTCAATCCTGCGTGCACTTTATCATAATTGCTCTGAGGAAGATCAGCATACTTGGATATTCTTGATCCCAAATATCAACATATTCATTCAATTATGTCATTCTAGAAATTCTAAAACAATAGTTAACATTTTCTTACTAGGGCAGGGCATTCTGCATGAGGGCAGCCTCCTTCTGTAAATAGAATCTCCATATGAATTTACATTTTCAGTCCTGAAGCTTTGTCCTCACACAATTCCTAATGAAGATCAGAAGTGGTTTGCAAGTGGTAATGCAGATCTGAGCTGTCAGTTGAGGGCATGGTTAATTTCATTGCTGCAGGAACACTAGGCAAAAAGTATCTTTGACACCAGCTATTGGTAAATTGAGACCGGTGTTTTGAGATTCTGATACTGTGGTTAACTCTCGCTCCTGTAGTCTTTGGCAGTGCTATGACCTATGTGTGCTAGAACAAAAACTGGTTCAAAGGTAGTTACTCATCTCTTTGTGCTGCCAGGCACTGAGTCAGCCCTCAAGAACACCTCCATTCATCATTCTAGGGAAATGTAGTCATCGGGCACAGGAGCTGAAGTCACTGCTTAGTTCAAATGGCTGGTCTCCCTCAGGACTTGGATCATTTTTGCTGGCAGAGATGATGATTTTTTGATGACAGTAGTGTCAGTCTTGTCTTGGTGTCCTTTTTGAGCACTGCTAGTGCACACTTCAGTGCTAGCCCATTAAGCTAACAGATAATTTGTAGTTACCTCTGGATTGAGTATTTGCTGATAATTGGATTGTAGTAGACCTGGGTCTAAAGACCATGGCCTTAAGTGGGGTGTGAAAGGCAAAAAGCCCTGTGACTATTACAAAATGGGCTAATCATTTGATAGATCTTGTTAGCTCACAATGGTGTGAGAAGTGGACAGATCCTTATGGCAAACTGCCTTGAGGGAAGCCTTTGGTGTTTTGGTGGAAAAAGTGCAGTCTGTTCTAATGACTTGTTTATAAGATCTTTTGAATGTGAACTTTTGGGATATCTACTGCACAGGTTTGGGTTGAAATCTTTGGGGCTGCAAGTATCTGCTGTACTTCTGAGAGCTCCACACAGATTCCCTTCAAAGGACTGGACCCAGATAGTATCTGGCCATGTCAAGTACTGTGCATGTACAGTGAACTTGTGTCCACCAGAAAAACAGAGTTATCTTGGAAAGAATGTTGAAAATATAAAATATCACCACTGCAGCAATATGCAAGGCACTCATGAGATGCAGCTGCTGTCCTATACTTCAAATTACAGTCTTGATACATTTATGTTTTCTTGAAAAAAATCTCACTGTGAATCTACACATGCATTCCCAACAGAATGCTGCTCAATTGCTTTCTGAACCACACTCCCAGATTGCCTTGGAGCAGAGTTAATACTTCGGTAATCTTCAGTTGTTGCCTCTGGGCAGCAATATCCGAGTCTAGAATCCTTGTAACTTTAAGCACTTTTAAAAATACTGTTAGACTGTGACAGGTTTTGGGAGCTTAAAGTTTGTCTTACCTTTGTATGGATTTTACACTAGGAGAGCTCTTTCCTTTGACCATTTTGTGTTTTATAACTGCTATGTGTTTCTGGAAAAGGTAGCAAACACATGTAAACTGTGTTCAATTGATGAATAATCTTATTTTAAATACTGCTGTGATACAGATTCTGTTCTGGTGGACATGGTGGACAAGGATAGTTGTAGAATCAATGCCACTGCCAAATTAGTAACGACAGTGAAGCAGAGATACAAATATACATTTATATACTGGAGCAAAAGCTCTGGTGGCCTGTCTGTCTTGCTTCCTGAACTGGAACCTCAAAGCTCTAAAGTGAAGGACAACTGCTGGTCACCGTAGTCCCAGCTGTGCCTCCTTACTGCTTCGAACAGCTTCTGTTGTTATTATATAATGTCTGTTTGGGTATTCCAGCTGTTGCACACATGCAGATCCTTAACAAGAAGCCGACTCCCCCTCATTCCCCCTTTTGCTATTCCAATGGCTTATAACAGCTTTTCACTGCAGAGTGCGCTTTGCATCCTGAAGTATTTTCCTTCTGTTGCACCCTGGAGGGCTGTATCTATAAACTTTTTTTGTTCTGATGTTGTATTTAGAAATCCAGTGAATTCCTAAATTGGATTGTCTTTTGATGTTCTTCTGGAAGTGATATTAGAAATAACTATAACCCACAGCTGTACGTTCAGAACATTTCTAATGGGAATTCAGGTGATGAAGACTGAAAAGCTTGAGACTGTAAAAGGAAAAAGAGGTGTATAAATTCAGCGATGTAATTATTTAATTTTTTTTTCCCTTTCCCTCCTTCCTTTCCTCCCATTCATTGCCAATTTCCACTATAATTGAAGGCGTAGGGGAGAACTGGTAATTCTATGTGCTCCTTGTAAAGAAGATAATTTTGGGGTGTTTCCAGAGTAGTCAGTTATTCCTTTCTGTAAGTCTCCTTGAAGGGATGGCATCGCATACATTTTTCATGATCCCATTGGGGAAGCGAGACACACAGTCTTCCTATTCAGCCAAGTGAGAGGAAAGTCCCAGACTTACTGTCCCCGAGGTGAATCGGTATAACCCTTTAACCAGCCTGTAGCTTCCCTAGTGAATGCATTAACTTTATCCAAGGGTAGGATGTAGCAAGTTGATGGAAACCCTGTGTTCTGTTAAGCTGAACACAGTCAGGCCTCTTCTGTACAGAGCAGCAGCACGTTGTCATGTGTTGTCATGTACTGTGACGCTTTTTCTACATGATGCATAGTTGATTCATACCAGGATGAGACTTTATAACTGCTATCTGCTTAATTGATATTTACTTGTATTGTGTTGACATTGTTGAAAATGAAGCAAATACTTACAAAAATTATCCGGGGGAGCTCTGGTGACAAATTTCCACTTTGAGGGTGTTTGTTACGCTCTTAGAACTCTCTTCTTTGTAGTGACTGTGTGGCCTGTATGATCCTTGTACTGTAATTTCTACATTTCTGGGTGTTTTTGAAGTGTTTCCCATGCCAAGGTTGGAATCCAGGTTGAGGTGTCCAAGGCTTATTCTCTATTACAAGTAATAGTATGAAAAAGATAAATGTGTTATCTACTGTTCTTTTGTATTTTAACACTACCTCTTTGTCTTCTTTAAAAGTTTAAAGCAGCAGCTGCTGCTGATTATTGTACTTTTTCCTAAATGCTGTTAAGTAGCTTTTTCTTAGAACAGCCATTTTAAAGTTATTCATAGTAAACAAGATTGTTCTAAGAAATGATAAGAGCTTACAACTGTTTAAAAAGTAGCTATGGAAACTAGATAATTCTCAATTTAAAATGAACATTTGTTGCTTTCATTGGCTGTGCTCCCTTCTTCAAAGTGACATGCTTCACAGGCACTCTACAACATTTCTAATTAATTAAATTTTCTTTAAATGGGCAAAATATTCATTCTGATTAAGATATGTTAGAGTTTTAAAACATAAGACTGCTGTTTGCTTAGCTTTCTGTTTGTTTTTTTAAGTCATAAATAGAATCTTCTTTCTCTTCCAAGCTGGAAATATCTGGTTAAAGGAACTTTTCTTCTTGAAACAAGACCAAGAGTGCCAAATTACTGCTTTAAGTCATTTAAGACAAAAGACTTATCTCATGTATGTTGCAAAACATGTCCTGAAGGCTACAGGGGTTATGTTCCTAGACTTGAAGGTACAGAGTTTAGCGGCCATAGCTGCCAGTTTCTTAGGTTACATTATTTGCATTGCATCTCTGACACAAATGGGTAAAGGGTACCATTTTACTTAGATAATGACATTTTAAAAAATCATGGAGTAGTTATTTTCTCCTTAAAGAGAAAGGGGAGGGGGGAGATTCTTTTAGTTGAAAAGAATCAAACCAAAGAGGCAATAAATTGCCACACATTTCTTTCTGTTAAGTCTGTGGCAGCTGCAGTGTTCTAGATAGAGAATACTGTGGGAAGGCTTCTTAAATATTTTTATTTCTACGAGTTCACTTCACAGCTGGAGTTAGTTTTTGATGCTGAGAGGGGTAGATCATAAGCTCTGTGCATATTTGTTGTCAGGTTCCTTGACATGTTGAATTTGGTGTGGCTCTCCTAAGTTTGTGTCTCTTGATTATATTTGTGAAGTTCTGAAATGCCAGTGACTCACATTGGAAGTAGTTGCTATTCTGATTCAACATCCTCTCAGTATATAGAGAATAGTGCAGTTATAGTAATTCAAAACAATTTTATTACCTTTCCTAACTTTATAGAAAACATTATGCATGTGTTCTTAAAATCTTCTTGACATAGTAGTGCTTGCTAAAAAAGGCTTATTTGTAGACTTTTAGCACGCTTGACACAAGCTTCCAGAGCTACTATTTCAGCTGTACTCTTAAGAACATGCTACGAAACACGGCTAAAATATAGCTGGTTTTGGCTGGGGCTGTAAAACTTACATAGTTTTAGAGATTCAGTTAAACTATGAATTACAGTGATTGTCTTCTGAAAATACATAATTTTAATTGTCAGAATTGTTACAGAGAATTGAAAAAGTAATATGTGCCTCTGTTGTAAAATTCAAATGTCAGCTCTTGGTTTTATTTATCCTTTCTGCTTCTCTTCCTCCCATCCCTCCTATGCTATTTGGGGAAAAACCAAAGCAAACCATATAAAAAAACACCAATATCCTTTATAGTTTAAATCAGTTGTAATTGTTGTGCACTGTATTTATTGTAATTGGTTTTTAAATTGTTTTTAATTCAGTAAAATTAAATTATTGCAGTTTGCATGCAGTACACTGTGTGTCAGCCTCATGCAGAATGTTTTGACAATCATAGGAGCTGTAGTTAAGAACTCAAGTTCTTAACTACACTAGGCAGGAAGAGTAGTTACAGCTGGAAGTGCAGCCCAATTTTTAGCCCTTGGTATGTTCTTTTAAAATACTGGCTTTTTTATCATTCTGTGTTATTTCCCAGTTGTTAATAAGGCACTCAGAACTGTGAAACTGCAGAGCCTCATACAGTACAGAACAAGAGCAACTTGTAAGAATTACAGCAACACATGGTGTAAGCTACAGAACAGAGAATGCAAACAAATTTAAGGGTACTTTGAAAGTCACAATATTCTCAACATCCAACTGATTAATTTTAGTAGGAAATTGCTGTGTGTCCTGTAGTTGGAAATTGCATATTTTTTCAGGTGCTTGGTGGACTTTATCTTCATTTCTGTCAAGGAAGATAGCTGGGATATTTCTTGGCTAATTTTGTTAAGTACATTTGTGCTGTATCAAGAGTTAAGCTGAGCTAAAAAAAGCTGCTCTTTAAGAACAAGTATGCATGGAAGATATTTTGGTGTAACTAGATTGCTTTAATTGTGAAAACAAGACTCTGCTGTAATAGTTTCTGTTTCCATGTATGTAGAACTCTGTGTATGAGAAAAAACTTCTTATAAGCTAAGAAGCAGTGGGCTGTAGGGATCATAAAAGGTTAGCAAGTCAGCTCTGCTTATGAACAGCCAATGCCAAATAACATAGGCATACTATGGCTCCTGTGTGGGGCTTTTTGCTTTTTTTCCTCCCTCCCAACCTTGTGTTTCATTTCCAGCCCCCCCCCCCCCCCATATTGTGAGGCACTGCAGCAGAGGGTCGTCATCTGCCTACTAATAGTATCCGTAGTTGCCAGTCATTATCCTGAGCAGGGTAGCTGGGCAAGCAATCTCTGTGTGTAGGATGCTCCTGGTGTCTCCCCATTGCTGAAAGGAAGTGGAGTCTTGCACCAGTCCAGTTTTGGGTATCTCCTCTGGAAGGCAGGCTGCGTGTTTAGAAAGTGCCTGTGGATGATCCCACCTAAAAACAGGAGCCAATCTCAACATGACAGAAAAGACTGCAGGATTTTGGTCACTTCTAGTCAGCTGGAAGGGCAGAACCAGGGCCTTCATCACTCAAACCTCTTGTCTGTGGCTGTGCATAGTCAGCTGAGAGTGTTTGCTCATTTGTCACATATGTGATCAGCCAAGAGAACGAAGGCATTTGAACAAGCTGGGTCCAAAGCAGAGTTTCAAGTATTGGACATGAGTAGTAATTGCTCCATCTTTCACTCTTTGTTCAAAAGTGGGGTGTTAAGCTCAGGGATTCCAAACACCTATGTCTTTTCATCATTAATTTTTGTGTAAGAGTAGGTATGCGGTATTTATTGCTGGAGTTTCTAAAAATAGGACTGAGCAGTAAGTCCTGCCAAAGAACTCAAAGAGTGTTGAGAAATATTAGGCAATTACAGGAACATTTAAGTGCTGGAAACAGGAAGAATGTGCTCAGCATCATTGTGGTGATTCAAGGTAGTGAAGTGGCCTGGGAACACGTAATGTCGGTTTCATAGTAGCATCCAGAGTTTTCCGAAATCCTGATTGCTTTACTAAGGTAGAGGTGAATTTGCCTCATGCAGAACCAACAGGCCAAGTATGAGCCTCAAAAAGGTCTCTTTGGCAGGAATGCCAGTTTCCAAAATTTCAGAGGAACAAGTTCTGCCAGGCTGCTGGGGTTGTGTAATTCACAAACCAGCTGGCACCACAGAATACGATGTTTCCAAAATACAGGCTGTTATCAGCGGTCCTGAGATGGTACTATTTTACTTGTATTCCTACAATGACAAATTATATCAGTAGATTTTATTTGCAAGTTGTCTGTGTTTTAGTATGTTCATAAGGCTGTTTGATCAGTTTTGTGATTTAACATGTATTAGCTTATGCAAATATAGTGAACAGCAAGTTTTTTCTTTGTTTTGGCAGGAAGTTGTCACTGTCAATCATCTTACGTGAAAATATAAATTCTGATCTGGTTTATAATTAAGATACCTCTTTTAGTAACAGGATAATTGTATCTTTTTCTATAGATCCCAAAATACGGCCACATTAAGGATGGTTTTTCAGTTCTGTTGAAACTGTGTTTTAATTTTCAGAATTCTATAACAGAATCATAGAGGGTAGTGCTGTACTTAAATTTTTCATGTTAATAAACCTAGACATAACACATTCTCTTTCAAATTATACCATAAACCAATGAGTTTTTAGAGGTGAATTGTACATCTGAATTGTTTCTCTGTGGAGGGTGCGTAACTTTGCTTTTTTATTTTGTTTTCCCCCCTAGAAAATACAAAGCATAAATAGTGTCATGAAAACATTTTTAAAAAATGAAAAAAATTTTAAAACAGTTACTTTGTTTTTTAATTAATTTTTGTGTTTCTATGTTACTGTGATGATTTAGCAGCTTTAACAAATTTAAATTATATGAAATATATATTGATGGTATTCTTTAATTATATGTGTTTATTTTATACTTCATTATGCATGCAGTTCCCTAGCTAAATAGTGTATTATTTCCAGAAGTACAGTCTGCTTTTTCTGGTTTGCTGAGCAGTCACTAGATGTTTTAAGGTAATTTATATTAGTTTAATATATTTAGGAGTTCAAGCATGTATTTCTTTGAAGTCATTAGCAAGGAAAGAAAAAGAAATCTAGCAGAGAATTTCAATAATGAAGCATGCAAATCAAAAGAATGTGGTGAGAAGACTCTAAATTGAGCCCTAAGGATGTAATTTCAAACACTTTATAACCTGTCCTTTTTATAGTTTAGACTTGTTGGAATGACAGTATTCATCTTATGTTTAAAAACCATCCCTTATGCAACAGGGAGAAAAAGAAATAAGTATTGTGAAATGTGGTTTACTGTTGTGCCTGTATGTAACATGAGCATGTAAGTCACAAGCTTGAGCAACTTAACATACATGCCTAGTGTACTGTACCAAAACTAAGGAGTGGGACAGTATCACAAAAAAAGGAATGTATTGAATTACATTTTCTCAAAATTTACTCTGAAAAATATTTCATATAACAAAGCTTGTAGCTCTAGGGAGAGCAAAATTTTACATGTAGAGAAAGAAGCACAGTGAATTTTTGAGGAGAAACCAGAGACATCCTTAAAAACCAGAGGAATGCCTCACAGACTTCAAATTTACCAACTGCAAATAGGAAAACAAGCTATTCCTAGACCTCTGGAATGCAGTCTGGGCTTTTGGTCACAGTGTTTTTATTTTTTTTTCAAGTAGGCAAAGAGGTTTGGAATAGGAGATCCAAGTTCTTCCAGACATTGTTGGTTCAGCCGTATGTCAGAAATTCTTCATAACTGCTTTCTTGCAAGTTGAACTGTAGGAGGACTTATTTTTATAATAATGAATTAGATCCTTTCACATACTTTGTCCCTGTGTTGATCACGGGCTGAAGTCAGGGATACAGCGTTCTTTAAGATTGTTTGCATTTCACTGCCTTCCAGGCTGACAAATGTGGGTTTCAGGAGCTAGAGTTAGGAACCACAAGGAATCTCTGCTTTGGCATTCCAAGGCAGGGTAAAAGCCCGCTGAATGTAGTCAGTGGGTTTAAAGTCCAAGGATGCAAAGCCGTGTTTGACAAGTAGCAAAGTCCTGGGATGAAATCATGGCCAGCAGTGAAATAATGAGAGTTCTGCCGTTGACTTCAGTGACATCAGGATTTTATGCTAATGTCTGGGAAAACAGCTTGTATGAAAACCCGTTTAACATTTACGTTTTACATTCTTTTGCATATGTACCAAGCAGTGTACCAACCTTTAGTTGTTAAAAACTTAGCAGTTTAGATGGTGATGTAGATCTTTGTAGATCTTTAGGGAAGTGAAGAAAAGAAAAAACATGTGCCTATTCTTTGCAAACTTCTCTGTCTCTAAAGCAATCTGTGTGGCTCAGTAGAGCAAGATCAGTAAGAAAATTGAGATTTTTGTACAGTTTAGCTTTCATCCTTGACCTCAGTGCACTAGAAAATCTTACTTTTTACCTAATTATTTTAGAAATAAAGCTAGGGCACAATTATGATACTAATTATAATTATAGCAATTGTTGGGCTCATTAGCAGAGTAGGGGTGAAGCACTAAATTGAAATCTACATTCACTATTAGCCCTGTAATTTTGGCTGAAAATCATGAACATTTCTCAGACAAAAATATTACTATATTTATATTATCTAGGTTTACTTTCTGAAAAATTACTTTAACACAGTTTTCAAGCAACCAAACTTTTTATAGCAGGATTAAATTAAGCATTAAATGAGGAAAAACAGCCTATTTTTAAACCTAGATTCCTTACATGCTGTTTTTAGATTTGCTTGCTGTATGAAATCTTGTAGTGATCTACAGATGCCAAGAGTTACTGTTGATATACTAAACTTTTTCTTTTTTTAGTGTCTGAAATTAAAAAGTATATGTTGTATCTCCCTTGATTCTGGGACACTAAGCCAATATAGAAATACTCCTCAAGTGTGCCTGTTAAGCCTTAAAATGATTAGTCACGTAGCTAAAATTTACCATATCGGGTCTCCGTTATTAAACAAGCTTGATAAGCTGATAAATAACATTGTGGTGGAATTTAATTATTTTTGTGGTATATCTAATAGAAGTATAAATAAAGCATGTTGATTTTTGTTAATCTGTTGTCAAGGTTCTTTGTCAAGGTTCTCTCTGCAGAGGAATTTCTTAGGTCGTGACAGTGAATAAATGCCTTATCAGTTCTGTTAGCTTTAGTCTGTTCTTTAGCTCTACTGAAGTGACCTTTTTACATCAGGGATCTTGTACTGACACAAAAAGGATATAGGCACAAACATGCTATTTCTCTAGATGTTACTTTTCTGAAAATACATGACAATGAACACATAGTTATAATCCATCATATGCATGTGCTTTTAATGAACAAAATGGCTGAATTTCAACAAACAACTAAAATTCACTAACAATTTTTTGAAATTACCGTCCTCTGATCCTGTGGAAGTTTGCTATCTTAATTAACTAGAAAATATTTTTCTTCATAATGTTATGTTCAAACTATTTGTGTATATATGTCACAAGGTTTTGGAGGCTCCTTAGCCCCAAAATTAGACTCCTGGTAAGTGGAACTGCCTGCTGCTCTCCTCCCTTTCTCTGGTTCTGCCCACAAATGGAAGCATTCCATTTTGGTGATGACTTAATACAAAGGACAGTCTTTATTGCTCAGTTTTGTGGTATGAAGAAGTAGATCATATGGGTTGTTTATCTAGTTCAGCTAAGAAAGTAATTATACATTTAAAAAACTTAGAAGTTTAAAGTATTCTTGGCCCAATGCAAATATTATTTCTACATCCTAAGCACTTCACCACTCATCTTTTCACCCTCTGGGGTACAGCACAACATGTGTCAGACTTGCCAGATGTGGCAGGAAGCATGCTGTTGCTTCATCACTTGAATTTAAGTGACTGCTGTGGAGAACTTGGGTAAGCTTTGGGGTTTGGGTTTTTCTGACCCTCCATCTTTAGGACTACTAAATTTTGTGGTGTAACTTAGGAAGAGCAGTCTCTAGGGTGTTTCAGAGAGTGTATCCTGTAGCCAGTACAGTCTGTCAGAGCTTCTTGCTGCTGATTTCATATACCAGAAAGAGCTTCTGCTGATAAATACACGTACTGAAGATGGGGTCTGGATTTAATCTAGAAATTTTCAAGGCTTCCTCATCATAAACTATGCTTCTTGTCAAGTAAATTTAGAAAGCCTTCAGTAAATGTGGTTAAGAGTCTTAATGTGCAGCGACCATTTCCCCAGTCAAACATGAAGACATAATTTGTTCTCATATAAGCACTTTTGTGTATAGTGCTTGGGGCAAAGTCAGGATTGTATACATCTGCTAGTAGTTGCTTATGTAAGAAATCAGTATGTATTACAGAGCGATAAAGTGCTCCAACTTGCACACCTGGCACTTCCTTAGCAGGAGAAAAGTAAGGTCTGTTTGCATTTTTTATGATCAGTTAGGAAACTGATATCCTTAAGTATAAGGATTTCTGAACTTTTTTCTGTGATCTCATAATCAAATTTGAGGTGTGTTCATCAACCATTTATACTGGCAGTCTTGAAAGCAATATTGATTGATTATATCTTGTCATAGTTCTGATTATGCATTATGTGGAAAAAGTATTTCTTTTTGTAGTCTGGAGCTTATTGCAGTTTATTTTTAATTAAGGGTTATTTTGTATCTTTCTGTCATATATTCCCTAAAGAATTTCTCTGGAACCAGGGTCTGGCTTTTCCCTGCCTGGGCACTTTCTGGACACTCTTATCTTTGTGAATATCAATGCCTTTAAAAGCTTTCCTTGTTATTTTCACTCATCTCTTTGCACTCAGTAATGCTTTGAGTTTTATCTTTTAATCCAGTTTTGTACGCTGGAAACTTTCAGTGGGCTGATGCGAGAGTCTCTTGGCTGGTTGGCTGCAGTCAGCACAGACATCAGTTATGTGTATGATAACTTCTGGTTGCTTCTCATGCACATTGTCATGTTCATCAGTGCTCAATTTCATCTACGGTCCAGGTACTCAGAGTCTTCGTCTCTTCCTGTTTAGCCACCATTAATTGTTTTGGGTTTTTGTGTATTTTCCTACTTGTACGTGGGACTAATTTATAAAAAGGTTATAAACCTGTGATATATTCCTTTATATCTGACTCCTTCTGAGAAGCTCTGTTTATACCAGCAAGATCATACTTGTAAAACATTTTCTAGACATAACAAGCATTAGTGAGAAAATGTTTTTTTTGCTAATCCATCTGCATCTTTGCAAAAACTTGATGGGGTAATTACTTGCTCCTTGCATTTATGTTTTTCATGATCATGAATTAACCTGCCAGAATATCAAGAATAGGCCAAGGTTTTCAGTTCTTTATTAGCATTTTTAATTTTATTTAGATATTATATTCCTAAATGACAGATTTCTGCTTAATTCAGACAAGGATGTAAGTGTATTCCTGGAGTGAACTTATCTTGTGTAAATAAGTAATTGCTGGTCTGGAAGACAGAATAGTAATTGAGGATTTTCTGAACTACTGTAACAAAATTGCATATACTTTCAAGTTACTTATTTACCTGAAGTGAGGTCTTTTCAAACCATGTATATGTTAGTAGACTTCAAAAGGATATAATATAATTAATATATATTCAAGAAAATCAATCTTATGTTCCATATATTGCCCATTTTAAGCTTACAACACTGTTCTATAATTTTAGATTTCTTAGTAGTCTCTTGTAATATAAATCTTCAAAGATTTTTTCAAATTTCAAATAAATTACACCAACCTACTGCTCTCTTTGTCTCCTGTTTTGTTTAACATGCTCAAGAATTTGAGTAGATTAGTGATGCGTGGTTTTGCTTTGCAGCAGCTGTGCTCACTTGCCTTTATCGTATAACATCCATTGTGGGAGTTTGTTTCTATATTTAGTTGTACTTTCAGCATACTTTTCTAATACCAAAGTCTGTCTCATTGGTCGAGAGATTAAAAATTATCACTAGTTAATATGCCTTTATCCCAGTCATTTTTTAATTACACAGTGTCAGTGTAACATGCCACTAGTACTATGGAAGCAAAAGCAATTTTTCTGTAGAAAATGTAAGGTAAAACAGGGAAGGGGAAGAATTTACTGAAGATGATGTATTCAACTGACACAGTGGTCTGGTTAAATAAGTCTGCTCCTAAATAGTGAATTTCATCTTGACTTGGTGGTGCAACACAGTGGATTCTTGAAGGTCAATTTCTTAATGCAAATGTTGGTGATATTAGCAGCCACTCTTTTAAAAGCTGAGTTTGATACTGACAGAATATCTTCCCTGACTGTAGTATTATCAATGTTGCATCCTGGAAAACAACAACAGAGAACTCCAAAACAAACAGTTAACCAATAAAAGCAAGGGAACAAGAACAAGTCAGCAACACACCTAGGTTTTATGTGGAGGAGTTTTTTCTTTTTTTGCCTCCTTGAACTTTACTGGTAAGAGGTGTCTGAAAAGTTGAAGATGTATGTATGGCTGGAAATCTACATAAAATAATCCAGATGTCAAATTAATTAATCTGGATTTGTGAAGAGCTTCACTGGTTGAGTGTTAGTGAAAGTGTGCATGAGGTAACAAATAATTTGTAACTCCTAGTTGTTCATTTGGTGCGTGATGAAAATGGAAGTTTGTGAATTGCTGTTACTGTGAGACTTAGACTCATCTGGTTTGTGTTCGTTGTTGTCTCAGATTTTTCAAACCTTCATACATACTGTTCCTTTAATGTTGGTTTAATGTTAGATACTTGAAGGACACTTAAGACTTAATACTATAGGAAGATTTCTAAAAAATTTGTTATACTTGTATCTTGAGGGCATGCTGGGAATGGGGTAGAGCAAATTTTCTGTACTTCTTTTAATGAAAAGATGTGGTAGGCAAGCTTTCTTTTTTATTTAAACAACTTTGAATTCCTTTTGGCCCTTTTTTAATCATGGTGTAGATTAAACAGCTGTATTAAGATTTGTTGTATTACCTTATATACAAACCAAATCAACTTGATGATGAATCAAATAAGATCTTATCCATATTGTAAATAGCATTCTAACTCTTTAAGGGTGTAAAAAAGTAGGAATTAATAACTTGATGATTATTTGAAAACTAATTGGTCACATCCAAACTACTGTCTTTGCAAAATTTTGTCTGGGGAAAAATGTTTTGCAAAGATATAAAGTCAAGGCAGTTTTATAATGAAAGTATTAATGGAACATTGTAAGGTTGTTATTGTAGGACAGGCAGGTCTCAGTGCTTGTTTTTCAGTGTTTGCACAGTATTTCAGGGACAGGACTTTTAAAAATACATTTAAAATACATTTTTGCACATAAAATCCATTTTGTGCAGAACTTTTGAAATGGTGAAAATAAAGAAAAGCTGAATGCTTCTCTCTTTCATCTCTTGTTACTGGTAAGGCCTTGTGAAATAGGTCATCCTTGATTAATGATGGTTTATGATAATGTAAAAGGCTTTGAAGAAATCCCATCTGTTCATCATCAGCTGGGAAGTTAAACTTTTTCATATATCTTTAAAAAAATACATATATATCAAAGAAGCAGTACAAGGAGGAAACAGCTGGCAAAGGTCAGGCTGAACTAGCAACTGAATTTTAACAATTTATGGGGGGGTAGGGGGTTAGTTCTATTTTCGTGCCTTTTGAACTGGTCTGCATATTTCCTTTATCTCATGGTTTTAGAAAATGCTGGTTTTCTTCTCCTTTTGATTTTTCATTGTGTCTCTGGGAGGAGGTAGTGAAGAAGGAATTAATTTCTACACTTGCATGAAGGATTCATGTTAACAATTCATATTTTCTGAAGTGTTGCTAGCTAGGAGCCAGGCATGGGAACATCAGACTTACAGTAAATAAAATAAAGCAACCTGAGTGAAATTTGTCTTAGTTTAGTCTAGCAGTACTTTTCATGCCAATGTTGTCAATCTCATTTCTGCTTGCCAGAGTTACTCTGATACATCACATTCTTTCTTTGGTTTATCGAACAAGAGAACTTTCTTTTGCAAGATAGTTAGCTGGAAATGTTTCTTTTTCCTTTGTAGTGTTCTCATGAACTTCTTAGTGTTTATCATATTGTTTGTTTGTTGAAGGTGCGGTTAGACATCGGTTTGTCTGCCTGGTGTACCCTTCAGCAGTGGAAAGTATTTGTGAAGTGTATTAAGTTAATGTCAGTTATACACCAAGATCATCAAAACTGAGCATAAGTATGTAAGAAAAAGGGTCTCGACACATCTTAACTTTGGTTTTGTGTGATTTTTGTAAGCATATACCTTGGTGATTTAGATTAGGTACCTTAGGTCTGCATTGAAACAAAAATTATCAACTTGCACATCATATGGAGGTGTTTCCTTTTATAGAACTGGACTGCTGAAGTTCATAGCTTTACTGTGTACTACTGAGTAAGGTGCCCTCGGAAAACAAAGCTGTCTTAGCAATAATTAATTAACATTAATATTTAAAGTAAACTAAATTAAGGAAGAAAATTATAATACCTGAGAAGGAAGGAAGGAAAGAAGAGGCAACTTTTGTAAATTGAGCTTTCAGTCTCCAATGTCTGACATTCACATTTTTGGTGTGGCATGATGTGTTGTTGGGCTTTTTAAATTATTTTTTTAAATTTTATTATAATTTTGAGTTTTGTGATGGATTTTTTTTGTAGGATGACAGTTGGGCTTCAGTGTGGCTGGATGTATGGCAATAAAATAATAAAAATAAAAGGACCTAATACTAGCAAACAAGGAAGGCCTTGTTGAACATGTGGAGTTTGGGGCAGCCTTGGCTGCAGTGACCATGACAGTGTGGAGTTCAGTATCTTGCGTGAAAGAAGAGGGACTTCTGGAGAGCTAACTTTAGCCTATTCGCTGACTTTCTTGAATGAATGCCATTGGAATGTGCCGGCAGGAAAGAAGGATCCAAGATACATGGTCAATATTCAAGGTCTGCTTTTTTCAGGCTCAAAACTGATGCATCCTGATGAGCAAAAAATTGAGCAAAGTGGGCAAGAGACCTGGGTGGATGAACAAGGAACTCCAGTCAATACTCAAGCACAAGCAAGAGATACACAGGAGAAGTAAGCACGGACAGAACACTTAAAAGATACATAGAGATGTCACAGTACGCAGAAATGCATCAAGGAAGGCTGAGACTCATCTGGAATTAAAGATCTGGTCATGGATATCAACTACAGCAAGCAAATACATCAATAACAAATGGATAATGAAGAAAAATGTGAGCTTGCTATTAAATGGAGTGGAGACTCTGGTAATGGAGTATGCAAAGAAGGCAGAGTTACTGAGTGCCTTCTGTCCATCAGACTTCACTGACAAGACCAGCCCTTAGGAGTCTCTGACCTGGGAGACCAGGGAAAAGGAATAATGGAAGGAAGACTTTTGTTGTGTCAGGGAGGTTTGGGTTAAAAATCGCCTTGATGTCTATAAGTCTCTGGGCCATGATGGGATATATCCATGAGGGCTGAGAGAGACGGCAGACATCACAACTTGGCCACTCATGGTCATCTTTGAAAGGTCATGGCAGTCAGGAGAGGTTCTTGAGGACTAGAGGAAAGCAAGTCTTCAAAAAGGGCAAGAAGGAGTACCTGGGCAACGACTGCCTCACCTCAGTCTCTGGAAAGGTAATGTGAGTGCCTTGTTCTGGAGGCTGTCTTTTAAGCATGTGGAAGACCAGAAGGTGACCAGGAGTAGTCAGCATGGATTCACTAAAGGTAAATCATGCTTGACCAACCCAATTGTCTTCTACAGTGACAAAACTACCTGGATGGATGAGGGGAGAGGAGTGAATATATTCTGTCTGGACTTCACCAAGCCCTTCGACACTGTCTCTTACGATATCCTCTTAGGCAAACTTGGGAGGTGCAGTCTGGAGGAGTGGACAGTGAGGTGATTTGAGAACTGGCTGAATGGCAGACGACTTGACCAGGTCCCATTTAGTCCCTCATTCATCAATGACTTGGATGATGGGGCAGATGGCTCCTCAGTAAGTTCACTGGTGACACAAAACTGGGAAGAGTGGCTGATATCCCGGAGTGCTGTGCAGAAGAATCCTGACAGGTTGGAGGATGGGCAGAGAAGAATTGTCTGAAGTTCAGCAAAGGCAAATACAGGGTCCTGCCCCTGTACAGGCTGGGGAGCAATCTGCTGGAAAGCAGCTCTGGGAAGAAGGACCTGAGGGTCCTGGTGGAAAACAAGCCATCTATGAGCCAGCAATGTGTTCTTGTGGCCAAGGAGGTCAATGGAATCCTGGGGTGCATTAGGAAGAGCATTGCCAGCAGGTGAGGGGAGGTGATCCTGCCCCTCTGCTCAGCCCTGCTGAGGCACATCTGGAGTGCTGTGTCCAGTTCTGGGCTCCTCAGGAGAAGAGAGACATGGAGCTCCTGGAGTGGGTTTGAGCAGAGATACAGGTTATTAGGGGACTGCTAATCACAGATCATTAGGAAGACCCTGCTTGAACAGAGAGGCTGGACCTGTTGACCCCACCAATGGTCCCTTCCCACCTTAACCATTCTGGGATTCTGTAATGCTTTACAACTTGTTATAAGCTTAACAGAAAACGCTCAGTCACTTAAATGGCAGCATCTGTATCTCGTGTTTTGATCTCTGTCAAGTCCTGCTTATACATTCAGTATAGACACTCTTTCATGTCCAAGAACAGAAATGGATGTCCTGATACACAGACATCAAATGAGATCCATTAGAAAAAGCAGGTTGTGCAGGAGTGACTCTTCAAAGAAATGAAGTTCATATGTAAGCAGTGCTGAAGGCAAAAACTTCAGCTTTATCTCAGGCTGAAGTTTCCTGGTGATACTTCTTACCAGACTTGTGTTGAATTCCGAGCAGGACCTCCAGTGCCTCTGAAGCCTCTTTTTTGACCTTCTGGTAGGAACCCTAAAGACAGCATAGAAAATACAGTGTTCTCTCTTAGTCTGGCAAAAGGACTTTTACTGAGTGGAATGAGACTGTGTAAGTACTGTATTACAAAAATTGACTTGGAGACAGCCTGAGCAGTTATGTTTCTGTTCTACATAGGAGTTTTAGAATGTCACTATTAATGAATGCTCTTGTTAACTTGGATCGGTTTGAGAGAAAAAGCATCTGTGTAGGACAAAACCCCATTGTTTGTTCTAACCACAAATCCATTGACTACAGCAGTTACTAAGCATCTTGAATAACATGACCAAGGAGTTAGGCATTGCTTTGGAGATAGGGGCTGGCTCAGGCTCCACATGTCGGAAAACAATGCAGTAGTCATCTAAGTTCTTAGCTGAAACTCTGCAGTCTCACCACTGTGGGGAAGTGCTGCTCAGTTGTCCTCTGTAATATAGGGCTCATGACTTATTCAGAGGACAGTTATTTACCCTGCAGAACTGTGGCTCTGAGGGATGGTTGTTAAAAATCCCATAACTTTTCCATTCTTCCATTTTTGAAGACCGGAGTAGTTACAGACCCTCGGCTGAGAATAAAATGAAGGAGGCTTGCAGCATCCCACTCTATATGCCTTCATTTGAACAAAGGACAGTGTAGTCCTAATAGCCACTGTTATTAGGTTAGTAATTGATCCTCCTCTGTGGAGTGTGTCTTTACTGTCTGATCTGCACTAGTTACGAGTGCTTGAAGGCATATTAGTAGTGGGTTTGTTACATGAAATTGTGCTGTTACTTGCCGGGGGTGGGATTCTGCAGCCCAGGGCCCCAAAGCAGCTTCCATTTTCATTGCATGTGGCTAAGAGCTGCCCAATCTGCTGCTTTATTAATTCCTGGAAGAGTGAAGGCCAGTTTGTTAGTGAAGAAATGATTCCTGCTGCTGATGGTCACTAAATAACCGTGGGCTTTTTGATAGGGAGAGGAGGGAATTATTACTGACACTTGGCAAGGCCTTGTGCATTGAGAAGCTGAGGTCATAGGGAGGAATCTGACCATACAAGTAAGGATTAGCAGTGAGGGAATCTGTGATCTTGAAAGAATCTTCTTGTTAGCAGGAAGGGGAAATGGTTTTGCTGTTAAGGGAGGCTGTGTGGTTATGGGACATTTGTGGTTATGAGATTATTTGTCAGAGATGTTCAATAGTGCAGGCAAAGAGAAAGCGGATGGGCAAAGTAATGTGACTCTGGGAAACAAACCTTCTGATGAGGTGGGAAACAGACTGAAACGGGGGAAGAGGAGGAGTGCTTTTCTCTGTGGCTAGAGGGATATGGTGAAGAAGAAAATTGTTTGTGGAAACAGAGGGGGAAAGTCAGCTGGGTTTAGGTTCTACTTAATATAGTTGGTATGAAATGACAGTTCTAAGAAATGGAATAAGGTTTGAATGCATCACTGTTTCTCTGACCAGTCTGTAAAGCTTTGTGTGTTAGCAAATTTGAGTTGCAACTCATGATTTTGATCAAGGCTTCTCCCTGTTCCTCCCTATTTTCTGAGCTGTGCCTGATATTTCTCTTGCCAAGTCAAAAGAAAGTGATCTAATCCCTGTAGTCTTCCTTTGTTAGGAGTTTGTTGAGCTGACAGGACAATGAGGGTGCTAAATGCATGGAAAATCAGGTGCTTTCTTTTAACCTAGTAGGTCTCACATATTGTATTTTGACAGTTTGGAGTACAGTTGAATTTGTCTTCAATTTTTTTACAAGTAGTTTCTAAGTCTAATTCATTAATTCTTACATTATTCTGTCTTTCCTCTCTCCAAAACAGGATGATACCCCTTTCATCTCAGACACTGATGATGAATCTTCATCATGGCCAAACACAGGAATATGTGATTAAACCCAAATATTATCCAGTTAAAAAAGTGATTTCAGGAGAGCAGTCCACTGAGGGCTCATTGCCACTGAGACTGGGCCAGGATCAACCTACATCACCTTTGCGATGTGAGTACAGTTACAAAAACCATACTCTCTTCTCTCCCCACCACAAAGCCCCCACTCCCCTTTTTTTAAGATCTTGAAATTTTCTGCAGTAACACTTGAAGACAGATAAAGGTTAAAATAACTATTCATCAGAATTCTTAAATTAGCAAATGCTCCAATATTCTGCATTTTGTGGAGAAGCAAAACAGATTTCCTGGATGAAAAAAAAATTGAACCTGATTCATTGTTGAAAATTTGTCATGCTATTTCTAGATAATAGTTTTTCCTTCAGGAAAAGGTGCTGTGTGAATGCTTGCTAGAATAGGCACAACTATGAGTATAGTCAGTGTCAGTATGATGGATACCCTTTTTTGAAAGCTGGAGTTCAGGATTGTGGTCTCATTGGTGACTATTTTTCTCTATATTTAATTTATTATGTGTTTATGAATTTCTGCACAGTATGGAGGCTGCCTGAGAGTTTCTGCTTCATATTATAAAGAAAGGGCTGTGTAGGTGCCCAGCTTGTGGCCTTGGCTCATGCCCTGTTGTGTGCAGAGCTTGAGGACAAGTTTTGGCTTAGAACATGAAGAGCTTGATGAATTATGGGTTAGGTATTACAGAACGTCTGCTGGCTTGATTTGGAGAAAAGCTCCTGCATTTGAATAATGGGCTGATTAACATTGAGACCTTAAGGTACTTGCAGTCTCTTGACAGACTTCCTTTGCTGTAGCACAAAGAATTATGGTCTGCTGAGGCTTTAGGGAAGAGCCTTTTCTTCTAAATCTTTAAATAGAATTCCTTTGTGTATCATTGCATTTCTGCATTGCACATCTTTATGGTCTGTCCATTTATACTTAAATACAACTCCCTGGTTCCTTTTCCTCAAGTGTAAGTTCATGGATGGTAAATGAGAATATTGGCTCTAATGGGAAGAACAGTGGGCAGCTGGAGGTCTTTCAATTAACATTTTTAGAGTGGTGAAGTATACGTCTTGCAAAGTACTATCTCTCTTTCTTAGAAGCTTCAGAAAGATTTTTTTTAAAAAAAAAATCACACTGTCAACATCAACCAGTAGTCTGTTTTGTAAATAAGATAATACTGCTTTTTTTCCAGTCAGCAGTCATTTTCTTTCAAATAAAATATTAATGGTCAGTGGGATTGGATTGTGTCCCTCTCTTCTGACTCTTACTAGTCAAAGAATATACAAATTCCAAGTTGTATAGTTCTCCATTATTTGGAGTGACTGTTCCAGGTTGGATTCTGGCCAAAAAAAATCTTTCCTTTTGCTCCTATTTTTCAGGCTGTTTGAGTCAGTCTACCTTAGGTACACTCAGTGTTACACTTACAAGTATCAAGCTGCAACTAAATGAATGGATTCTCTGAGTTGTTTTTTTTTTTTTCTTTTTTTCTTCTATGGTAGTATAAGGAGATGACTCTATGCAGCTGTAAGACAAAGGAGTCAATGCTTCTAGCTTATTTGAGCCCCACTGTTAATTACAGTACTGTGAGGGACAGGACCGGGAGAAGGAAAACCAGGAGCTGAAGACAAGAGTGTTTTTTATCAAATTCTAATAAGCCCCTTAGTGAGCAGTGCATTAGTAAAACATCCTACCCTTACTGAAAAGCTTATGAGTCCTAGAACAGCCAGAGGACAGGTAGTAAAAAGAGTTTTTATAGCCTGATAAGGTCAGCCATGACTTAAGTGTTGACTCAGAGGTAAAATGCAGGACTAAGTGTAAGGCTGTTTGGATGGTGTTGCAATTTCTGATCCTGAGCTCTCTAGCAGCCTAAAAAACAGTCCCGTTACCTTTATCACCTGTTTTCTACATCTGTGAGGTGGGAGTCAGTGATGGCAACTTCTGATGAAGCAGTTTAGATATCTGCTAGTACAGAGTGCGGTTTGAGCTGTATGTTGTTAGTGTCTAGGATTATATATTCCTAGCCTGAGCAGGAGACTTACAACTTGGCCTTCTGATTAGGGTGGCTTCTGATTTCTGGCGGTGCTGGAAGGAACTTGAAGATTAGAAGACTACTTGTTTTCATAAAAATTGAGTGCTAAATTTCAACTGTCAGTATTTTAATGTTAGGGATGTTTGAATTAACTATGGTGAGGTAAGATTAGGGTGTGAAACTTCATGTCAGGTGTTCTGTGATAACCACAAATATGAAGTTCCTAGTCCTGTCTTGAACACAGATGGACTCTGTGAATTAGGTCATGCTTATGGTTTATGTTTATTTTCTAGTTAATTTATGAGAGTGGCTGATGATCTCATGGTATTGTGTTATTGCTCTTAAATGTATAGTCTTCTTTAATGGTGGAGCCTCTTACTTCATTGAGCAAAGGAATTGGTAATGGCAGTGTGGAGATAATTGACAAGAAAGAGGGGGAAAATGTAATAATTTTATTAAAAAGCAAAAGCCATAAAGTTAGTGCTGAATCCTTCAAAACTTTTTTTTTTTTTATCCTATCATTTAATAATTTTTTCAGAGAAGAGAAGAAATAGTATCCAGGTGATACTCGGTAGCATTGCCCAAGGGTCCATAGCTGTCAATTTACATGGAGTGCAAAGCTACTCATTCTGGGTTTTTTTTTAATGATTGTTTCTATGTGTTTTACTTGATAGTATTAATGGTGTGACAGAGATTGGCATCTATGAAAGATGCACTCCACAGAATATACTTATTTCTCTAGCTGTAGCTACAGTTGGTTTCGATCTTTCTGGAATTCTGTAGATTATTTCAGTCCGGTGATATGAAATGGGTAGTCCTGAAACTGGAGAAGTGTCAGTCTTTCATTACCTTTAGAGACAGGTATGTCCTGGCAGAGGCAAGTGACATGTGGGGTACTGGCACAGTGGGAAGAAAACTGCCAAACGTGATCAGGTGCTTCTGAGCATCTTCTGATTCACAGAAAGTCAGTCATGTTTAAATGCCCCACCACAGTGTTGTCAGATGAGCTTCTGGAGATACTGGGGTAAAAGACATTAAAGGTAAGTCACATTAAAGATTTTTCAATTAAAATTAATTCACAATTCTGTCTGGAATTTTTACTCTGGTGTATTTGTAAGCTGTTTCACTTCTCTGATCACGTTCAGAACATGCAGGATAGTGCTCTTATTAAAGATAACAACTAGTGTATTCTTTTTTGGCTTTTAAGCTGAATTTTACTGTAAGGATATATATCATATCAACAGAGCTTGCAGATTTAGTAAGCCATTGGGTTTAGTTTAATAGCATTTAAAGTCACTCTGAGATGTGAAATTGAGTTACCTGCCAGTAGTTATTTCTACTGTTAAGCATTTTGAACTTTTGTCCTGTGAGATACAAGCCATCTCCCAAGACTAACTAGTGTAAGGAATGATAATGCTTGCATAAAATTTTTAATTTCTTAGTGCTAAATTTGTAATTTTCATTTATTGTGCCTAATAGGTAAGGCAGTTAAAATTGTGCAGAGTGATTTTTAAGAAGTTTTGTTTTTTCTAAAACAAAACAAACTAAAACCTCACCCTGAAAATAATATTTAAGATCTTAAACATTGTTTTGGGTTCACTGACTCATTCAAATTTTCAGAAAGGTCACTGTTTTATGCCATAATTAATTCTATCTCCTTATGCCTTGTATTGTAATACAGTTTAATTTATATTGCTGTATGTTGCTTTTTTTCAAAGGACTCACATCACATTTAGTACAGGAGAGAAGAATCAGGACCCATAAATATGGTGGTATATAACTTTAATGTGCTTGTTTTTAGAACTATTCTAAAATGAAATGCTATTCTGTTTGCATGCCTTGAAATCATCTGTTAAAGCTATTACACTGTAAAGCATCTCTCTGATTCTATTTAATTAATATGCTGTTATATTTAAGCTACTGCAAATTAGTCTTCAGCTATCTTTGTGTTGAATTAGCAAATACTTAAGCATAAGGCTTTGTAAATTCAGAGCCTTCTCAAGCAAATGGAAATAGCTCATGTTGGGTAGACTGACAGCTGCAGAGAAATTGTAAATAGAGTTTTGCACCAGAAGGAAGACTGAATATATAGTGATAAGAATAAGCTTGCAGTGGAATTTCTATGATCAGCAAATAAAAACTGCAGACAATGACATGATGTGAATCTCAACATTTGTAATGTAAACATAAAAAATACCTTAATATGTAGGTGAGGGCAGCAAAATGTAAATCTTATAAGCCAATATATATATATATATTGTATAAGCTCGCCATGAACTCTGAGTAATTCTCAAGGGATGCATTGCTTGCTTAAAACTACATGCTGTCATATTTGACCTATAATCTGCCTAAATATTTAGAATTTCAGAGTTATAAATTCTCTAATGACAACAGCACAGAAACTTCAGCTGTAAAATTCTGTTTGCAACCTGGTAGTCCATAAAACAGTAGGAAGATTTTTTTTTAGTAATTCAGGTATATCTACCTCAGACATTACTCTCTGAATGGCACTGTTAAATAGTAACCACTCATCATCTGAGCATGAATCCTCTAAATATCAGTGCTTATCGCCCTAGCTTTTTAAATGCAATGCTGAACAAAATTAGTTAGTGCTGTTTCTGTTGGTCTAAAATGTATATGACAGTAAGCAAATTCTAAACTGAGCGTAGTCTTTCTGGAATTCCTTTCAACACTGTTATTGTGAGAACTGCTTATTACAGCAGTAAGAGGCTAGGAAGTTCTCAGTTTCACTCTATCCATTTCTTGTGCTATAGGGTTCTTCAGAAAATGTATTTAAATATACACTTCATTTTCCAGCCTGAGATGGTTGTAGGCTAGCGTTTAGTGGTATTGTGCATTTTACCCATCGAGATGAAAATAGTGAAATTTCTGCTTCTGAAATCAGTTGTCTCTTGTGTTGCTGAGTGTGTAGGACTGTTTTGTACAGCCTCTCACCAGACTACAGTTCCCCATAAGTACAATGATGATGCCACCACTTACCTATTTCAGAGGCACGTTGAAAAAATGTATTAATTAATGCTTGACTTGACCATAGAATGCACTGAAAGCAGAAGAAAAACTCAAGAGTACTTTACCTACAACTGGAATGGTATTATGTGATGTAAAATAAGGCGTGTGTTTATACAATGAAGTTATCCCAAGAAAGAAGGGAGGATAAGCAAGAAAATGAGACTAATCTCTCTCTTCAGGAAGACAATATGACAAATATGTGAATTTTACAATTGAAGTTACATGTTAATGTCAGGAAAATTAATCCACAAACGCCAGAGGTGTATGTCCAAAAAGGAGACAGAGGAGTCCTGTAACTTTATTCATGAATAAAGGGAGAGGTCATGGGCATTTCCCATGGGGTCTCTCTCAGATTGATAAAGGACACAGCCTCTTTTATCCTAATTCCCGACCGCAGTTTCCCTCTCTCTTTTCCCCATTGGCTGAGGGTACTCGAGAGGTACAGATTTCCCGGAACGCCTAATTAATATACATCCCCCCCTAATACAGACATCCCCAATACACATCCCTCTTTTCTTCTTATTCTTGTGTCTCTGTTCTTGTAGTTTATTAACACAGTTTCGGGTAAATCTAACTAGGGAAATTCCTATGGAAATCCTACCTATTGTTCCTTCTATCTCTCAGTATCAAAGTTACCTTACCAGCAGACTCAGGTCTTATCTTTACCAGCCATTTGTTTGTAAAGACACTCCCTTATTCCTTTCATTAACTTGATAAAATTAGGTACTATGGAAAACCCCTTTCTTTTAGGTAGATGGGGTTTTTTTGGTCTTCACCAAAATTCTTTATAAAATTTGTAGAGGAGAACTTGTCTCTATTTTAGGTAGTAAATTAAAACATGTCTTGAATTTAAGTAGTACAGGTTAAATAAAGTTTAGTGAAATTGTTCTTGCAGCACCCTACTGTGGCTTGGTTTGTATGTGTTGTGGCTAGAAGTTGGACAAATATGCCTTTATGGATTTTGGACTCTTAGGATCTGCACATGGTTGTGGGCAACTCTTAAATTCTGGGGTAGAGATGAAGCCGAAACAATATGAAAGTCGTGCAACTCCTCTAACTGTGGACAAGTTATAGTGCATCATATTTTGCATAAGTTTATGCACATGAAATAAGTTTAAGGTGGAAGAAAATGTCCCAGCACTTAGAGTTGTGATGTGCAGAGTACTCTGTCACAGATTTGGCATAACAATAGCTTTCCTGTATTGGCAGCACAATACACGTGAAGCTTTTCTGAAGGCTTGTACCTAATTACATATGCTGGCTTCACTGATGACTTCATAGTTTGATTTGAGCAAAACCAGGTGTCACTTTGAAATTCCAGTTTAAACTATTTTTGTGGAATTGCACCATTCTGACTTCATTATGTGACACTTACTTCATAATAATAGTATTTCCCCACCAGGAAGTATGGGTAAACAGCTGTAAAAGGCATAGATGTTTTACTGCTTAAAAAAGTGCACACAGAGATATGACATATGTTCCATGTAAATGCATCTGTATGATTTGACATTCTACCCAAGTTCAGACTTTAGAGGAAAATCTCCATCAGGTCTTCACTGGGTCAGATTTTCTTCCCACCATTCTTGGTATTTCTTTGTAGAACTGCCCTTCATGAACAGCAAAATGATTCTTTCACTGGCTTGTCTTAACTATATCATTGCATTGTGATCCCTTTTAACTTCTGCCTATCAATATATTTATGGATATTAGAGTTAAAAGTGGTAACTTTCCTAACTAAAAGTTTTGGGAAATTTGGAGATAAGAGAGGATGTTAAGGCTATGCTCTGAACAAGGTATAGCCGGCAGAATGAGGTGGGTGAAAACAGAATAAACAGGCAGAAGACCAAATAACTGAAAGTTACTATAATTTCAGTAAGAAATAACTGCAAAATTGCAACACAGTCTGTTTGGAGGGAATGTAGAGTCAAATTTGCTTCAGTCACTCATGGCAATTCATGTGTTGCTCTTAAAATTTTACATAATCAAACACAAGGGAATGGGCTAAGTGTATAAATGCCAGGGATTTTTGTGTTTTGTGTTCTCAAAATGCACATTTGTCAATTGTGCAGTGTGTTCAAAGCCTTTGCTCCCATTCAAGAGGCAGAAGGGATTTTTCAGGAACATTCTAAAAAGTTTTAAGAAAAAATCTTGGTGCTGTCAGCATCAGGGTCAAACAGCACTGTGGCTTTTTTGAAGAACGATTTTAGTGTGAAGCATCCTTTTCCTCTCTCCCATTTAAGAGCATTATTCTTCCTGCTGTTGAACAGCATGGCAATTCATAACAGCCATTTAAAGTTTACTTTTGGTTCCAGCGGGACTTGGACACAACAGGCTACATTCTGGGTATAAATTAAGTGGGTTATCTAGATTCACACTAATGCATCTAACTACTGAATCAAGCAGCACATTTACTTTGCTTTTGCTTCAAAATATAGGATGACAAATACTGAAAAAATAACTAACAATTGAATGCAGTTTACTTAGCAATTATAAAAGACTATGGAGCTCTTTGAAAACCTTGGAGACAGAATAGCTCTGTATAAATAAATACAATTTCACTCAGTATACTGTTGCTGTAGGCATTCTAACAATACCCTTTCTAAGTTGTCTTCATGATTGTTTGTGTATCCATAAAGGGCTCACAATTGAGGAGGCCAGAAAATCAGCACCCCCCAAAATATACTGTATTTTTCTCTTTGGACTCTGAAAAGATTTTATGACCCTGAGCTCACCAGTAAATGAATGTCTGCATGACAGGCAAAGGCTGCTGGTGCTTTTATAGAAACTATTTTAAATGTTGCATTCACCCAGAAATGAATTATCATCTCTTTGCTTTAAAATATGGAGACAGAGATTGATAGGCAGCAGAATGAGGAAGAATGTTGGAAAAACAGATTGGTGATCTGGCAAACAGAATTAAAATCAGTTCAAAGCATGTAATAGCTGGGGGAAAACAAGGACTGAGACAAATGCATCTCAACTTCTGCGATGAAAGAGAATTGGCTCCCAAACCAAAAATTTCTCAAGAAGAAGAAAAGAAGAGAGAGGCTTTCCAGAAAATTCTGTAGGGGAAAGTCTCTATGATGTATGAAAGATGTTGATTTAGCTGGATATAGAGACCTATTGAACCCACACAATTAAACATTAGAAGTCCCTTAGCCAGGCTAAATCCAGAGTTGCTGTAATGCAAGTCTTTGATACCAAGAATTGATTCTGATTGTTGCAAGTAGCTGAGTCTGGTTTTCTTCACAGGATATGTGAAAGTTCTCTTCTCTGTCAATGCCACTGCCTATGCCAGAATGAATGAACAAATGTTGACAAAAAAAATTACTGCAAGAAGGTTCATACCCTGTGAAACTGAGATTTCAGAATCAGTGACAACCTTGTTTCTGTCGTCATTTTTTCCCTCTTCAGAAAATCAGGAGGAAAAAAAGATCTTGGCTTCATGCAGCGCTAAGAGAGATTTTTAATAGTGATTCAGTGTGCAGAGGCGTCTGTATTCATTTATAACTTAGTTCCATGATCTCCTGTCCTTTGTCACTGTTTACAGTTTGTTGACTTCCTTAGTGCTTTTTGGTTGTTTCCTTTCGGGAAATGGAATATCAAGTGGATATACTTTAGTAAGGCAATATTAATTTAGTTTTTATTCCCTATTCTTCCTAGAAGTGATGAGTGTTGACTCTTGCAATTTAGACCTTTTTCTCATTTGAGGAAGTTGCATATGTTGGGAGGGGGAAACTCTATCTCAAGGATTTATCTTCTCAAGAAGTAATAATCTTCCAATTTAAGACTTGAAATACTTTTGTCTAATATTATTATTATTATCGTGAAAGAAGCCTAAATAATTACCTTAGGCAAAAGTCATAATTTGAGATGAGTACATAATGTCAGGTGGGAGTGAGTTTTGGCTGTGAGTTTTGGAGTGAAGGCTGAATTCAAACCTTCTTGTGAAAGAGTCCTGTTGATAAAGTGAACAGTGGTGTTGTATTTAGCTGGTGATACTAAAGCTCCTATATGGCTGTAAGTTTGTGTGTAAAGATGCTGACTTCATCATCAGTGTTCTCTACTGTAGGAATTAGGCTGCTTGCTCCGTGCAATTAACTTCTTTCATCCCTTGGAAAAGAGAGTTAGGACTCATTAGTGGTATAACTTGAGGCTAAAATTTCACTTTTTAGCATCATAACCATTTGTGGATCTAGTTTAAATATAATAACTTTAAACCAAATAAATGCAATGCAGATTAAAAGAATTATTGCCCAATAACTTTACTGAAATGAGTTGAGGCCGTTTCCATCAGATATCAAACCCCACTGCAGTCGCTAATTTATTTGGGTTGGTACCTTTTTCTGTATCATTCTCAACTATGGGCAGGGAAATGGTAGTTTTGTTTCTCATTATCATGGAGAATGGCTGTACTTTAAGATAGGGTGTTTGTTGCCTGAGGATTGCATACAAAGAACCTTTGTAATGGTAAAAAAGACAGGGAAGACAAAAGGTGATTCATAAAACCTTCTGACAGAGATCTCAGATTCCAAATCTATGCGTGATTTGTGCATTATGGGTTTCCACAGGAAAAAGATTATTGTAATTTCTGCAAATTCCTCTGACTTGCTCTAAAAAGGCTGTGTCAGTGAGAGAATTTATCAGCAAAGGCCTTGTGGCATGTAAGCACAGTTAACAATCTCAGCCCTTGTGCCTGCATATGCTCCTTTGATACTTTTAAGTGAAGCCATCCATATGAAACATGGGAAATCTTCATTGAAGACAGTAGAGAGCTTGTCAGAATTTGTCAAAATTAGTAAAGGAAACCTACTTGAATTAAACAATTCTGGCTGTAGTAAATTACTTCAAACAGGACACTGTTCACACTCATCTCTATCTTAAACTGAGATTAGCAGAATTGAAGAGTGGGATATTTGCGTCTCCTAGAATATACTACTAAAAGTTTTAGTGTGTTTTGGAGGGTGGTGGGGGCAGTGATGAGGAAGACAGTGGAATTCTCTCTGTTCTATTCTGTGACAGGGAGCAAGGAAGAGATCATATCCCTGTGATAATCAGGCAGGAAAAAGACTTTTTCAGATATTTTCTTTTCAGTTACCTTCTTCTTTAACCTGGAAGCATCAAATTTTCTGGGTGATTTCTTTTCCTGTTTGTCAAGCATGCTGAAGAAGCAAGCAGGGCTTTAAAAGAGAGTAAAGAAACAAGAGCGCAATGGAAGCAGGAAGTCTGAGAGCTTAGTTCTAATGCAGGGAGAAGATTGTGGTAGGAGCTTCTAAGCAAGGTAGAAGGAGGAAATGATGTGAAGATGTAGTGGCTAGACATGGCTAATCAGAAATAGGTATATAGAGAAGGGTGTGTACTAGCAGCAGTGCAACTAAGAATGGCAACAAAAATATCAGTGCATATCCTTGCTCAGTTACTATCAGGTAGTTGGATCATGTTTTCTCTTTTTGAAGCCCTTTTGGTTTGCATGAAGACAATAGAACGGAGTACTTGAAAAGTGACAAATATATCACAGGTTAAGCTGTATTAACTAATGAAATACATCTAAGATCATACAAATGCAACAAAAATATGAGGTACAGAAATAACAAAAAGTAGAAGGAATGCTAAATTAATTACATTTCAATAATGTGTTGCTACAGCTGTCTAGACATGTTAAATCAAGTACAGCTTGCCATACTGTCATCTGGCTCAAAATGTTTGACTGGGTGCATGTGCACACATTCACCTCTCCTCATGCAGAGCTGGGGAATGCACTTTTAAGCATTAGAGAAGGCATTGGATCTCAGATGAAATAAATCTGGATCATCATATTTTTTAATTTCATTGGCATGTCTAATTTCTCCCAATGCTTGTGAAAAGAGAACTGGGTGTGAGGTGTACTAGGAAACACTAACAAAGTTTCTGGAAAAAGCAAAGATGCACTGCCTTACCTGAAGGTAGGCATTGTATATTGAAGCCAAAAATCAAATTACTCAACAGCTGTGCCTTGTCTTTTTAAATCCATGTAGTTTTCAGACTTGTTTGTGCTTGTGACTGTTACAGAAGAATAAGACTCATATTCTGCATATTTTTAGAGGGGCAAGGTTTGAATGCAGGAGATTTTACTCCTGTGCTCAGAGCAGAATAAGGGTTGAGTTGTCCTGCCAAGCTCATGCAAGCAATGTTCCATATTTGTTTTACTGGAATGTATCAACAGGCCAGAAAGGGATTTGGGATGTGTGCCCCTGTACCTAGCCTGCAGATTGGTCCCGAGTATGAAGTATCAGTAGTGCACTGCTGGGAGAAGAAAATAAATAAAACCCATAGAAGCATTTTATGTAAAGCTGTATTAAGTGATTCTGCTGCTCTCCCCACCTTTGATCAGACCTCAGCTGCAGTACAGTGATTTCGGACAGGGTCTTTGAAGACATGTGAGGACCAAGTGAGTGGTATCAAAAGCAAAACAAAAAACATGGAGACCTGCAAAATACAGCTTGTTAGACTGAAAAAGTTTGGGTGATTTTGGTCTGGCCAAAATAAGACTGAGGGAGATTGATGGTAGTGCTCTCCAAGTATTAGAGATTGATCCACAGAGGAATAATGTTTTGTTAGAGTTTGCTGTCGAGGAATCAGGGCAATAGTTTGCTTGAGTTGCTACAGAGGCAATATGGGTTAGGTATTAGGAATACCTTCATAATCAGGGAGGCTGTGGAATCTACATAATAGAAGGGGTTTCAGGATAGCCTGGACAGAAGTTTTGTTTAATGTTCCTGTTTTATCCTGGGAAAATAAAGAGACGGGAGATTAAGTGATCTCTCAGAATCTCTTTCAGCTCTTTCTGTGCCTTGTAAGGCCTGTATTTCTCTCAATGTGTAATCTAAAATTTAGGGAAGATCTGCTGCTGCTCTGTATGTCAGTCTAGTGTGTCTTTATCTCTCTCTTTTTTTCTTGGTTTTTTTTTTGCCCTTTTTTTTTTTTTTTTCTCCTTTAGCTCCTAGCATTACAAATATTCTAGATAATGCTATTTCTAAGATGTATGACAGCTAAGTTCAACTTGTTCTGATCTTTGGGAACTAGGTTTTAAGTTTGTTTGGTTGGTTCAGGTTTTTTCTTTTGTTTTAAATTGATGACTAAGTGTGGTGACAAGACAGAACTTCCTCATATATTGTCAAAAGTGTAAATAGGTCATTTGACAATTGTTTTGAGAGCTTAACTATCTTACTTGTGTGGCTGATTTTTATACAATGTCATCTTTCCTTTTAGCTGAGCAAGCTTGTCTAGTAGTAAGGACTAAACCAGGTGGACTGGTGAAATAACTGGGAGACACCTTTTTAAGGAAATAAGTAATTTCCTTCTGCTTCTTTCCTTTTTTTTTTCTTTTTTTGTTTTAAATTTTCTGTGTCAGTATTTAGCTAAGAAAACAGAAGGGTGTTGGTCATCTGAGGATTTAAAATGTTGAATTGCTTTATCTAATTTGGTTTGATTTGAGAAGATTAAATTTTAAGTGTTCTCATGCATCATGGTTATAAATCGAAAACATGAAATTGTCTGAAGTAATCCATTTTCATTGGGAAGAGAATGCAATTTTAAAATAGAATCTTTGGGTCTGATGACATTCTGAGTAGATAAACATATGAAAACATACTGGGTTCAGTGCAGAAGTAGATTGTCATGAAAAGAGAGTAGTGGATGTTGTTATTGGGGGTACTAATGGAATGCCTACAGCTCTGTTAATTGTGTTTCCTTAGGAGATTTGCTGCGGGATATTTGTCATAAGTGAAGGTATTTTGAAAAACAAAACAACAAGAACAACAACAACAAAACCTTCAAACTGGCCTCCTAAAATAGTCTCAGAAATTTTTGTGCAAGGAATATGGGAGATGTATGTGTAAAGTATACTGTGTACTCAGCTGGCAGAAGCTGCTGCTTGTGATTTATTTATTTTTTTATTTTATTTTGAATCATTTTCATTAGAGTACTGTGAAGCACAAAACCATCCTATAATAGCATAAATATTTTTGACACATTAAAGTATTTTCTTCTTTGCCCCACTTGACCTATGTAGTCGCCTTTTTTTAACTGAGTACCAGTCCTGCTTTCACTAGCGTTGCTAGCCCATTGTCTTCCCGCAAAACAGGGCCATACCACAAATCATCTGAGCTCCACTGCAGCTATTGAATACTGTCAGAATGTTGGAGCTGTGAGGGCAGCCATAAACCCAAGAAAAAAGATGTGTTCATAGAAATTCTTCTAGAAAGAAACAAAGTCTGAGTTGCATTACACAGGGACCCAGGAGGCTGAGGAGGAATCCTTCCTTGTGTACAATTCTTTCCAGGCATGGCTGTGTAAGTCATTGTGACCACCTGGACGTAAAACCTGTCCTGTCTTAACTAATTCACCTTTTTTGCTAATGCAGGAATAAAAAAAACAATTTGTCATAATGGACAGTGGGGGCAGAAAGGGTTCTGTGAAGAAATCCTTTTGCTTATATTTTCCATTTTTCCTGCAGTTGTTGCTAAATCATAAATTTATCACAGCAGGAGCTTGCTGTGTTCATGATATTATATCATAGACATTTACGGAGATGGAAAGAAAATCACATACATATGGTGCCAACTTTCAACTAAAATCTCATCACTTTACCCAGACATCCTTCTTTTTTTAATCTGGCTCAAGAGTTTTACTGATTTTGGAAATAATGGGTACATTCTTCCACTGATCTCTTTTGACAAATGTATCATGGAGTTCTTAGGCATAAGTGAGCCCCAACTACGAGGCAGGATGATGGCGCTGTTGGCTGAATCTCATGGTGATTTTGCTGTCTGCCTTGGGGATGAAGCCTTATCCAGTATTAATAATCTTGATTGTCCTGTCTTTATTAAAACAACCATCTGAGTCTATCTCTAGTGCAGCCATTTTTTTTTAGTAGCTTTGCTATTTATTTGGTGCTTGCATCTTCTACTTTTGTTGTTTCTCATTAGGCTCATTTGTTCTCATATTTGTATTTCTTCAGTCTGGTGTTATACTTAGGAATATAGTGAGGTGTTTCATTTTCACATTTGAAATTGCTCTAGTAGAGTTTGATATATTTCTGTCTATATATATACATATAAAAATTATTCCAGGTGTGTTGCTGTAACACCATCATTTTTTTACCAAATATGGATTTGAGATAAGGTAAGTTGCATATTTTGTCATGCTTATGTCACAGTGGCATCATCAGTAGAGGTTCTGGAGTTTAAAGAAAATAATCTGTATGCTTCCTTTAAAATATACTGTCCTTCAATATGAGCTAGTCCAAAGTCAAAAGAGGTCAAGGCTATAGGAGTACTGTTTTTTTCTAGAATGAAATAGTGAGGTTTAGCAGTAATACTGCAAAATCAGCTAACAGATATTCAAGAATAATTTCTCATTTAGAATTAAATTTTCCTCTTTGGAGGAGGGGAAAAAAATATAAAAGAGGAGATTCGAGGAAGTGCCAGAGTATAAACTTGAAGTTTCTGCTAAAAGCTTCCTTTCGGGAGAAGGGCTTGTGGTTTTTCTTCAGTTTGAATCTGCATGTAATAAGCTCACTGTTAAGGTCCCTGAGCCTTGGAATCTGTGAGGATGGTACTGCCTACTTCTCTGCATCTGTAGAAAAGAGTGATAGTAACGTCTTTGCCTTGAGTCACCCTCAAATACTGATCAGTTTTTAGCTCAGAGGCCATCATTAGCTTTGTATCCTTCTTAAATGTCTCCAGAAGAATTGAAGTTAAAAGCTGTGGCCTGACCCCAAGACAAGAGAGAGAACAAAATAAATGCTGTTATAGTTTTCATAAATAATTTCATAAAAAAAGAAAGATTAAGAGAATCTTCCCATGTCTAAAAAATATGAAACATTTTCTGTCTCTTTGCAACTACCAAAACAGGAATATCTGAGCATTTGTTTTATAGCAGAAAACTAACATACAGCTAGATAAACACTTCATGTGATGGTTGAACAACTGGCTCAAGTACAGAGGGTTGTAGTAAATGGGGTCACATTAGCCTGGCGACTGGTCACTAGTGGGTGTCTATAGGGCTACGTTCTAGGGTCAGCGCTCTTCAATGGAATTTTGGGTGCCACAATATAAGAAGCCTGTAAAGCTGTTGGAGAGTGACCAAAGAAGGGCCATGAAAACAGGGATGGGCCTTGAGGGGAAGCTGTCTGAGGAGCGGCTGAGGTCACTCGGTCTGTTCAGCTTGGAGGAGACTGAGGGGACACCTCATTGCAGTTACAGCTTCCTCACAATGGGAGGAGGAGGAGCAGGCACTGATCTCTTCTCTGTGGCGATCAGTGACAGGACCTGAAGGAAAGACCTGAAATTGTGTCAGGGGAGGTTTAGGTTGGATATTAGGAAAAGGTTCTTCATACAGAGGATGGTTGGGCCCTGGAACAGCCTCCCCTGGGAAGTGGTCACAGCACCAAGACACACCTGACAGAGTTCAAGAAGTGTTTGGTCAATGCTCTTGGGGCCCATGGTGTGGCTCTTGGGTTGGTCCTGTGCAGGACCAGGAGTTGGACTCTGTGTGAGTGCCTTCTAACTCAGGGTGTTCTACGAAAAACTTGGCTGAATAATGATTTGAATATTTGTAGAGGCTAGGGCTTGCATCATGTTGTTTCTAAAACTTCTTCCTTGAAAAGCTCTATTTAAATATTCTTTCAGGGATACTCTTTAGCTCTTTAGATATTGATCTCTGGGAGTAATAGCAGTTGAACAATACTTTCAAAAACAAATTTAGATACCAATACTTTCTCATCCAAAAGTGTTGAAAGGCAAATTTTACAATTTCTGTTGAGTCTCATACTAAGGCATCTCTTTTACTAAAATGTGCTACAGGATTTTCTGGTAAAACCTAAACTATGTGATAAAAATTATTTTTAAATTTTTGTTGTTGTGAACATTATGCCCAAGATTTACTACAGCTCAGCACTCAGCAACATAGTAAAGAATACTGTGAAGGTGAATTAAATGATGATTTAGTTTCATCTTTACTGACTATTTCAAAAACATAACTATGGGCCTGATGCCAGGTGTGCAAATAGTCTATTGCACTTTAAATTGGGTCACATTTAAAAGAGACACTTGGGTTCATCAGTAGCATGATTTATTGGATGCAGCACATAAGGATGGTTCTTCTGGATTGCTGGTGCCAAATGTATGAACTGCAGAGGAGCTGCATATAGCACTAATGTATAGCACTAACAACACTATTGCGTTCATGAGCTTCATATCCCAGGTCGAGTCTCAGCAGAGCTGAGGACACAAGACTTACTGAAAGGTGTCCTGCTTGGGGGGTGAGGACAACAAACCTGCCAATCTGTCCTCGCACAGTTTCACATTGAATTTTCATCTCCTGGTTAGATAGAAAATGGGGATACTTTTTCCAACTTATTAACTACTATTGTTCCAGGTGCTGTGATGGGACTATGGTCAAACTTCCTGTTCTTTGTGGACACAATGTATGGAATACTTCTTGGTAGGACGTATTTTCTCCATGTTTCACCACTTTTCTCCATGTTCCTTCCTGATGCCGTGGCAACACAAACCACATGACCTCCATCCAGTTTCAGTATTTGCACTGTGAGCTCCATCACATATTGAGCTCTGCATTTGCTTCACTTCCAACACTGACAAACCCAATTTTTTTTTCAGTTTTTGGGGTTTTTTTAGCTAAACCAGAAAACTTTTCTGGGTCCGCCAATACTGGTTTCTATAGTATATGCAGGACTGACTTTTGTGACTCAACTAACCATGTTTTTTTAATTACATCACATCCTAAAGGAAAAATATTGCTGAAACATCTGAAAATATAAAATGGACTCTTTTCTAGGAAAATATATGTATAAAATTATGCAAGTAAAATACAAAGATGGCAATATTGTTTGAGGCTATGCTTAACAAAAGCAAAGGTTAGAAGTTCTACTCTCAGCAGTTCACGGGTCACTTATATCTGCTTGTTGGTTAAGGTGTATTCATTGTTATAAGAAATGCTTGGCATCCAAGAACCCAAAATGTCTTTTAAATTCCCTAAAATCACGATATTAGCCTTTGATTGAAATATTTTATTCTTGTATCTGTCTGGGCTCTGCCTTTTCTAGCATGGTTTAGGGAGGATAAGGTGGGAGCATCTGTACTACAGCTGCTGTTCAGAGCAATGCCTTTACTGTAGACAAAACAGTCGACACAATTGCTTTAAATTATTTGTTTATGAAGAGCCAGAAATAGGAAGGCTTTATACTCTTTTGAAATGGGAAGATTTAAAAAATTTTCTTGATACTTAAAAAAAAAGTTTGTCTGGAGGGTATTTCATGAGGCAGGTTAGGCAACTATCCAGTAACTTTATTTTCTATCACATGAGGAAGAAGGAGATTCTTCTCTTTCTGTGCGTCATTTCTTGGCATTGTTAGGTTTGATATGAAAGTATTTATTAATAGTTTCCACAAAGATGCTATGATATATTTAAAAGAACTTGCTGAATTTATTAGTAGTATGCAGAGGACAAACTTTTCTTTTTAAATAATTGCAAATGGAATCGGTTGTTTTGCCTGTTTTTCCTAATAAGTAGTTTTAATATAGGTTTTTGTCTTCAGCTGTTAGATATAGAATCAAATACATCTGGTTTTAAATATAAGAGTTTCTTGTTACTAATTATAACTAGCTTAATTTCAAATTAGTGCTTGTGTGGTTGTTATTACATGAAAGATTTTTAAAATTACTACAGGGAAGTATATAAAAAAAGCATCTAGCAATTTTTTATCTTTGATCTCAGTATTTTAAAGCACTGATACTTTCTCACCCTTATTCTCTGAGTTATTTATTATTAAAACAAAGACTGACAGCAGAGCTCAGTCGATAATATGTAAATTCTTGTGGAAAAATAGTGCCAAAAAACTGTGAAGAAAAAATGGGTCCAGGCAGCAGCTGCGTCACAAGGTTTGACCACTTCAGGCTGGGGTGCCAGGAGATTTGAGACAGATGTTTTCAGACATGCCGCATGCCTAAAACATTTCCAGGGGTCGAGCTACAAATAGTGACTTAATAAGTGCAGAAACAGGAAAAGTATGTAGGAGTACACAAGAGTTTATTCACCTCTAGGTGCACAGCCAGCCTCTTTACATTACATCTGCCTGTCAGTGTTGGCTATTTAAGCTGTCATGCCCTTGGTATTGCTCTTTGTCTGCCTGTGAATAAAGTGCAGCATTGTGATTACTAATCCCACTCCAGTGACTTGACTTTAAATGTGGTTTTGGAGCGGATCCCGGAGTTCTGTTTGCTAAGCTTCCTACTCCTGTTTCAGAGACACCACTGGAGATCTATGAGAGAGAGCACTGCAGACTGCCCTCCTCCTGTAGACCTGTCGCCTTCCCCCCCCCCGCACCTTTTTTTTTTTTCCCCAAAAGCTTTTTGAAGGAAATCAATGGATACCAAAGTGATCTGTTTATTTTTCTTTTTTTCTTTGCCTCCGCTGACAGTGGGAAATCACACTGGTCGCATCAAGGTGGTCTTTACACCCAGCATCTGTAAAGTGACTTGTACCAAAGGCAACTGTCAGAACAACTGTGAGAAGGGAAATACAACCACCCTCATCAGTGAAAACGGCCATGCTGCTGACACTCTGACAGCCACTAACTTCCGAGTAGGTAAGTACCCTGAAACTGTATTTGTCCTTAGCTGTCCTCTCTTGACTAACACAGGGAGGAGATGTTTTGTTATTAATACCAGTTGTGCATCTGTTGCTCTTTGTTTGGAGCACTGTGCTGAGTAGGAACCATTGTATGTTAGACAAGCTTTCTGGTATCCTTCGGAAATGTTCCCAAAAGTTCCTTTTGTGTCAGATTAAAAAAGCTCCCATATTTTTCATGTGGGTTTTCAGCTGCAGGGATGCAACATGCTAAGGTGAAGCATTTCGGTAAAATTCCTCCTTCAGAGTTTGTGTTAGTAAATAGGGAAAATGACTGATTACACAAAAAGTTGTGTTTCCTCTTTTTTACTTGTTTAATGTGTATCAAATGCACATAAAATCCAGCGAACAGCTGACAGTGACTCTGTCTTCAAAAATTTGTTCAGCAGTTCCTTAAAACTACAGTACTTTTAAAATATGCATCATCTTAAATATTTTCTTACTGCTGAAAGTAAACCAGATTTCATATTTTGCATTTTTAGAAACTGAAGTAATGTTAAGTCTAATTAAAGTTATTGAAGCCAATAATTTCTTTGCTAACGTTTATTCTTTCTGCTTGCTTAGTAAGAGTATCAACGGTATGCCAGACTAAACCCTACAAATGTTTGGCTGTGCTGAAACAAATCCTGAAAGCCACCTAGGATAATGATTAGCATATTTTAAGTATATACTATATAGGAATCTGTGTGCAAGTATTACCCTTGTAAGTTAAGACATACAGATATATGGGTACATACCTAGTTTTACATTATGGTACCCTGAACTGCTGTTGGAAAATAATTTTGTAGTTATCCTGAAAATATCAGTGTTGTTTTCTAAAAAAAAAAACAAACCTTAATTCTTTTGCAAATTTCTAGTCAGAGAATGCCAGATATGAACACTGTAATTTTAGTCTCTGTCTAGAATAAACATAGAGTTCAGGCAGTGCTGAGGCTGGCCAATATTGCCATTTTTCAAGTGCACTGTATTTCATGTTCTGAGGGTGGGGGGGGGGGAAAGCTGTTTCAAATTATAATTTTTTTCTTCTGGACAGATTATACAAAGAGCAGTTCCCTCTTTTAACACTCCTACTAGACTGTCAGACCATAGGTGAAAGCCCTTGAAGTTACTAACTCATTCCTTCATAGTATGCATGTGTGTAAAAATGTATATATTTTGGACTAAGAGCAAAACCAGTGTTTTAAAACAAGAATAGAGCACATTTTGGGGTTTGTTTGTGGTTGTTTGGAGGCACAAAAAAAGAAAAGTATTTTGTAAAGGAATGGTAAATCTAATACTTTAAATTTATGTTTAGTGCCAATGCAGATTTTTACTAATGTTTTGGCAAGAACCCCAGCTAAGTTTTTTGTTTAATTTTCTGACTACCGTGACAGGATAGGGTTATTTTTCCCCCTTTCGTTTGACCTAATTTTTCTATTGAAATTATGAAATGCTGAGAACAGGCAGTCATGTAATTTGTCTGCTATGTAAATCTGTGCTGTAACATGACCTTCTCTCAAATACTTGAAAACTTGGAGAGTGGAAATGGACCTGTGAAGACGTGTTCCACACCTTCCTTCCTGGCCTCGGGCCCTGCAGCTCTGATGCACTGGGTACAATGGGCTGCTAGAAACATCCAACAAAAGCAGCCTATAACAGTGTTCGATTGAAAGATAGGGGAGTGTTATGTTTAAAAATGTATAAAAGCAAGTTGCTACACATGAATAAAGATTTTTAACCTGCCTGTAGCTATCTTCCCTACTACCTTTAAAAGACAAAAAGTGTTTGCCATGCCTCTAGTGTTGTAATTTTCACTGAAGAATAAGAAGGTGGTTTGAACTAGCACTTAAAGGCTCTCCAATTAAAAATAAAAATGGGGCATGACCTTCTTAATAGCTAGAGAAGAGGGATCCTACACCTGTGGATTGAATTCTTTCACCCATCATAGCTTTTCAGGAGCTTTTGAGTCAGAGTTTAAAATATAATACTACTGAAATAATTTTTTATATCTGTTCTCTAACTGGTGCCTCTCATTAGCTTAGGCTTGACCTGATGGACATGTCTTCTGATGCATAAAGCAGAAGTAATTTATGTCTTCCAAGAACATTAACTTCTGTTATATTTTTAGCAACTGAATTGTTAAACTTGTGCTTTTTGCTTTTAAGTCCCTGTTCTAAACCCATTTACTTACTGTTCATCCAAAATGTGTGCAAATTCTTATTTGGATTACTTGATATTTAAAAATGCAACCAGGAAACAGAATGTCATGTCAGAAAATACATATTTAAAACAATGAGCAGCATTTTTCCAGTATGTTTTTTGAAAATATTTGTTCTTCCTAAAACCAGAGGAGGTAGTCACATGCCCTATTTGGAAAAGTTTTAAATGCATTTCTGTAGTAGAGCAGCATTCTAGTACACAAGACAGAACATAGGTTCTGTGATGACAGATTAGTTAGACATTACTTTGTTCTTAATAATAAATTATTTCTAATTATGAGCCAGAGTAAAATTTTTTGTTTCTTTTCAACTTTGTGCTGAACTTTGTAACACTGTATTTTCAGAGAGAATAAGTTGCAATACCTGTACTACAGCTACTCAGGCTTTGTCATAGATTATTTCAAATTCTTAAAATGTGTTCAGTTTGTCAGTTCAGCTGAAGCTTGTTAGCAGTGAGCCCAGGCAAGGAACAAATCCTGTTTCCTGAAAATTTTATACAATATGGATAAGCCATTTAAAAAGAACCCACAACAAGGGACAGACTGGGGGAATGCTGCTGTACAGGTAGATGAGATTTTTTTGCTGTGGTGAGGAATAGCTCCTAGCATTTCAATTGGAGGTGATGAAAGCTTGGTATTTAAAAGGAAGGACCTGTTTGATTGCCAGGCTGCTTCAGTGAAACTCTGGGGTTTCTTGCAGTTTCATTTTGTGAATGGGATATGTTGCAGTTAAACTAACCAACCTCCAATATTTCCTTGGCTTCGAGAATGAAAGCATTTAATCTGAGTGGAAACTTCTGCTGAATAGATGATTCTCATTATTCTATTGGATTGATGCATTTGCAGTTTGTATGGTATTTCAGTCCTGATATATCTACAGAGGCTTGTAAAACCTGGTCAATATGTGTGCATAGGAAAGGATGGGAATAGAGTGACACATGAGGTTTCCATCTCTTTCACTGTTGAAGTTACTCAGTGAGGTGTCCTGTTTCTACTCAAAATTATTCCACATTCCAGTTTTGAAATGAATTTTCTTCCCGTAAGGAGTGGGAGGACAGTGACTAATTTGTAACTGTAAAATGAAGCAATAAGGAATTAGTAAATCTCCAAAATAATGTCTTCATGTTTTCTACTTTTTTCACTATTGTTTTTATATATTTAATTATATATTTACATTCTATTTTTTCCCGTGGGATCTGTGCTTCATTCATTGAATGGGAATGACAGAACTTAGTAAAGGAAGCAGTCCTAATACTTAGGTTCATATTCCCTGTTCATTTGCAGCCCTGCATCTCATTTAAAGCGGTTCATTCAAGCTGTTATAAATGAGAAGTCAAAGTTGCATGCCAGTCAGTGAAAGTGCATATCTTTCTGTAGGAATTTTGTGTGTGAGGAATTGGCAGTATCTGTGTCAAACAAGGAAACAGAATCATTGAATTATAGAAGGATTTGGGTTGGAAAGGACTTTTAAGATCATGGAGTTCCAACCTCCCTGCCATGTTGCCTTTTCACTATCCCAGGTGGCTCAAAGCCCCATTCAACCCAGCTTTGATCAACTCCAGGAGTGTGGCACCCACAGCTTCTCCAGGCAACCTGTTGCAGTGCCTCACCATCTTCCTAATAAAGAATTTCTTCCCAATATCTAACCTAAACCTACCGTCTTTCAGTTTAAAGCCACTCCCCCCTGTCCCATCACTACCTGCCCATGTGAAAAGTCCCCCTCCCGCTCTCGTAGGCACCTTTAGATACTGGAAGGCTGCTATAAGGTTCACCTAGAAACCTTCTCCAGGTGAATTTGGTGTCTTAAGTAAAAATGCATCTGGTCCTTCATATTTAATCATAAATTTTGAAACTTTCAGCCTGGATCACAGTGATCTGGATATTCTGTACCCTGTTGCAATAATGCTCAAATTATGTTGCCTCTTGCCTTTTGGCACTTTTCCTATTGGAATTTTTTATCAAAAAGGTTTCCAGCTTTCCTGTGTTGACTGTATAAATGTTTTTAGATAATTGAGGTTGTCCAGAAGTTTCCAATTACGTATAGAGAGAAACTTCCAAGGAGCAGCAGAAGCATCTTGCTCAAATTTTATTTGGTCTTCTGTTGAAAGAAATGAAAGAAAATTTGACCAATATATTTTGAAACAATAGGTTATTCAAAGGAAATTTAGTAAGAAGACTCACTATGTAATTATTATTCTAACAGAATTTCCTATTTAGGAAAGAATCTGGAGAGCATAATTATTTAGAATTGTGAAACTTTAAAGCAGTTATTTTACCAAATGTTGATAGAATTCCTAAATTTTGTTCAGACGTGATCATGAATTACTGTTCATGTTGTAGGAGTTAACATTGCTTTTAATTCAAGCACTTCAGGTCTTATCAAGGATGATTTGGTTAAAAATGGCAATTACCTGTAAGCAAGCCAGCCAACTGCCTTTATATGTCGTTTGCATATGACAGAAAGTCCAAGAGAAATGGTTGATGTTTTCTTGCTATAGTTTGGTGTACATTAAAGTTGTCATTTCAATGCTCCATATGGTGCAAACTGCGTATGTCCTACTACACTGAAGAGGAACCATAAGACTATGACATTTGAGGAGGATTTTTTAGTATCCTTTTGATGAAAAGGCATATTGTAAATAGTACCAGAAGACTAATTTGATGACATGTAAAGGCATATAAAAGACCAATGCCTTGTGGAAATATTTGTGTAGAATTTAGAGTCACGGTCTCTTCTGTCAGCTTGTGAGGTACACACTGTTCAGTTTTCTACCCATTATATTTTATTCTTTTGTTGTACTGGTTTTAGTAAGAGTTGCTAGAAAGGTAACATGTTAAAAGAGATGCTTTCTTCTAGTGGTGTTTCCTACTTGGTGAATAGTGTCAGCCCTGTGTAAGTAACCCATCGTGTATGACCTATGTAACTCTGCCCCAGCAAAGCACTGTTCCTGTGGCTTCGTCTGACACTTAGCAGATGAGCATGTGGAGAATTTAAAATAATTGGTAACACATGTCATGCAGAGGTTTTTTAAATTCCTTTTGGTAGCATAAGTGAGAAGTGATTTTATTTTTTTTTTTTTCATGCTTTTATTTTCAACTTTATATGTTCCATCAGACAACCTAATTGAAGAGAAACTTATTTCTGGAATAACTATTTAGCTTAAGAACAGAGTATGATAATTCATAATTTGTTTTTAGTGTTATATTCTCTGTGGGTAAGAGTGAAGTGTTACTTTGAAATATCCTTGACTTTTGCACTTGAACTTGCAAATATCAAGAAGTTATGCTGCAAGAACATTGCTATTCCTTTAGTTTTATCACTTTTGTCCTTTTACTGTCTTTGGTAGCTACCTTGTAGCCTTATTTGGTAAAAGCTTTGTTTCTACTGTTCTTGCAGTAATTATAATTTGTGCCTTGTGAGGCTTTGTTGGTTTATGCTGTTTTTGCTGCCAGATGAAATATTATTTCCTTTAACAGACACGTGAAAATTTGAGAAGTCTTGGACAACACGCCTAAAGGAATAACTCTTTAAACTTTCTGCAACAGTAGTCAAGGATGTTGGTCAGTCTGTCAGTGTGTTTGTGTCAGGAAAAAGAATTAAGAAAAGGACACTAGGATTTATCCACTGCTTTATCTGGTGATTTGAAATTTAATCTGTACAAATTATGACTATGCTAGAAATATTCATGCAGCAGCATTGTAATAGCTGTAGCAAAATGAAGGCCAAGTATTTTTCTTCAGATAGTGAACGGAGTAGCTAAAATAATAAAGACAAATAATGGTGAAACTGTTATTAAGAATTATTCTTTGCCTTATGGAAGTTACTAGAAAAAAAGGTATTTCCTCGCCTGAAGAGCCAATGCAAGATGATTTGGAAGGAACCACTTATGATCATCAGTTCAAAAGACATTCCTTTTTCCCAGTCTCCCTTTGTTCTATAAATAAATTGGAGCTGACAGCAGAATGAATTAATTTACTTACAGTCCAGGTATAGTATAGGCTTTTCTAATCTGAACTACTAGTGGACTACAATTCTATCCTGCAATGTAAGTGTACCATTCTGTAGACTGAGCAAAGATCAGAGTTTTAATGCATTTTCAATTATTGGCCTTCAATGCTCAAATTACAAAGAAAAACTGTATTTTAAAGATTTTGTTGGTTTTGATATCCACATCTGTTCAAAAGGGGTGATTTTTTTCCCCCACGTACTTGTCATCAACAAATAGCTCTGGTTTCTACCATGAGGCTTTACAGCATCTGTGAGCTCTTTCTTCATAATATTAAAATAATTATTCAAAATTCACATCTTTACTTCAAGTTCCAGTGGAGGCCAGATGCTAATTTAAAGAAAACAGATTGTTCAGGCAGATGATTTTAATGAGGTTGAACTCCTACCAGTCTGTTAGCAACTCATTTCCACTCCCTTGCTCACCTTAAAGGCTTCAGACCATCACCATGAAGGAAAAGTCCATCTGCCCTCAAAGTACTCCACAAACTATTGCAGAGAACACAGTTTTTGGATGGGCAGTCATAGGAAAAACCACAAATGGAAGTGGTACAAAATCCACACCTGCAGCCATTCAAAAACACATGGAGTATGTTTCCCTCAAAGTTAAAGCAAAACAGAACAAAAAGTTAAAATGCTTAATGTTTTATTTTACTGTATATGGTTTTAATTTATAGGGATTTGTTTATGTACATCTGACTTGAAGTATTGTAAAAAGAGAATCAAGAGTGCATTTATTTGAATGATTACATTCTTGCATATTCAAATAAATACACTACCTTGTACACCTATAATTTTGTTAGTGCTGAACTAAATGTCTTTGCACATACCTCACTGAAGATCAAGTATATGCTAACTTTGGCTTAAAAAAGAAATTGTCTCTAAATTATGCAAGTACAGAAGAAAGAGTCTGAAAATTTTCTCTGCTTGTAAAAATATGGCATTTATCATTAATAGATTTCTTAACAAATGAGTTTGTGTTTAATGTGCCTTTCTGGACTTAGCACAGGCAGAAGGAAGCAAGCAAGCAGCTGTCACTGCTCTACTGATCTCAGTCTTTCCCCATTCAGCCTTTCTACTCTTTGTTCTGGTTTTTTATACTGCTCCAGATAATTCTTGTCTCTGTGCTATGTAGTCTGTATAGCCTTCATCTATCCATTCCACCTGTAATTAGCTCTCAGATTTGAGTATCACTGAAATTGAGAGTCCTGTTTTATAGTGTAGAGGCCCTGGGATTCCTGGATTTTTCTTTTGGAACATGAACTTTATCTTCATTATATACGCATTATATACGCAGTGAGTTTTCTATGTATCCATAAATCTTGTTAAGGGGGGACTATGAACTTTCAATTAGGGATTTACAAATATGAATCAAGTTGAAGTCTATGGGAGCTGTAAACATTTTTTTATTTATTTTGCAAATCTCTTGCAAAGACTTGAGGGATGCTAGTCAATGAATAAAAGGAAGATTGGATATTTGCTGATTGCACAGGAAGAGCACCTGAGTTTTAAGAACCCACTCAGAGTATTTCTCATTTGTATTTTATTCATCCAAATAATTGCTAATTTGTCATATTGGTTGTATTTTCAGTTTAATTTAAAGATTATAAGACGAGCTATGAAATAAAATTTTGTATTGATATTACTCAGATATTTCAAGTTTAGGGGAACTTTTAGCAACTTTTCATGTCGTTATTTAGGAATGACTTCTTTGACTTCTGCCTGAGTGGGATTGCCTCTCCATAGGTTGTATAGCGTCGTGGTGTCCAAACTTTTTTGATTGCACATCCCTATCAGTAAAATACTTTAGAACACTTTCCCCAATATTTGTATATTTATAAATTATATGCATGTACTACTGTATATATCATCTATTTGTATATTATACCATAGACAAAATAGAAGGTAAAAATGGATGAGAAAAAGACTAAGTGAACTCTTTTAAAAATTAATTTTATTTGTTAATGGTAGAAAACATATTTCTTTCCTGCATCCCAGTACATTTTCTGGCGCAATGTGTGGGATGAGCACACCCTGCTTTGGAAACTGCTGGTATAGGTAATCAGAAGAGACCAGCTTCATAACAAACTGTAATACTATCTTTCTGCAGTTAATGTGTACATTGCATCTCTCCTATTTATTGTTTGAATATATTAAATTCAGCCTGTTTTGTTAGGTGCTATATATGTAGGTGCAAGAACACCTTCTTCTGTCTAATCAGAATTACATAGAAAGCCTGTTGTGACAAGGGGGAGAAGGGATTTTTTTCTTGCTTGCACAAGGTTGGGTACAACATTGTGGTGTGAATTTTCTCAATGAGGTTCTACACAGCTCAGGGGATTTTGGTGCATGGTCAAGTTGCTTGGAACTGGACATGACCAGGCAGAGCACTGATTGTGTTTTAGGTTTAGTTTACACAGCTTGTGCAACAATTTATACAGCTGTTATGGTTATAAGAACCACAATGAATTATGAAGTTGTGTGTTTTTTAATGAATTTTCAACTGTACATGCTCTGTGAAGTAACATTTGTTTGCTACTCAATAGCAATGACTCTGCTCCTTTCCTCTTTCAGAACTCCAGGATTTGAGTCTCTTGCTTTTCACTGGTCTCCTATGACCTAATTTGTTACTCAAACTCTGAACAATATCCATCTTATTCTCATATTGTGTCACCTCCTTAATGTCAACTCCCTAGAAAACTTGCCAATTTCTTGTGATGTAGCCAGTGCCAGAAAATCATAGCCTATATTTTGCCTGTTGTTTAAGTCTTCCATAAGGGTCTGGATTATGATCTATTACTTTTATGTTAATGAATATACACTTGTAGGAATCTATTCCTCCTTTATTCTTCTTGTAGACTCTTTTACACCAAAATAAGCACTGTGGTAATGATACAGTAATCAGAGAGCAGTCTCCTGATGTTTGGAAATTTTTGTAATGACTATGGTTGCTGTGGCTTTTCTATTTCTATTTTAAACATATTTTTGTTATTGGAGCATGTCTTGTGGTATCGTGGGATGCAGTAGATGAGTGTTTATAGACCATTTGGATCTAAGTTTGAGGGTTCATCTCACTCACCAAATCACACTGAGACACCTCAGTCAAGAGCCAGGGGTGAGTGGTGATGAGATGCACCCATGTGGGAAGTCAGCCTGTGGATGTCCTTACCGGCCTGCTGGGCAAGACCAGAAAACCTGAGGTAACAGCACTCCTAACTTATGCAGCTCAAGAAGGCACAAAAGGTTGAATGGGAATGAATCTCAGCTGTTGTGGTTTAACCCCAGCCAGCAACCAGTTATCACACAGCAACTCAGTTCCTCCTCAGCGGGACTAGGGAGAGAATTGGGACGGTAAAATTGGAAAACTCATGGATTGAGATAAAGACAGTTTAATAGGGAAAGCAAAAGGTCATGCNCTGGGATTCCTGGATTTTTCTTTTGGAACATGAACTTTATCTTCATTATATACGCATTATATACGCAGTGAGTTTTCTATGTATCCATAAATCTTGTTAAGGGGGGACTATGAACTTTCAATTAGGGATTTACAAATATGAATCAAGTTGAAGTCTATGGGAGCTGTAAACATTTTTTTATTTATTTTGCAAATCTCTTGCAAAGACTTGAGGGATGCTAGTCAATGAATAAAAGGAAGATTGGATATTTGCTGATTGCACAGGAAGAGCACCTGAGTTTTAAGAACCCACTCAGAGTATTTCTCATTTGTATTTTATTCATCCAAATAATTGCTAATTTGTCATATTGGTTGTATTTTCAGTTTAATTTAAAGATTATAAGACGAGCTATGAAATAAAATTTTGTATTGATATTACTCAGATATTTCAAGTTTAGGGGAACTTTTAGCAACTTTTCATGTCGTTATTTAGGAATGACTTCTTTGACTTCTGCCTGAGTGGGATTGCCTCTCCATAGGTTGTATAGCGTCGTGGTGTCCAAACTTTTTTGATTGCACATCCCTATCAGTAAAATACTTTAGAACACTTTCCCCAATATTTGTATATTTATAAATTATATGCATGTACTACTGTATATATCATCTATTTGTATATTATACCATAGACAAAATAGAAGGTAAAAATGGATGAGAAAAAGACTAAGTGAACTCTTTTAAAAATTAATTTTATTTGTTAATGGTAGAAAACATATTTCTTTCCTGCATCCCAGTACATTTTCTGGCGCAATGTGTGGGATGAGCACACCCTGCTTTGGAAACTGCTGGTATAGGTAATCAGAAGAGACCAGCTTCATAACAAACTGTAATACTATCTTTCTGCAGTTAATGTGTACATTGCATCTCTCCTATTTATTGTTTGAATATATTAAATTCAGCCTGTTTTGTTAGGTGCTATATATGTAGGTGCAAGAACACCTTCTTCTGTCTAATCAGAATTACATAGAAAGCCTGTTGTGACAAGGGGGAGAAGGGATTTTTTTCTTGCTTGCACAAGGTTGGGTACAACATTGTGGTGTGAATTTTCTCAATGAGGTTCTACACAGCTCAGGGGATTTTGGTGCATGGTCAAGTTGCTTGGAACTGGACATGACCAGGCAGAGCACTGATTGTGTTTTAGGTTTAGTTTACACAGCTTGTGCAACAATTTATACAGCTGTTATGGTTATAAGAACCACAATGAATTATGAAGTTGTGTGTTTTTTAATGAATTTTCAACTGTACATGCTCTGTGAAGTAACATTTGTTTGCTACTCAATAGCAATGACTCTGCTCCTTTCCTCTTTCAGAACTCCAGGATTTGAGTCTCTTGCTTTTCACTGGTCTCCTATGACCTAATTTGTTACTCAAACTCTGAACAATATCCATCTTATTCTCATATTGTGTCACCTCCTTAATGTCAACTCCCTAGAAAACTTGCCAATTTCTTGTGATGTAGCCAGTGCCAGAAAATCATAGCCTATATTTTGCCTGTTGTTTAAGTCTTCCATAAGGGTCTGGATTATGATCTATTACTTTTATGTTAATGAATATACACTTGTAGGAATCTATTCCTCCTTTATTCTTCTTGTAGACTCTTTTACACCAAAATAAGCACTGTGGTAATGATACAGTAATCAGAGAGCAGTCTCCTGATGTTTGGAAATTTTTGTAATGACTATGGTTGCTGTGGCTTTTCTATTTCTATTTTAAACATATTTTTGTTATTGGAGCATGTCTTGTGGTATCGTGGGATGCAGTAGATGAGTGTTTATAGACCATTTGGATCTAAGTTTGAGGGTTCATCTCACTCACCAAATCACACTGAGACACCTCAGTCAAGAGCCAGGGGTGAGTGGTGATGAGATGCACCCATGTGGGAAGTCAGCCTGTGGATGTCCTTACCGGCCTGCTGGGCAAGACCAGAAAACCTGAGGTAACAGCACTCCTAACTTATGCAGCTCAAGAAGGCACAAAAGGTTGAATGGGAATGAATCTCAGCTGTTGTGGTTTAACCCCAGCCAGCAACCAGTTATCACACAGCAACTCAGTTCCTCATCAGCGGGACTAGGGAGAGAATTGGGACGGTAAAATTGGAAAACTCATGGATTGAGATAAAGACAGTTTAATAGGGAAAGCAAAAGGTCATGCATCCAAGTAAAGCAAAATAAGGAACTAATTCACTGCTCCCCATGGGCAGGCAGGTGTTCAGCTATCCTCAGGAGAGCAGGACCCTGTCACATATAACAGTGACTTGGGAAGATGAACATCATCACTCCGAATGTCCCTTCCTTCCTCCTTTTTCCCGCCAGCTTTATATACTGAGCATGATACCATATAATCTGGAATATCCCTTTGGTCAGTTTAGGTCACCTGTCCTGGCTGTGTCTCCTCTCAATTTCCCATGCATTCCCAGCCTCTTTGCCAGTGTGGAAGTGCACGAAGCAGAAAAGGCCTTGGCTCTGTGTAAGCTCTGCCCAGCAGTAACAAAAACATCTCTACGTTATCAACACTATGTTCAGCACAAACCCAAAACACAGCCTCATACCAGCCACTGTGAAGGAAGTTAATTCTACCCCAGCTGAAGCCAGCACATCAGTCAAATATTTATTATTCAATTGCCAGAAATGGTGAGGATGCTGATATCCCTGGCCAGTGTCAGCTTTGCTACTTCTGTGGTCTTCAGAACTTTTGCGTAACAGAGGCATGCCCAGTGTTTCTTAGAACATTTTGCTGTTTTGTCTGATAATAACAAAGTAGTTAGATCCCTAGAAGTAGCTCTTTTCTCTGCCTTACGTCACTGAGTGTTACTCCATGCAAGAGTCGAGTATTTTGGAAATAGCATAATAGGAGAATAGGTGTCAGAGCAGAGAATCAATTCACTGACTTCCTCAGATTGTAACAGTGCATGAGCAATGACAGCCTAGTGTCATTATGGTCAAATGACCCAGTAATCCTATTGTCCTTAAAGTTGTGTAGGGCTGCTCAACTGATGCCTAAAGGGAAGTGTATAGTCTGGAAGGGTCCTGTAGCAATAAAGGTGCTTGCTGTTTGTTGTTACCTGTCCTTCCATTGAATTCTTGTTCTATTAAAAGCAGCTATGTTTCAACAACATTGACTAATAGATGTTAGTATTATACACAGGCACACAAAATGCTATGTAGAGGGGTAAATCTTAAAAACCCTGGCTACGTAGGAAGGGTAGTTTTCATCTTACACTGTGCACCTTAACTTCGGCATTCCTGCTTTGACAATGGATGGCAATTAAGAAGTTATTCAAGACTGCTTAAATTGATACCTATAAATTTTTTATACTGCAACATGCTTGTTTTAAGCAGGGGTGCTAATTTGTTACATTTCCAAAACCAGCTTTTCCTAATTATTTTATTTCTGAGGAAATCAATATCAATACTCTAGAAACCCAAAGAAATGTCTGGAATATCTTTCTTGTGTGTGTTAGCATCATCAAACTGGCCATTTGTAATGCATTAATTCCTAATAAACAGTAACTGGTGGGGTTTTGTTTTTCTTAGTATACCAATTCTGAGCCTAACTGGTGCATTATACTCAATGTATCAGGGTGATGTTTAGTAAAATCAATAGTTTTACAACTCATGATCAGCGTAGGAGTGAGTCAGATGATTCCTTAGCACTCTGTCTCCTTGCCTCCAAAAATAGTGTCTGAATCATCTCAGATATTGAGAATATTAGAAGCAGAGTTAGCAAAGATTGACTAAGCATCATGCCTGTTAGTGAGAATCCTCCTGTCAATTTTTTTGCAACTACCATAATTTTTGCTATACCCTTTCTATATTGAGTAACCAAAGCTTTAGGCCATTTCCCGTGCCACAGTGTACATTTTATTTTTCTGATACCATTTGAATATTCTGAAGCTGTTTTTCATCCATCCTGTTCTTTCCCAATCGTAACACCAAGAATTTTATTGGCAGCTGTTGGTCCGATGGTGCTTGTTTCAGTCTATGTACTGGCTTATGGTTGCATTTGACATGACTGAGGACAGGTCACTTACCACAAGAGTTTGGAAGGATGTGATACAGGGCTGATGAGACTCCCATCCCCTTGGGACTCACAATGAAAGATGAATGAAACACCTGGGGACATACTGGGTGTCTCTTGGTTGTCTTTGTGTACCCATCTTCAAGTTGTCAACATCCAACTTTTCTTCCTGAGGTATTTCAAAGTACTGAGTTTAATACTGAGGAAGACAGATGAGTATTTAAATGAAATTATCTAGTGAATGTTCATTCTGGATTTGTGGCTGAAATGTATATTTCTCTGAAACATATTGCAGCCTTGTCCTTTATAATCTGAACGTGCTCCCCTAATTTCAGTATTAGGATGTTCCATAGCTGACATTAGCTCCAGAAAACATGCATGATCCAGATTGGAATAACGCCACAAAGCTTGCTTATTTTGGCAATAATTTGGTTTGCTTATCTGATTAAATAGCAGTATTTATGCTCCCATGCCCAAGTGGAAGTGCATTACTTTTTTTAAAGATACCTTGGTAAAAATAGTTTAAAAATATAAGGCAAATTCTGATGATGTCAGTTACCATGTTAATTTACAATAGCTGAGAGCCCAGTTTAGTAGCTGCATTTTTTTTTTAATCATACCATTAGGTCTGAGTTTAGGTTCACGTTTGAAATTTTTCCCTGCAGTGTTGCAGATTTTACCTCTTTCCAGAGGAAACATCTCAAGGGCCTGCATATCATGCTCATGTAGCTAGACCAGTCACAGGACCAGGGTGTCTCTTCACCATTTTCAGTGATGAGCAGAAAAGATCATTCTTACATCTGGTGCTGGAGCTCCTGCTATCAGATCTACTTTTTTTAGTTGTGTTTTGTTGTTGCGATGGAATGTTGATAGTAAAAGTTTTCGAAATACAAGCATTAGGGTAAATTGAGAGATAAGTGTAGAGATATTGTACAATTAAGGCCACTTAAAGATATTTTTTTCCTCCCTTTGCTTTTGAAAGCACAAGTTTGTGATATCAAGATTATCGGAATGTTACTAAAGTAACCAAAGAATTAATTTACTTTTTAACTTGCAGCTTCTTTACATAACACCTGTGAATTACAACCACAAATCTGAAGGGAAAAGAGTTCAGGATGAATTAGTTAGAAAGTTGTGGTACAAGTAAGATGTGGGGAAAAAAACTGGGGAAGGGTCCAAACTGGAGGATAGCATCATTACTGTAGTTTGTGCCTCTGTGCCTTTTGTGAGTTACTGCCAGAGTTTCTGCAATTAGAAAGTAGAAGTAAGTTTAGAGCAATTGTGCAGATCCATATGTAGCACCTCTGGGTTTCAATCTCTACCTAAATGTGTTGTGTTTCAGAGCACTATTTTATAAGAATGCTGCATATGGCAGTGCTTGCCCTCAGTGAATGCCATCCCTGCTCTCCTGGGACAATTTGTGTTTGCTAGAGCTGTGTACTGGTCCCTGTGCTTAGTAACAGGGTAGGATGAAAGATGCCCAAACAGCTGGGGGGCATGTAGTAATGCTGGATAACTACAGCACTCAGAGACAAAATTAATCTGCTCTTTGTGATGCATCCAGTGGAAATACTGTAATCTAAATGAACAGTTCAAGGTTTTCCTTGGCGAGCCTGTTGATGTAATTGAATAGTGCTTACACTTGAATTGTTGATAGTATGTAAGTAGAAAAGGCAAAGAGTGGTGAGGGAAACTCATATGTTCCCTGAGGTATAAAAGAAAAGGAATTTGGAAAGTCAGATGAGGAACATTTCAAAACCCATCTTCATTTTCTCTAACACTGGTTACAGGAAGGGAGTTTCCATCCATCCTAGGGGCTTGTTTGGGAAAGCATGGGCTATTTTTTAAGGATTAGGAGGATTTAGGTGCTTGGAATTTGTTTTGTTACACATTGTTTTGATTAAATGAAAACATTTGGACTTGATTAAATTAGTTTATCTGGAGCTGTTCAAGGTTGTTTGAGTATTGAAAACAAATTAGATTATGTAATTACATGAGCAAACTGTATTTATCAGTGGTTTCCTAGCTGCTTTGTTGATGATTTCATGCCCTGTGCTAGTGTTTCCAACCCATAGCTGTGACAGCTTTATTGGAATTCATCTTGTAAATGTTATTTTTCTATGCATTGAGCCTTTCAGAGACTCCCTGTGGGGCAATCTTGATGCACCTTCTCTGCTTGGCTCATTTCAAATAGTGATACACACCAAGCTGTGCCAGACTGGGAAGAGTTGAGGCTTTTGGGTGCCAGGGGGATCAAAGCTTGCTATTACCAATTAAATGTCCAAGGATGGGAAGAATACTTAAAATGTTTGTTTTTTCTTCAACCTGTTTCCACATTTCTAAAGGATGTGTGTTCAATTGCAGGAAAAATAGTTAAGCTTGTTCAATCATATGTTGGCTATTTCTTAAGAGACCATTGGGAGATTTAGCTTCCAGTAGACCCAAGTGAGGAATTTGCTGTCTTAGATCCATTAATACTTTCTTTGCTTTGTTTGTTAGATACCCACATGTGAACTGAAATTTCTTCTCATCTTGTGCAGACCTATCTTCACATTTTTAGCAAGGTCTGAGCTAGAGGGTTTTACTCTGTAATTGGTATTTTTATTTCCTCTATTTTTTCTTTCCAGAGGAAATGGTAACAGCCCAGTGAGAATCAGGCTCCAGTGCACCCTTTGTCTGAATGCTAATTGAGAACTTATGTGCAATCCCAGCATTTTCAAGTGGTGTTTCCCAAAAAACATGGGTCCGTTTTTGTCAGGAATGTCCCCTATGCCTCTGGCAGTATTCTGCCATTCTGTTTAAGTTCTTTTGCCTCAATGACAAGTCAAAACAAAGCAAAAAGCTTACACGAGAGGTTGAGCTGTTCAAACATACCCAGGCTTTATATCCTGTTTCGATATTAAGTGGTCCTTTCCTCAGAGCTCTTTGGTCTTTGTTAAACTGAGATTCCCAGAGTCATGTCAAGGAAAAGCAGTGTTCCTTCCTCTGCCTTTTCCAGCTCAGTTTTCTCAAATGGGCTGTGTGTAATTCCAGTTCTGGTGAAGTTGTGTGCCTGTGATTTCCAGCACCAGTGTCATAATCAAATGCAGCCCCTTCTCCTGGCCATAAACCACCCGAGGAAATAATGCAACAAGAGTGTGGGCTGTTTACACGTATGAGGTTTTTGGGTTTTTTTATTTATTTGTTAGTTGGTGTTTTGTTTTGAGGGGATTTTTTTAAGTTCTCATAATATTTGCAGTTTGAAATTCTCAAGTTTTCAGTTTAGCCTGAAGATTGCATCTTATTTGTTTTTACATGACTGAGTTTAACTTAAAATTGTATATTTCAGAATTTAAAATTTTTATTACAGAATTTTATATTCTCAGAATAGATTTCATGTATTCTCACTTAAACTTCATTCCTCATATATTAGGCCAGAGATGTAAATCAGTATTAGTTAACTGAGTGATTTGCACCACATGATAATGTGGAAAGCTTGGAATTTTTATTTCCTGTTATGTTTAAATACTGAGGCATTAAAAATTCCTAATCATTTACCTCATACTAGACCTTTTAGTGTCATTTGTTTGCACTTATTTGCACGAGTTACTTGTATGGATATCCAAAGCAAACAGTCACGAGAAGAAACATGAACCAACTCTTTTCTTTTGGCATCTTTGTTCCCAGTATTTTCAGCATAAACTTTTTGCTTGGAAACAAAGATTTTCATGGGCCCATTCATTCATTACCCCCCAGATTCCTTCAGGAGAAGAACCTGAAGAGTGCCTGGTGGTGCAGAGATACCCAAGCAGCTTGGCCTTCCAGATGTCAACTGCTTTATAGGAACAGTAGTGCAGAAGAAATCAATTTTGGTGGAAATACTGGGTGTATTTGTGTTGTTTAAAAGGTGGATTTTGCATGTTACCTTGTTGCCTCAACCCTAGAGAAAGTGGGAAGAAAATCTATGGGATAGACCTCTTGCAGTGAAACTGCTTTTGTTTGCCTTCATTTTACCGTACTTCTTTCAAACACCAAACTGCTTCTCCCTCTTAATGCTATTTTACACTATTTCATGGTGTGATGTTACCTTGCAGGAAAACCACCTTAGTGTTCAACCTTGCTCAGGCAAGTACTAAAATTCTTTGTATGTTGTCTCCATTACAGTGAAGCTGCTTATTTGTGGCTGCTCAGGAAGTAATGGTAGCAGAGAGAGAGAAATGTCTGTCATGCTTTAGTTTCTGCTGTGGTCAACCCTCCTTCATTTTGGCCTGAAGTTCTGTAAGGATGTGTTTTATACACTCAAATGAAGTCCCAACAAAGGCTGGGACCCAGAAAAGTAAGGCTTATGCTGCCATGGGTAACCTTCCAGGGTCGGCTAGGACCGTTAGCAAAATGCTACAGCTTGAAGTACTTTCAGTCAGTTTATATTAAATAAAAATGTAAGATAAGAAAAATACTAAATATACTTTTGCAAAGCACAGTGAAAAAAGCAATTCTGGCAGTTTGCATTTTGTGTGGACCTATCCAGCAATCAGGCACTGGTGCTCCAGACCCTGCCCGTGCAATGCGAGGGTGCTCTGTGACAAGCTGGGCTGAGTACGCTGTTGCTTGAACATGTTTCCTGGGCCAAGGGAATTACACAGCTGGGTTGGAACTCCTTGGGCTACTGAGTGTCTTACTTTGTCTTCTTTCAGCACAGAACACACAGGCTCCTTTTCTGGCACTGGGCTTCTATGGTATTCATAATAGTAATAGCCTGTGGCTGCCCAGAGATTACAGCAATGGGAATAATGAGCACTAGGTTCTTAATTACATTGCATTATCTATAGTTTGTCAGTTTTACTGTGATTCATTACAGACCAAGCAATACCAATCCAACAAGATGCCATGATTGCTGTAAAGATTTTTTATTTTTTAACGTCAGAATCTTATCTTAAATCTGACAAGTGGATACTGAACATTTTTTCAAATACTATTTGATTTCTGAAAAAAAATAACCTTTGTATGTCCTGAACAAAAACATCGTATTTTTTCCTGTTGCTTGCGTATAATTCAGTTCTTTAAAATTCTGACAGCTCATTTACATTGTGATTGATTATAAAGTCCCACATTATATTTTCAGAAAGTGCTGAACCTTGCCTATTACTGTGTATATATCTGAGTTGAGAAATACTTTTCATGTTTCACCTGATAATTTATATTGCTGTAAATGTGCAAGTGCTAGGTGGCACAGAAATAATTCCCCTTGTCTTTATATTGGAGTTACAAGATTCTTAATACTTTGGAGTTTGTCTGTGAAATCATTTCAGTAGAATCTCTTGATATTTTTATGATCTTCATGGGTGGATAAATATTAGCTTATTTTAGCTGAGAAATAAATGTTAAGCAAAGATCTAGATACTCTGCAAGAAATAGTTTTATAGAGAACAACCAAGACTTAAAGTAAAAATCGAAAATTTGTCCCCAGTACTTTCTAGTCTCTGGTGATTTTTTTCTCAGATTTCCAGGGCGGTGTAAGTGGTCCAGGGTTTTTGGAAATGAGAGGTTGACAAATAAGAGCATCTGTACTGAAGCATGAATAAGAGGTGTAGCCAGGCACCAGATTAATTTAGTTTCTTGCTTAATAGCATAATGAAATAAAATAGCTGGGATATCTAAGGGAAGAATGTTTCTGTGTTTGTCATGGTGAGAAGATGTGAATGAGGCAGGGGTCAGAGGTCACAAGGAGGGGAAGTGGTTCTACCACAAGGTAATTAAAAGTGCATGTCAGATGGATAGTAGTTCCTCATATGCCAGAATGAAGAATGAAGTGCTCCAGCCCCATTCCTTTCCTCTTCAACTTGTGTGTGATATGTGGCCAGATAATACTTATGCTAAAGTCATTAACACAATTTTTATTTCTGTTTTCATTTCAGTTATTTGCCACCTTCCATGCATGAATGGAGGCCAGTGTAGTTCTAGAGATAAGTGCCAGTGCCCTCCTAATTACACTGGTAAACTTTGTCAGATTCCCGTGCAGACTGCTGGTTCTCCAAAACTCTACCATCACCAGCAACAGGTGAACAAGGCTGTAGGATCACAAGTTATCCACTCTACTCATACTTTACCACTGACAATGTCTGGACAGCAAGGTGTAAAAGGTAACTTCTTTCTTGATATTTTTAACTTGTTGATTTTAACAAATTATTTTAGGTATTCAGCCAGTAACAATAGCGCTACATCTACATATATCCAATATTGACACCACAACTTGAATCATGAGCTCACCAGAATGTCTGGAACATATTTTGCTCAATGACTGAAATAATAACAGTGTTATTGAAAAGTTTATTTACTTTGCTTTATGGTGGAATTTAATGCAGATTGCAGAGTCAAGGGATAATGTAGGTGGCTTCTTCCAGAAGTGTAGACCTGTTCAAAAAGATAATGATTGTTGTTGAACAGAGTCCATAAATTGCAGTGTGCCTAGACAGAGTTGCAAGTGATTCCACAGTTACTAGTGGAGGGAAGAAACAATGTTTTTCAGCATAAAAAAAATATAAATCTAATGTAAAACTAAAAATACAAGCCATGTTTATTTCGCATGATTTGGTAGAGTCTTATAAGTGAATTTTGTGGTGAAGTTTTTAGGGTAGATAGGCCATTATATGATTCAGTTAAATAGGACATTCCTTCCATGTCAAATAACAAAATCATTTAAAAAAAGAAAAGAAAAATAAGGGGGGGGGTGAAAAAAAGGTAGGGTTTTTCTACTGCTAATGCTGTGAAGAAGATGACAGAGGATAAGCAAAAATTTTGCCCAGTCAAAGAAAATTCATTCAGCTTCATATTTGTTTCCCCCAATGTTCACTTTTGTTGTGAGGTGGAAACATCTGATGACTTTGAAGAGAAGTGTTGATTTTATTTCTTCTGTGTCCTATGACTCCGGATAGAATTTTATCTGGGTGAGATCTTGTCCGTATGGAGTGACCCTTGCAACTCAGATTCATAACATGCGACTTAATATGAATTTTGTTTGCTTGTTTGAATTGCCAAATTAATTTTTGGTCAAGGGTAATTTTAAAATTACCTCTCCGAGGTTGGTATCTCTGAATAAAAAGAAAATATATAGGGAAAGATGTGAGGAGGCTCGGTTCCCGGCAACTAGTTTCTGAATAACTTTGCTAAAACATGCAAGGTATTCATAATCTAAGGTAGTAATTCTGTATTCAGAAAGGGGCATAGCTGTGAAGGAACTGTTGATGGTATCCTGGAAATGCAATACTATTTTATAAATACTTTTGAGTGTCTCCTCCATCCGAAGAAGAGAATATAGTTACCTGAACATTTAGCAGAGTAGCAATTTAGTTCCGTGCCTATGTAATTCCGGATGAAATAATTTTAGACAATATGGTGGACCACAACCCTAAATTTTTAAGGCATAGTTACTCTTCCAATTTAGAGTTCCTCTCTTAAAATGGATAATAGGTTTCTCATTGCTAAAGAGTCTGACCTCTTGAAAATTTTTTTTCCTGACCTTCAAATCCTCATAGGAATCATTAGTAGTCACAATGCCTTTTCTTCTCTTTCCATGTCCAAATGAGGATGTTGGATTGTTGAGAAAGGAATATTTCATTTCTTTAAAGGAAAGAATAAAACAATTCATCCTGAAATGGCTGGCAGAAATAAAAATGAGCACATCTAGGCAGTGATCCAAGACCTGGAGAGGATTGTGATAATAATACTGCATGGGAGAACCCAGCTTAAATTTGATGTTTTCAGCATCTGAACATCTCTGGATGGATTGAGACACTAAAGCAGAGCAATTCAGTGATTTCTTTTGAGGACTAATATATTTTTTAGATTTAGCATCTAGAGAAACTAGTTGAGGGGGGATCCCTCTCCATGCATAAAAATGTTGGGGTGAGTTTTGTTCTTTTTACAGACAGACTATGCTGTCTTGTCTTGCCCTGCAAACCCAGTCTAACAGCCCGAGAAGGACCTTAGTGCTTCTGCTTGTAATACTGGATCTTTCCCCTGTGGGTTTACCTCTAACAGACCTCATGTAACCTACAATTTGATTGTAGGTTGTTTACAGCTGCAGGCAAGATCTTGGCCCTGCAGCCATATTTTGCTGACTTTCTACCATCTTATTCCTGATGTTTCTGTCTGAGTGTGTTGACAATTTTTATAAATGAAACAATGCAGTCAGAGTAAAAATAAGTCCGTTTCTTTAAGGAATTCCTATGTGAGACCAGCTAATACTGATAATGTGCCGAGAGAAATGAAAATAATGTCAAAAACCAAAAGCACTTTCTCCAAAATAGTATAATTTTAAAGTAGTTCAAATAAATGAAATACACTTCCTAGGGAGTGGAGCTGAAAATGCCTAGTGAAGTTCCAAAGAACGGTTCAGGAGACGAAGACACAATCCAGAAGACTGAACAATCTGGTGTGCATTATAGAGAGAGCTGTGTCCAATGATACTTGTTGGTTCTTGATGTTTGGAAGGGGTGGTACCTCTGATGGATTGTGTGGCCTCAAGTGCAGTACTCAGTGATGAGAGAGGCCCAGCCAGACACAGGAAATTCTCACTCAGTTGTGCAGCTCACAAACTAATTAACTTGTTACACACCTCTCCTCCCTGCCCACTGCAATAACGATTTGGGTTACATCTTTAAAGGGCATTTTGTGTTCCAGTGAAAAGAGGCTTAAGGGTCACAAGCAGTTCTGTGCAGATTACATTGACTGGAGGGTCTCAGTCTACATACCCAGACTTAAAACTACAACCGTATTTGAAAATGGAAGTGTCTGAAAATAATTTCCTCCCTCTTTATCTGCCAAACCTTGAATTCAAAGTCTAACAAAGGGAGTGGTGATTTTAGATGGTTGAGATGCTGGCAACTCTTGCAGGGGCAAACTTGGGCCTTGGCAGGTATATAAAGGTGCAGGGATGAAATCTGAAGCTTTTTCTGTGTTCCAGAGAAAGATGATGGATCTGAAAAAGAAAATAAAGCTTACTATATATCCAAAAATAACCCAGTGGAGTTTGAATTTTGGAACTTTGAATGGGATTCTTATTACACAGTATGACCACAAATATTAAGGTCATACCAGCCAATTTGGACATCCATGTTTATGTAGCAGTCTTTACAATCCTATAATGTTGTTCTTTCCTACATGAAGATTTTTCATTTTCTTGCTTTGTTAATGAGACTCAGTGTTCTTTAAGCCTTCCCTCTAACCCCCAAATTTGGGCTTCATTTATATTTCAGTCACTTTAAGGCACTCTGTAAAAAATCTGATGTACAAAAAGAACTGTCTTAGAAGTGCCTAAGATATCTTTTTCACATATTTTATTACCAATTTTTCTTATGTGTTTTTCCTTCAATTATTTTAGTGAAGTTCCCTCCTAACATAGTGAATATCCATGTGAAACATCCCCCTGAAGCCTCAGTTCAGATCCATCAAGTGTCAAGGATTGACAGCACATCAACAGGACAAAAATCGAAAGTACCTCAGCCAGTACATCCACAGGTCTCTTACCAAGGTCTTCCGTATCAGAAGACCCAGAAAGGACATACAACTTACACAAATCAACAACCCATTCCTCATATGTTTCCTGTTTCAGTTAAAACTCAGCTTGGGCGCTGCTTTCAGGAGACTGTTGGGACACAGGTAAGAAATGTTTGCTAAGGCTTGTGAGACAGGTAGCTTTAAAACTATATTATAAAGGAATGAAAAAAAAATCCAACAGTTGGCAGGAAAGGGCACATTTGACATTCTTTTCTGCAAGAGAAGTATGTTGAGAATGTAAAATTTTTACAAAATAATGTTTTTCTGAACCATTTTCTCCTTCAAGCCAATGTCTTTATTTCCCATGGACTTGGGTCCCTGAGATTTTGATTTCAGTTATTTTAGCCATAAATTTTTCTCATGGAAATTCCTATTCAACAGCTTTATATGTTTTACAGTATTGTAGGCTAATGTTTTGAATCTGTTGAAATGTGACCATTGAATGGGGTAGAAGAATCACGAAAACCAACTGAGTGTTCGCTACAACACTAAAATCTTAGTTCAGTTAAAAACAGTGTGTTCACATCATGTTTTACATATGACTGCTCAAAATTATGTATCTTCTTTCAGTTCTGAAAGCATTTTAATAGCAACACATTTTTATGTTTGCATATATATTTGCATATACCCAGACATGATAAGGCTATGTGAAGAGATTGTTAAAAAGACAGTAAAATCCTGTTATTTATTGCTTATTACCTTTCTGAAATATAACTTTTCAGAGTAAATGTCTTTAAGATGAATTTGTGCCTCAGACTGAGATACTGTGTGAGGTATCAGGAAAAATCACTGGGTTTGGGGGGTAATGTTAAAGAGTGAGTACATTGTTTTTCAGGCTAAAAGGTACTTGATTACTCTCTCATTCAAGAGTTGAATTTTAAATTTATCACATAGGCCACTCTGCTTTTGGTCCTTCCAGTAAAAGGCACCCAAAGTTAGCCAATTTTCAAGCATCTAAAATTGTATCTATTTCCAGTATATTTCACAAACATTTGTTAGATATTGGCAGCAAAATTATCCAAAGATTTCACCGGTACAGAGGATGATCTGGCTTCCCATCAAAGGGACATCACTCATCGTTCCTGAGATGCAGGACTGGAGCAAAATGCCTTTTACAAGTGTTTCTCCTGGCTGTTTCTTCCAGCTGCCAGTGAAAACAGGGACATTTTTTAAAGGCTCTTAAGCAGTGTGCAACCCCTGCCTTCCCAAAAGAAAAAAAGAAGGGGGAAGAGACCTCACTCCCTCCCTCACAGATGGGCGAGGAGCTTTGGAAAGGATCAGTACTGGGAAACAGACAGGAGCAGAAGCAGGATGCAGTCAGAACAGAACAGAAGCAGGGTGAAGGTGATGTAGTTGTCAGATCCTAAGATACTGAACTCCCCCTGTCATGGGCAGAATGTTGAACTTGAAATCAAAGTTCCTTAGTCTCAGTCATCTGCCATCTCCAAAGAATTTACTTTTTTCTTATAAAATATTTTTCTCTTTTCCTTTCAGTTGCTGACTTCTCCACGGTATTGTTGTATTCCTACTAGTGTCATAATTAGTTTCAGAAGTCATTACTGTGGAAGTAAAAATCCCAAAATGGGCTCATGCTAGGCCATCACATGAGGATGCTTAAAAATAATTCATTCTGAAAAATGCAATGGAAGACGTTAATTTAAATGTCATCACACACCAAAAATTTTTTTAGAAGACCAGAGTTAGGTTTTAGTATGGAATGCTAAGGGATAGTATTGACTAATTGTCAAATTATTGATTTGGGATCTACAGTGTTAATTTACACTGATGAGCTCTTTGTAGTTGTCTGTTTCAAAAATAGTAATACCTTCAATTTTTTTCTTCAACAAGAGTTGAAGCACATGTTCAAATGAAAGTGCATGGATTTTACATGAAAGAATCAAGCAGGGCCTGTGTCAAACAACCATTTCTTTTTATTTCCTAAAAATATGCCATCTAAGAGGCATGGCATCATAATGTGCAATCATAAAAATCTGGAAATAACTGTGATAATAATGATTTATTACTTTTTTTCTCTTTGTTCTCATATATAAAGGAATACAAAACTAATTTCTTGGTCTTAGACTTGGCAGTGGGTTCTCTGTCTTTTACCTTTTATACTTAATCAGCTTCCTGCATGTTCTTTCTGCCACATGCACAAGTGAGGTATTTTGAATGTCCTATGCATGGCCCTCACATTACAATGATTTTAAAACAACTAAAGGTTACTCATTGCTCCCTGGAAGACAGCAACCTGCTCCTTTTAAGAGGGGAGAAAAGGGAAAATAAGCTCATATTGTGCTAATGTCTGACTTGGAGCCCTATTAAATGCTTAGTCACCAATTTTGATAACTTTTTTTTCAGTATTCCCTTGCAGAGATGTCTTTGCAGTACTCTCAAGAAAGTGTGGTGCATCCTAGTTTAGAATAGTGCATGTTCTCAGTTTTTACAGATTTCATTTATCGGTGTCGATCTTGAAAAATAGCATAGTAGGGATTTCAGAGGCTTTCTGTTATATTAATGGTTCAATTTATAATTGGAGTTGTAGAATGGAATTTTGTAAAGCATTAATTTAACACCTTGCCATAATTATAGATTTAAGTGACTCATTCGCCTTTCAAATTTGAATCTGAAATGTTATCTTTTCCTGCAGTCAGACAACAGATATGATTTTTTTTAATGTTAAATATGCCTTGAACTGGGAAAGACTTTAAAAAAAAATTTTTTCCTTTTCTTTTCTTTTTTACTACTTGATAGGTATATTCTAAAAGAATTAAGTTTTTTAGAAATATGTTTCTTTCATATTTGCTTTGCTATATCTGGGGGTTCTCTTTATTTGTTCAGATGAGATACTGAAATGAGTTTTACGTATTAAAAGCAATGTGTTGCAAGTCCTTTCTGGAGTTGATACTGGATAATTTTGATATCCATACTTTGTTCAATAATCATCAGTGTTTATACTTTTTTTGCAGGGTGGATTGTGTATTTGGCTTCAGAAATGTTTAATTAGATATCCTGGGATCCTGAGATGCCTTTACTGTCTATAGAGCAGATGTGTGGAAGGATTTGTGTGTGGCCTCTTGTAGACAAGTCAACTAACTTAATAAGGGCTTTCCTGAACTTACTTCTGGTCCAGACTAGAAGCACACAATTAAAACAGTATCAGAATCTCTTTTGTGGTTTTGTGTGCATGTGTAACTTCTACCATTCTATGTTTCTCCCCATCCCTTGTTCTCCCCTTCTTCTTCCTTGAATTTCAGCTGCTTCTCAATTACAGGTCCTTTGATTTTAGTGCTCTGAGGTGTTTTTTTTCATAATCTTCTGTGGAATATTTTTCATCTCCCAGCACATTCTTCCTTGCCCCACCTTAGCTAAATTCATTTAATGTAACTCATTCAAAACCAGTAGGATACTCAAATTCCAAGACAGAGTATGTTTTCTGCAATGTATTTCCAAGCAAGTGATACTGCTAAGGTTAGGAACTGGAGCTACCTTGAACTGAAGCTCGGAGGACATTATGGCACAAATAGCTGAAGAATCTGGTCATATTCTTAGGCCTAGAATCCCTTTTCATTATTGACATAGGAATTCTTCCAGATATTCTATTCCCTTAGCTCTCTGTAGTATCGTAAGTGACTGTAACCAAAGGCAGCAACTGTGACAGCAGGCTAGTCAAAGGTGTAAGGAAGGATGTCAGTCTACCAGCTCAGGAGGAGAGAGAGAGGGACTAGAGGAATGAAATTTCCTTGTTTAATAAGAATAGATAAATAAAGACATTTGTTTTCATAAATTCAGATACATATGTATGTATGGGTTGTTTAATTGTGACTGTTTTCTGAAGTATCATCAGCACTGTGAAGTAAAGTGGAAAGTACAAAAGTAGTATCACTATTTGAATTTTTTTAAAGTATTATGGGAAGCAAATAGTGTTTTGGATGGTTCTCTTTTGTTCTCAAGTCAATTCACTTTTCCTGGCTGCCTCTCTTTTCTCTGAGTGGAACATTTAGCTGTTATTTCTCCTCTGGGAGATGTTAATGGTGGTTGCTCCAGGATAGCTTACCATGTTACATGATAGCTCACTACGATATGTCCCACACAATAGTTGTGGTTCATCAGACTCTTTCCAAGTACCGCAGAGATTTTTGCAGAAAACCAAACAGTTAAGCTGCAGGCCGGAAACTTACTGTTGACATAAAGATGCAGGAAACAAACCTTTACCTAAACTTGCACTTTGTTATATAGGAAATGATTTATAGGAAATAGAGACTTGAAGTTGGGAAACAGACATAATGGAAGCAGTAGGACAAAAATCCCAATTAAGATGGAGAACAGTAAATTTCTGGAGAGCATTCTATTTTATGGTACCTTCAAAAGCTGGAGGTTGGACATAGTGTCCTGCAAAATATTTCACAGCCATGTAGTTCTTTATTTCTGAAATACAATGAGTTGGTCATCTTACACCACTGCTTCACTAAGTCCTATTTAAAAAGCAAGCAAATAAGGAAGATTTCGTTTCTATTCTTTAATTCCTCCTCTTCAGATCATTTTCATTTTAATTCTAATAAAAATGGCTTTATTATAACACAATATATTGTTATTTCTCAAAATACTTCTACAGCATCGGTGGTATAAAGATCGTGTTGGTATTCTTGACTCCCGTTGATTTTGCACATAATTTCTTTGCATTTCAATCAAGAAAAGAATGCACATGCCTACTGCTGACTGTCAAATTTCATGCACCACTTTTTTCACCCCTTAAGACCACTTTGAAGTGTTTGCCAAGTGCATTAATGTGTTTTCCTATGGTTACTGCATTGCAGTATGATCACTAACAAAAGTGGGTTTTTTCTCAAAATTGTTTGGGTCTCTTCTTTGCTTCAATGTAAAAGCAGAGGTATTTTTTGCAAAACAGCAAGACATTGGAGAAATTGGTATTTCAAATAATTTGTCTAAATCAGGCTCATTCTGTCTGGATTCACATGTAATGCCATTCTCTTCAGCAGATGTTTTTCGGTATTAGGTTTACCAAAGGAGGCTACTAGTGTTCTCAGCATCTGTAGTTTAAAAGCAAAATTTAAAAGAGTTCTTTTTTTAATTCTGTAGAGAGACAGACACTGAATTTGCTTACCTTGATGAAGGGAACACGTGCCAAAATGTCCAGAAGAGAAGCTGGCTATGAAGTCACGTCTGCCTATGCTTATTCGTTTCTCCTCATGTAACTGCTGAGAGGAGCTGAACTGCTCTCTGAAACAATCACTGCAAGCATTTCAGAAATACTGTCTTCTGATCCCCGCTTTTGTTGTGGTATTTTAAATTTGAGTCAGTTCCAGGTTGCTGTGTTGGGGCAACAACATATGTTCCATTCTTCACTTGTCAGTGGTTTGCTGCATGATGCTTCATGCTTCCCTTGCAAAGTACTTTAAAAGGTGTTGCAGAAAAGATCCATACTTGTTGTAGCTCTGTTCAAAATGATGCCTGAATTGGAGTTGTTCTGGTATTTTGATGAGAAATTTGGTGGATTATAATGATACTTTGGAAAAATCATATTAAAGAAAATCACCATATGACATCTATAGCAGACAATAGAAGCATATTTTGATAGATAAAGGGTTTTGATTAAGCTAAATAACACTGGGAAAGACTGTTGAAAATTATAAGGGTTGTCCATTTTTCGGTGCAATCAAAACTCTCACGTATGTGTTCAAATGTGTTTCAAATGCTGCGTATTATATCTGATCAACAGATATAAGATAATCAACATCTTAAGTGGGATAAATTTCTATGGAAATAGTTAATTTAATACTATGTTTCATTAATGTCTTTCATGGGAAACAATTGTTTTGGTTTGAACAACACACTTTTGTCTGCTATCAGACTTAATAGAATATAGAATATTAATAGAATATAGAATATAATAGAATATAAATAATAGAATATATTAATAGAATATAAAATAAAGCCAAGTGCTAGGTGGCTGCTGGAGAAGGTCAGAAATTATCAACATTGTATCCCAGTCAAGATTCTGACTGCAAATCATTAAGCATTTAACTTGATTCAGACAAGCATACAGTAGTACTGATCGTGTACTTAACTTTGAGGTGATACATGAAGATTTAAGGAACTGAGATTAGATAACTGATGAGTTTTTCAGGATGAGAAATATTAAACAAATGCATTGAAATTTTTGAGTTAGAATTCAGAACAGCAAAATGTGTTGATGGCGCTTAATGCCTAACCTGACATTGATACTACTGTATGCAATATGATCATAGTGAATGCAGTTGTGGGTGTGATGACAGTATTAACATCCCCATTGAAGCTATTCATTCAACTGTATAAGCATCCCTGTCAAACTTCAGATTTAAGAAAACATTTCCTATGGAGGTAAATTTCAGGTATTTTCTTTTTTTGACAGCTGTATGAAATGAACTTTCCTATTTATCTTCTTTAGGCAGGAGAAGTGATACAATTTTGTGCTTCATACTGGTACTTTTTCTCTTAGAGCACTTTTAAAACCTCTTTTCTTTAGAATAGTCTTAAAAATACCATCTCATAAAATAAAATAACTGTCTGGAATTCCTTGAAGCTCGTGGTTTGGCTTCTGAAGTTCTTGAACAAACAGACTGTCAGAAATTGGTGTGGATTCATTTCCAGGATTAATGCTTCATTCGCAGTAGTTTCTTTGCAGGATCAATACTCTGAAATATCAGAAGATTAAAGATGTATCAGATACCAAAAACACCAAACTTTGTTTTAATTACTCAAATAGAAGAAAGCTGGATAATTTTTACTTGCTTATGAAGAATGTTCTCCTTAAGCCAAAACAAATTCTTTACCAGTTCTTCTAGAAAGTCTGGAAGTATTTAAGTTTCTCTCCTCTGCTTATGAGACAATGCCTGTTAGTGAGCCAGTGCTACATGGGATAACACTCTTCATTTGTAGCAACCTGTCATTCAGCTGGTTAGTAAGCTAATTAAGTATGTCTGTTAATTGTTTCCGTAATACAGTTTATTAAGTTTGAGGTCTCTTACTCTGTTTGTCGTGCCTATAGGAAAAAAAAAAAAAGCAGCAACAATCCAAGGTCTGTGCCTGTTGAATAGTTTACAGAAAGTTAAACAGTGTATCCATTCACTTCTGCTATTGTGGTATGTGAAATGCAGTCTTTTGAGCTGAATCCCAGAGTCATTAGCTATTAGCTCAGGCAAAGCACCTATCAATTTCAATCATAGTTAAGCATGTGACACTCCTTTATTTATGCCTGTATTATGGTTTTAACTAACAGCTTGTGACAGGGATTTGTAGATGGGTCACGCAGGAGTGGGAGTCCCAAGAAACCTTGAGGTCCCTTGGCCAGAATCCTCTGTGGTTGCCCTGAGAGTAATTGCCGGACTGGGCTCCCTACTGCACTTTACAGGGAGCTGAATAAATTTCCTCTACTGTCTTAGCAGAGGAATTTCTAGGATATAATCCTTCCTTTTCGCTGGCATTGGAAAACACATGAAGTGCTGATGGCAGTACACAACTTAGCACTCCAAGACTGGAGATGGGGCAGAGGCTGGAGTCTGGACAGACTAGCAAAGAGGTGATGTGGCTTGGGGTGGCTTTTGTGCACCAGCACAGGGTCAGCCAGAATCTCAGTCTTCCAGTGGGAATATTCAGTACTCCTTTCAGTTATATAAAATATTGGCATAGGAGCCCAGGCACGCATGGGGAAAAATATGTGGATTCGAAACAATACTTTCAGTGTCTCTGAGCACTTTACCCAGGAAGAACTTTGTTTTATAGCAGTACCATGTGTGCATCGTACTGCTGCTACTGCTGAGCCTCTTTCAGCACAGTTGAGCTCTTTTATACCAAACCTTCATGACTTCTTTGCCTTCTGAACCAATAAGAGTTATTTCTAAATCATAAGTTTATGACAGAGATATCATTCATGAAAATCTGGACTCTTTTCCAGCAGCCCTCAGGAATACAGACTAGATTAGTTTAAAATATGTGTAGATGATGGATGGAAAAGTGTAAACCTAAGCTTAAGGAATGGCATTATCTTCATGCATAGTCAAGCATGCTTGTGTTTTGCTTTCCTGCTTATTTTAGGCTCATACATTTGTGTTGGAGTTGTGTTGAGTGGTGAAACAAACTAAAAAACAGTTATGAATTCCTCCAAGTGACTTTTCCAGTCACTCTTGACTCAGAGACTGAAAAAATCTGTCTGAAGAACTAATGAGTTCTTCTTGGTAGTAGGAGGTGTGTAAGACTTTTGAAGTGGAGAGAAATTACCTATAAAAGTTTTTGAGACATGCAGAAATAGAGCTTCAGTTCATAGATGCTTAAGGTTGCTGAACAGGGGGAGTATTTTAAGAAAATGTAGCTGGCTAGGGAACAGTTTGTGCAGTGCCATGAGTGTTTAGAGTTTCTGAAGCACTATTAGATGTACCAGAGAAATCAGGGTTTACTAGCCATAGAAGAACTCTGTTTCTGCTTGGATTAGAACTTTACAGAGCAGTCATGTTTTGTGATGCATAGCTCCAAAATTGCACAGATCTTAAGGCAATAGGAGCCCCATGTGACTGTTGCTTTTCCTTGTTGCCCAGTTTCTACAATGATCTGGATGTTAACCAAATTGTCATTGATTCTTCAAGCTTTAATTCACCATAGAGGCAGTGGGAGCAGCAGCTTTAATCATTGCCAGTTTTTACTGACCGGACTGCAAACCACAGCTGCCAGATGAGTCAGACTTTGGCATCCTTATTTTTGCTCATGATTTTTATATGGAAATTTGAAAAAGTTATGACCACAGAGATCATGATTTTCAGTAGAGTGCAAATGCTGTAGCACCACACCTAAACTATAAGCAGGCTTTAGTCCATCTTCCTCCTCCTCTCCTCCTCTCTTTTTTCCCTTCTTTTTTAGCCTGTTACTATTAAATGACACCTTTTCTATTTTGGGGAAAAAGGGGGAAAAAAGGGGGGCCAGTTCATCATGGTGTGTTGGCTCTCATGTTAGTGGAATCTTGCCTTGACACAAGTGAGCTCCTGGAATGTGTCCTTGAGGTTTTGACCTTGAAGAAAAGCACTGGGTGATAGGTAATGTGCCTCACTGCCCAAATGCTCCATTTCTGAGATCATTAGGGGAGGTTTGACACCAGCCTTGATTCCTCCCGTTTCTTTTCAGAGAGAGGAGAGATGTAAAACCAAGGTACAGTGAGGGGAGAAGAGCTGAGTGAAAAGGCTTTGGCTGACTCTTGATAACAGCCACAGTATATGACTTTAGTAAATGGCTTCTCTGTCTTTGAAGAAGCTCTAGGAAAGGAGTTGAGCATCCGTAACTATAAAGCAAAACTTAGTAGCTGTGGTTGTAAAGTAAAATGGTCCTTCCTGGAGCATACCTGCCTAGGATGCAGGTTGAGAAAACCAGCATTGGGTAAAGCTGTAATATGAACTCTCTAAGGTTTTAGGGTAGCCACTTGGAGGAGGCATTGCGAGTACTTTCCAGTTGAGAGATTTTTTAATTTTTTTTTTAGCTTCTGGGAACTGCAGCACAATCTGTGTATCATCTAGCTAGGGGCAGTTGAAAGAGCTAATTTCAATTTTGAAAACAGCCAAGCTGCTACGGCAGAGGAAGTTGTGCAGAATTCCCCATTTATGTGTCTTGATGGTATTTCTGAAGTATCAGGCTGAGAGTTGCTTATGGAAGCAGAGCTCAGTGGACTCTGACTGATCAGGAATAGTCAGCCTCGTACTAATCCTACCAGTGCCTAAGCCAGAGGAGTGCAAGAGAGCTGAAAGAGATGCATTCACCTGGTGTAAACCTGGGCCTGCATCTGAAAGGTGGGACTTCTGAGATATTTCACTGTTTTAACACAGCCAAACACCATCCAGGCAATTTCTCATCCCTTGCAACATAGGAAAATTTGTCACCAGACCCACTCCAGACAGTAATGTGAAAATAGACTGATAATGTTGTGCAATAACTGAGCAGTCTGTTTGAACCTGTTTGGCCACTGTGTTCTTTTTGCTCATGTGTCATACTAAAATGAGGCTCAAAGCACAAGTGATGCTAACCTGGATATGGGTGGTGTGCAGAGGCTCACCATATCTATGCCAAGTTGCCCTGGTGCTAAAAACCTGGACCTGTTTGCTTCAGGCTTCTCACACATCCCTTGACACAGATCTAAGCTTCATGTGCTGCAAGTGCTGAGCTGCTGCAGGTTGCACGTTGCAGTCTGATCTTTAAATAGCGAACTGGTGCTGCTTTTAATTTGTTGAGATACTTCAGGAAGTGTCTGGGGAGTATCTTGGAAAAAGGGACAGAGGAAATGGCTGGGATGATGCCTTGCTGGCCCTCCCCATGCAGAGGGGACCCTCTGATGAGTCAGAAGCCTTGTGGGGTAGCTTGTTATCCTCTTAGTAATCACACTGCAAAGCTACACAGGGTTACTCTGCTTCAGAAGTATCTTTGGCTCATGTGTGACTGTATGATTAAGAGCATATTGGAGAAATTTTGGGAAAGTTGGAGGAAGCTCCCAGTGCTTGTGCATTCAGCATGCATCTGCACTGCAGAGTGACTGGGTTACCAGCTAAGGGAAAGCAGCCACAAGGCCACAGCCTGTGGCATAGGATGAGCCACCTACCTTGAGCTGAAAGCTATGTGGCAGTGAACATGTGGGTCAGAGGTTTATACGCTGTCAGAAAGCAGAGCTAGATTAGGGCAAGTCTATTCACACCATACTGAGGATTCACACTTCAGCACATTTGAATTGTTTGCTGCAGTACCTATTTATATCAGCATTTGCTTTGAAAGTATTACTAAGTGCAGCTGTTGTGAACTTCTCCTATGCTTTGTGTGTTCCATTTTATACCTAATTGTCAGGTTTCGATGTTAGGAGGCCTTTTTTCAATGTCTGCATCTCAAATACGTTTAAGATTTCTTTACCATGCAAAATGGAAGAAAATTGCAAAAGTCAAGAACATAACTAGTATGTTGTAATCTTCCAAATATTAACATTCTTATTATTACAAAGCATAGTAAGTATGTTACTGATTGGGGAGAAATGAAAACTGACCTCAGAAATTAAAAGGTGTTTGAGGTGACTTATATAGCTTTTGAAAAAGTGGACAAGCATGTTTTTATGACAAAGAGGATAGCTGCCAGTGGTGAGTTATAGAAATATACTTGCTCATTCCTATGATACACTGTTTTCTTCTGGTTTTTCCTCCTTCTTTTCAAGTTGACACAGGGGAAGATAATAATGTCACTTAATTTACTCATGCCTGTCTAGAGAGACTTTGCAATGTGTGGGCACCATTTAAGTTCAGTTAAGAATTCCGCTGAATCTTCAGTGGGTCAGCAAGAGGTTGACCCAAAATGTCTGAAAAAGAACATTGTACTGGCAGTAAGTGTTGTACCGAATCGCTAACCAGAGTATTCTTTACCTGACTATTTCAGTGTGGCAAAGCACTTCCTGGCCTTTCCAAGCAAGAAGACTGCTGTGGAACTGTGGGTACCTCCTGGGGTTTTAACAAATGCCAGAAATGTCCCAAGAAGCCGTGTAAGTGCTATTTTATTGTTATTCTCATGACTTTTTCCCCTCAGGTAGTATTTTCCCTTTTATCAGAGGGGAAAAAAAACCCAAACCTAGTAGAAAAAAATGTGCTGTGATTTGATTAGCAACAGGTTGTAGAAACTGGAATTCCCCAGCATGCCAGCAGAGTTACAACATGCAGGCACTTGGTGCAGCCAGCAAAGTTGATGTCATTGGGTTTTTTCCCCTGTTTCTTCCTCCTTTGAGTCAGTAATGGACTGTTGCATTTACTCAGTGCAGGAAGAGTAATCAGATTGAATCATCTTGCCTTTTCCAGCTGGACTTTTTTTTTTTTTTAAGTTTGCGCAGAAATCTTAAATTATAGAGGCGCCACTTTCTGCTTGGAGAGAATGCAGTGACCTCTCGGGACTGCAGATGAAATTTCAAGTTTGGAGCCAAGGTCTTCCAGGCTCTAAATTGTCAGTTGCTTTTTTTTCCTCTGCTTTTGAAATATCTTCCTCAACAATTAGACAATGACAAAGACTTTCTTCACCATTTTATTATGTCTTAACATCATATTATAATGATAAAGGAATTTCAAATTATTATGATTGGTGAAGATAATCTCTCAAACTTTTTGTGAATTACATTATTGTTGCACAGGAATAGTAATACTTCTGTGTCATGTCACATTTTCGGCATTAAATGAAAGATGAGAAAAGGTAATGTATCTCTGTTTTGCAGATGGAGTGGACCTGCATTTACTGGGCCAAAAACAGGTCATTAGATTGCAGTCATTATTACCTAGTTCTTCTAGGACCCTGTTATTCAGATAGCAATGCTGGAAACATGTTCAGTGTTTGATTTTTTTGGAAGCATGTGTTTCTCTGCAAGCCTTAATATGGATGTAAATACAATTCCACCAGAAAATCTGCTATTACTCCTATTTCTCTGACTCCTCCTTGCACAGGAGACTCTGATATAAATTTATGCTGCCTCAGTCAGATTCGCCCGTTTCTGAAACATTTTGTGCATTGGAGTATGTTTATCTTCTGATGTGCTTTAGAAAGAAAGCCTCCTTGGGTGCTTGAAGGTCATAGTTAATAAGACTCAGGTATCTGTTTTATTCCTGTAGCATGGAAATACAGTTTCTAAAAGGAGTATGCATGCCAACCATGTGAAGTTTAACAAAGACAAGTGCCAGATTCTGCACCTGCCCCTGGGCAACCCTGGGTGTACACAGAGACTGGGGAGTGAGAGGCTGGAGAGCCGTGCCAATCGGAAAGTTGAACATGAGCCAGCAGTGCCCTGGCAGCCAGGAGGGAAAACCCTGTCCTGGGGTGCATCAGGCACAGCATCACCAGCCGGGCAAGGGAGGGGATTGTCCTGCTCTGCTCTGACCTGGGGCGGCCTCACCTCGAGTGCTGGGGGCAGCTTTGGGTGCCAAGAAGTAAGAAGGACATAAAGAACGTTACAGAGTGTCCAAAGGAGGGCAACAAGGATGTTGAAGAGCCTTGAGAAGTGAGCTAAGGTCATTTGATCTGTTCAGCCTGGAGAAGAGGAGACTGAGAGGAGACCTCACTGCAGTTCACAACTTCCTCAAGAGGAGGGGCAGGCACTGATCTCTTCTCTGTGGTGACCAGTGACAGGACCCAAGGAATGGCATGAAGTTGTGCCAGGGGTTGGATATTAAGAAAAGTTTCTTCCCCCAGAGGGTGGTTGGGTACTGGGACAGGCTGCCCAGGGAAGTGGTCACAGGACCAAGCCTGACAGAGTTCAGAGCCCGACAAAGAAGCATTTTGAGAATTCAAGTGAGCTACAACTGAAAGTCTAGTTCATCAGAAGTATATTGACATGTGAAATGTTGCTTGTTTGGATGTAGGTGTGCTATGAGAAAAATCACAATAGCCTGAAATGTGCTTCAACCAAAAATTGGGTGGAACTACTAGTATGAATTTTTGGTGCGTGGTTTGAAGGGAAGCACACTTGTTAGTTCTTCATAGTTCAGGTAAATACTGATTGTCTCAGCCTGGACTCCACAGTGGATGTATAGATCAGGCAGCTGCTTAATAGCATGGTGCTCAGCAGAGTGTTAAAAGCAAGCAAACAGGGAAATTGTGGCGAACCATATCTGAAGTTCCGATCCACAGATGCTTCCTAAGCAGGTACAGAGAAGTGCTTGAACTTAACCTCAAAACCTCTCCTGAAAGAAGTCCACCACCCTTTTTTCAAAGCACTGAATAAGAATAATTTATTTAAATGCTAGTGATATGAGCAATGTCCTTTTGTTATAAAAGCTTAATGACTAGCAAGCTTGCTCAAGATAGGATACTTCAGAGTTCCTTTATCTGCCAGAATAATTTCTAATCTACATTTTGTACCTATGAGGAGATGCCCTAACCCATAAAATGTAGAAACAATTATTGGAACAGTTCTAGGAACCCAGTCTCTTTCCCAGAGTCCTTAATTATTTACAGTATGAGTCATGCTCACTCCTACTTTCTGGCTCAGTTTGGAATTGTTTTTTTGGATGTGACTGTATGATTTCAAGAAGGAACAGAGAATGGTGCCACTTGGAATAATCCTCTCCTTCTGATTAAAGCATTCCTGGAAAGTAAGGATTTGCGTCTCCTAGACGTAATAGGATAAATTTCTCATCTTTCTAGGTGGCAGTTCTGACTGTACGTTAGTGTTTTAAAAAGGGAGGAGGAGAAGGGTGCACTATCTGTTTTATCCAGATTAAAATACAGTGTCATTATAAAAGGCATATGACTTGATAGGTGTATGCTTCAAGAATATTCGCTGAATCTATCAAGAAGTTTTAATAGCTGTATGTGTATTTTCTCCAGGCTACATTTGGTTTAGGAATGATTCTAAAGCATGATGCTACTTAATCATGCCATGTCTTGTGGCAATTCTGCATCAATGCAAATGGTGAATTTTTAGATTTTTAAGCAGTGAAGGTGATACATTTGGAGTGTTGCAAGTGTTTAAATGATCTTACAGCATCTTAAAATTGTACAGATGTTCAGTTTGAACTTAGGCGCAAAACTTGACCCCCCCCAAAAACTGTTCTGGATCTGGGACAGCATCTTTTGGGCATAGGTATCAAACTAAGCTTCGTGTCAGTATCAAAGTGTTATGGTTCTGTAGAGTAAACAATTTCCAAAGATAAATGTAAATTTATTAGAAGATTTAATGAAAATCTGGAGTGGATGCTGAAGAACTTTTATTTATTATTTTTATTTTTATAACAATGAGAATGCATCAGTGGTAAAAAGAGTGTGCATATGCATTTATATTTATAAATTTATATTATATTGGATGGAAAAATCTGGGAATCGAGTAAATAATTAGTAAGTTGTCTGTTAAGTGATATCTCTGCTGATGTCTAATTGTCACTAAGTAAGTGAAGTTAGTCCCACATTCTTCCCAAATAATTTTGATCTGTTCTGATATTTCACTAAATTGGTATTACCCTTTTTATTGCAGACGGTTTGGAAGCAAACAGACTTCCTTTGCTTTTATGGTTTTATGCCTCATAAACTTCATTCAAAGTGGACCTGTTTTCATAATAATATGTAATCAGGTTGTGATCCGCTGCATAACCCACTTCAGGAAAATATTTAAGCATATACTTCAGTGTCATTAGTAGGCACTTCTCTCTTCAATCAACTACTTAAGGACATGAATAAGTTTGCTATGTCTTGTTCCCATGGTATTAAAGAGGGCTCAGTCATCTTTGTAAAGACTTGAGTATTTTGGGTAACAGCCACTGCTCAGTCGTGTCAGAACTGCATTCCCTCAGAACTGCATTCTGTCCTGTTGCAAGTTTAAGTGCCTTGGCCTGAGACAGTGCCCATGTCTGTAAGTTTATGGGTTATTCAATATTCCTGAAAACCAAAAGAAGAAGTTTAGGAACAGATTTCCATTTTTGAGGGCCTCTAACAGAAGACAACTTTTAAGAAGTGCCTTTCCATATTATGTGGGGAATGTTATGATTGGTCCAGTTCTTGCTAACTTATTATGAACAGGTTGCTTAAGCGAGTAAAGGGTAAGTAATTAATGTAGGGCTCCATCCAGCTCCCACATGGATCCCTAGCCATCACTGAACAAGCTTCTTCTCTACTGTGGCCTGCTTATATTTCTGCACTTTGTAAAAGGAAGAAAACCGCTGCTAGTAAGCTGCTGTTTCCTGCTCATTGTGAGAGTAGGAGGATGAAGAAGGAGGGAGAGGTTAAAATCTCTGACCTCAGCCCACCACTGCACTTTCTAGAGCAGCTGAGTCACCCTGGGAGGGAAAATGTGTTGCAGCACTGGAAAAGACCTGGCATAGGTTGTGGGCTGGTCTCCATCTACAACTGGAAGTTGTTTTCATTCAGCAGGCTGCACTGCAGGTACCATTGCTGCCCACAGAAAGTTACAGAGACTCTCCAGGTTTTACTGTGGATTGAATGAGGTCTGTAATGGCAAACACAGATCAGTTAGGACATAATGGGTGCCATTATGAGTTTGAATTTACCAACATGAGTACTAGGAATTTCATTGGCACTTCTGGGGACCTGAAGTAGATTAATGTATTGTGCATTTGAAAATCTTAAGTTTCAACTGGTTTTAATATTAACATTGTGAAAAGATTGAAAAATCTACCTTGGAAAATAAATGTGTAACTGCCACTTTAGAAGAGAGACAAAGTTTTCAAGTTGTTATTTGTGTAAAAATGATTATAGTAAGGTAAAGATGGAAAAGTATGTGCTCAGAACTGTAATAACATTGTTGCTGTCTTTTTACTATGTGTTTAACCATTTTGCCCTTTATGAAATATCTAAGGAGAATAATTATGTTTTATTTAAGCAATTATTTTAAATAATTCACTGGAATTTGAAAAAACTCCTAAGCCTGCTACTCAAGATCATGACTTAAATTTTTCCAAATAATAGAAAAAGCTTTAGAATGAATTAAAATAATTTTTTTTCCTTCCCTCCCCACCATTACAGTCAACCAGGTACCAGTTTTAAAGTAAGTTGCAGGGATAAATGTGCAATTTAGGCGTTATGTGAAGTGAAGCTAATCAGCAGCATTGTTACGCAGTTGTTCTGTCTTATTTGACTGTTCATTACAGTCAAGATGGAAACTAACGAATCTGGGGGGTTTTGGACTGGTTTTTTTTTTTGTCTGTTGAACATTTAGAATATTAAAGGAAACAAAAGATCTGACAAAATGTAAGGTATCTCTGTTGCAACATTCAAATTACAAAAAACTCTCTTGACTCTTATTAAAAGCACTTATGTGTTCATTAACAAAGTACCAGGCTTTGCCAAGAAGCCAGGTTTTAGTGCATAACCACACACAGAAGTTACTGCTTTCATTTATGATGTTTAAGAATCCATAAAAAATTTTCTACAGTCTCAAAAGCAACCTTAAGTGCAGGAAAGAAACAATAAATAAAAATAAAGCTAGTTAACTGAACAATTTTTAGTTTGGCAGAATTGAATTTAGTCTTTACTTTGCATTGTTGTTATATCCATGACTGTTTACACTGATCAGCCAGTAAGTGAAGTGAATTTTAATATTCTTAAATTGAACAGCTCTGTTAGGTAAACCACAGATGTTTCCATCATGGATCTTCAACTATATATTTTCCAAACATGATACTTGTAGCTCGTTTGCAAAAGTAATTATTTGAATGTTTCAGAACAAATAGGATGAAAGATGTCCTGAATTCAAAGATCTGTTTTGGTTTTGTTTTTTAACACAAATTTAACTGGATAACTGAAGACTTAAGTGCTACACACAATAAAACGGATAGAAGTAAGGTTACCTGTGCAATCTTTAATTTTTTGTCTTTTTTGCTTAACCATTCATCACAAAACCTTGGTTTTTTTTTAATATAGTTATATAATAATTTGGCCATCAGGCCCTGTAAGCATATAAATTAACAGTATTTAACTGATGTCATTTTTTTCTTCAGCTTACCATGGATACGGTCCTATGATGGAATGCCCACAAGGCTACAAGAGGATCAATGCTACATTTTGTCAAGGTATGATAGTGCCTACAATTGATTGCGTTTATTTTGAGTATTGCTTTGCTGTGACAGCTTCTTTTGATATTGATGATTTAGATGAATGAATCCAGTCATTGATTTATATTTGGGAAAAAATGTCGAGGCTACTTTTGACTCTTTCCAAATATTGGCAACTCTGTAGAGTGGGTTTTTTCCTCCAGAGAAAATAACTTCTGAAACTTTTATATATACTCCCATCTTCTTTGATGATATATAAAGATGAGTTCCTAAGGATTCTTTTACTTTTTTTTTGTTCTGTCAGGTTTTTTGCTAAACAGTGAATCTGCAGACATACTCAGTTAGATGAAACTAGCAATGCAGAACGATTTTTGTAATCATGGGGTAGAGTAATCAGAGAATAATTTTTTTGGACTCAAGAGGTTAGGGACAACACTACTGAGAAAAGCCAGATAACATCCCTGGCAAGCAGAGATGAAAAGCATGAGTACTCAGCTGCCATGTAAACAAGTGACCCACCTACTTCCTGAATGTGCACAGCACAGGTGAGGAATGCATGGAGTTAGACACTGCCTAGATGTGTTACTCTGAGATTATTGTCACCTGGCAGTAAATACAGAAGTTATCAAAACACAGAGTTGTGGGGTCTGCATGATCATGAGCTACAAAGCAAGGCTTGGGACATTTGCATTCTCCTGGTCTATAGCATCTCTGACAAAGCTGAAGAGATGACCACAAACAAATGTTCATTCTTTCTGTGTATCTTGGAGCACTGCACAGAAGTTCCAGATGAGGATGTAGGGAAAAGCTTAATTGCTTGTCTGACTTGTTTGGCACAGCACAAGTAAACAAGAAAAAGGAGCTCCGAGAAGATGTAAGCAATCTTGCAGCAGTGTTCTGCAGAGAGATTTGAGAAGGAAGGGAAAAACAAGTTCAAGTGAAGCTGATACTGCTATGGCCAGGTTTCTTAATAGCTGTTGATACTGCAAAGGTAAAATAGGTCCCTACAGATAGTAGTAGTGGTGGAGAGCAGGGTAAAATGAAAGAATAATTGATGTTAAAGGATATTTGTAGGCATTTTGGACATAAATTTGATTTTAACTGAAAACTTTCACTTTACATGTTAATGGAGGAATGTGCAATAGCCAGTTGCATAAAGAAATTATTTACCAACCAAAATAATAAAGTCTGTAGAGCACTAAATACAAACATCATGCTGTTTCACTGCTGCAGGAGACATGAGCTGCTATCTGCAGATACAGTCACCTGAGCCCATCTGCTGCTCAGGTCTCTGCCCAGTGGTATACCAGCTTGCAGGGTAGGGACATTTGGAGGACTGATGGGTCAAAAGAGTAAAAAATGTAAATGGAGAAGAGCTGCCAATTGCATCTCAAGAGCTTGTTCCCTGCCCTGCAGTGAAAGACTGCAGAGTCCCCTTAATAAATAAAAGGGATGGGAAGATGTTAATGGCAGTTTAGTAATGAGGACTGCAAAGTGAAAAGGTGAAGGAGGTGAGCGTGAGATGTAAATGGGCCACCTTTTTATGCCTCAAATTAAACACACAGGTGTTGTATGTATATATTTCAGCAAAACCCTTCCAGCTATTTTGAAAGAGATTGTCTTGTTCCACACATCAGCCATGAGGTTTTTCAGTCTGCAAAAGAGAGATTTTCTAACTTTGAGCCTGGAAAGTGTCCAGAAGATGCCAAGATGCATTAGTGACATGATGCATCCCTCTGAGCATGATCTAGGAGGGATGGGAGCTTTTGATATCTTCAGTAATTGTGTGCATACCCCACAGAATGCACAATGGTTTCAGACAGCAGCAACCCAGCAGGCATTTAAAGCAAGTAGGGTATTCTGTTTATTTCAAGAGGTTGAACCTAGGTGTTGGCAAACCTTATTTCATGGAAACTAAGATCCTTAATCGAGGGTCATGGACAGTTAAAAATGGTCTGGTGCTTGTGAAGGTTGCCAGAAGTAGGCCAGGAAGTTGTTTCACTGAGCAGTGACAGGCTGATAGAGAGAGAGAACATATGTCCCTGGGTAGGACCATAAGAGGGAGCTAAGTACTGCCATGGTAGTGTACAGAAATAGATCTGTACCTGGTAGGCTAATCATTGGGGTTTGTGCTGGATTTTGATAATTCTTCCCCTGAAACATTTTTGTACTTCATAACCAAAACTGCAAGAAATATGAGGCTTTAAATAATTTGTTTTATACTGCTGTCACTATCCCAGAAGAGAGTGAGCTCTAGACTCTAAATAGAACTTGTACTTGATGCATGGAAATTTATAATGTAGTGTTTAATCATTAAATGATAGTAGAATTATCTTACCAGGAAGTAGACTGTTGATGAATTGGGGATGGGGACAGTCTCCTAACTTTCTGGAGAGGGATAAGGTAGTGGATGTTGGAGGTTCCCCTTATTGCTTTATTGAGGCTTGAATGGCTTCTCTGTAGTTTGCTCACTACCATGCTCCAATAAGGAGATAAATACAGGAGAAGGAATACCCATGAAACAAAGCCACGATGGAATTTAGTCCATTGAAGTAAGTAACACGATTACCATTTTCTTGCAAGGGTTAGGATTTTGACCTCTGTTTGAACATTCTTCAGGAAACCTAGCTTCATATGTGAAAGCTGCTGGCAGGGTGCGTTTCAGCCCTGAAATAGTTATTAGCATGTGCTTCTCAATGGGTCAGCCAAAAGTGTCCTGTTTGTTTATCTGAAGCAGACATGCTTTTCTGTAAGAGCAGAGGACAGGACTAATGAAGAAAGAGCTGTCCATATCGCTAACATGGACAGTAGTAGATGTCAAGAGAAAACTGTTTAAGCTGTTGGCGTGGGAGTATTCATATTCTTTTAATAATCCTTACAATTAAATTGAAAGGGAGTGGAACAGCATGTCCATATGCAAGTGTATGTTTTAATTAGATTATTCTTTGCTAAAAGGGTATGCATGCTGTGTCCATGCTTAGAAAGGGCCAGGGTTGCCAGACCAAGTAGTAATGGGGATATATTTCTGAATCTCTGCCTGCAGCTAAAAGAGATTGTTTTTTTTCCCCTAGATGTTGTCCAACTTTCACTGCCTTTGAAAATTGAGGCCTAAGAGCCTAATTAACCTTTTGTTCTAGTTTGGTTTTGCAGTCAAAAGTCTACATAGGTTCCATAAACTAAGGAGTATTAGTGTGATTAATAACCAGATCATTATTTTTTTCCTTTCAAGTGAGTGAACTAATGTAATGAAGCATTCTTCTCTCTAATGTGTAAGCAGGACCACAAAGAGCCATCTGTGGGTATGTTAATTCAAACAGTTTAGTGTAATTAGAAAGCTTTTTCCCCCCCTCAGTAATTATCTTTTCAATGGGGTGATTTATTACATGTACACACATGGATGCCCTAAGGCTGTCATTAGAGCCAAAATACAGCTTATCAGTGTTGCAACTTCTTTGTCAGAATCCACATGCAATGCTGATTTCTGGTTCCCTGCTTAGAATTATACTTACTGTTTCCTTAGTCTGCTGATGGTTTTCTTGGAAAACTGAAATAGAATGGAAAAAACAGCCGGTGAAAAGGTTGGATTAATTTTTCAGGAAACTAACATATTGCCAACAGAGCGCTTTAGAAATCTTATCTTGAAAAGCTGGAAAAATACCTGAACACTTGTTGTTTTGCAATAAAGTAAAAAGTGCATCGAAGTTCTTTGAAAGTCCCTATATTCTTAAAATTAAATGTTTATAAGCTTGCAGAAACTAGTACATATATGTTGATAGATCATATTCCATAATCATGTGCTCTGGGAACTTGAGCTTGGCTCAACTTTTCCCTTGGCTTCATCGTGATTTAAGATAAATTTTGAAGGTATATTTACCCTCCTACATTTGTCCCTAAAATGTAGTAATAAATTTGTTTTCTCTGCACGTTGTATATTTATTTCACTACTTTTAAGTAATAAAAGAGCTTTGTTAATAAGAAATGCTATTTAATGTTACTTAGCTACTAAGTCAACAACCATCTTTCAAAGAAGTTCTTTTATGATGATCATAGTGAGAAATAAATATATCTCCAGAAACTGGGCTGGGTTGCTGTTTGGACACTGATTATGTGTTTGAGAAGTGTGGCTCTGCAAACTTGCTTTCCAGTAAATTCCACGCAAAAGCACAAAATCAGTTGGACTAATTTCTGCCGCTGCTATTCTGTTAGCTCACAGAAATCAGTGGGTCATTTCTTAGAATAAGCAACTGTGCTTTCTGTAATTTTTAAAAACATGGCAATAGTTTAATTAGCAACGAAACCTTGTTTTTTGTTTCTTTTACCCCTCATTCTCACTACTCAAGTTGTTATTGAAACAATTGACTATAATGGAGGCAGTAAAATCTGGATATTGTATTTTTCTTAGAGGATATTAATAGTGGTTAATTTAGCTATAGCAGAAACAGTTGGAACAATATTTTCTGTGATGTTAATAGGTCATTGATTGTAATTGATATTCATAAAGAGAATTAAAACTGATGCCTGCATATTGAGTCAATTTGGAAATCATTCAGTCAGATGGCACTCCCAGTGAAGCCTAGCATATAACTAGCAGAATGTGTCAAATTTTCACAATTGACATAAATTATATATTCCAGTCTAAATTTGTGACATGATTTATTAGGCATGCTAAAGCACTTTCTGCATAAAAACATCAATCAAGGCAGATATTACTAAAGAACATTTCATGACTGACCACTAGGTCATTTTTAATTAAGAAGTTACCTAAATACTTTGGCAAACTGTAGTTAGTATATAATTGATCTAGAAGGCTTTCTCTGCTTAAGTGCAGCAAAGTGCTTAAAGGGAGGGTGTGTGGGTCTTGTTGAAAGGCAATTTGCTTTCTTTGCATCAGAAGGGAACAATATTTTCCATTTGGTTTTATTACTTAGTACTTTAAACAAAGTCAGTTTTTGGTAAGCATAGAGATTAAATTTCAGAGCTAACTGTAGAAATCCCCCTTCAGAAATTTATCTTTCTGCAGTGCTTAGGCCTGTAATCGGCTGTTGACATTGCTTGTGTCCTCTAGCACCAGACACCTGGGACAGAGGGGGTGAGATGGGCTGCACTACTTTTCTAGCCACAAGTTTATTCTGAATATTTTGGTGAAGTTACCAGGGCTGTTCTGGTCTGACTAGAAGTCCTTGCTTGTACAGGTTCCTATTCTTGGTCAAAATTTTATAAGAACCTTCTGGATATTGTGACTGTCCTAGCTGAAAGCAGTTGCATGTTTAGTTTTTATACCTTGTTATGTGTTGTCTTAAAAACTGTGAAATTATATGTTGTTTTCTTCTAGTGCATGTAATGTGACTTTAAAAATATGAATTGCTCATTGTTTTTTGAGTCACACTAATTTCATGTAATCAAAAATCACCTACCAAATTTGTAACATAGCGAACTCAATGATACAAGTAAGATCTATTGTTTCAAGAGGAATTTTTTAAAAATTAATATTAAATCACTTCACATTCTTCAGCCTTCTTTATGAAAATTTTAAATGCCTTTTAGTTACTTCAACATAAAGTAGTAATAAAATCAAAGCCCAATCCCATTCTGATAGTGGAACCTATTGTTTCAAAGCTATCAGTGCTCCTGAAAAGAAATTTAACTGTGTTATTTACATCAATAGTAGCAATAGTTTCTTTCAAAAAACAAAGGCTATTTTTGTTTGTATTTGCATTGTTCAAAATTCTTGCAGTAACCCGTGACCTTTTCAAATTCATAGACAGCTTTGCTTGAGTAAAAATATTTTCTTTAAAATGAATAGATAGATTTAAATAATGTAATATGGGAAGATTGCAGAACACATTAACAAACATGTACGTTTGGTTGCAGAATTTTAAGATAATACTTAAATGTGGTTAAATGTTCTATGCTGTGATGATTTTGATGAGCATAAATTCAATGTGCTAAGCCTGGAAATGAAAGAATGAATTTAATTTTATAGGAATGTTTCAAATTCCTGTGTGTCTGTGACCATATATGGGCATCGCTCGCTATCCGAAAAGGGTAGGGAGTGGACTCGCTCGGTGTGTCCGAATGACTTACTGGGTGGAAGGCAGAGAAGACAGCTTTACACCGCCTCAGCATTTCTGCATTAGGCCAGCTGGGCCTGGGTGGTCTGAGAAGCTGTTGTAATGGTTAACACAGCCAAAACACAGCAAACTTCTCTTCCTAAATAGTCTTACAGCTGGAAGCTGCCAAAGGGAAGCACTACAGAGCCGATACTCCAAAATCGGCATTGGTAGGGTGCTCTGGAGCAGCCAGCAGTCCTCTGCTGGTCAGCAGTCCTTCTGCACCACTTTGCTGGGCTGTAGCAGCCATCACCTTCAGGTTGTGTTGGCCTCTTAATGTGTGGAACAGAAGCAGGCTGCGAAGCATTTCCATACTTGCTTCCTGGAGTATCTAATAAGGTAGTTCAGTAAAGGGGAAAATTAAAGGAGCTTTATGATGTAGTAAATAACTCAGCATGTTTTACAGTAACCAAGCAAAGCATATTCTTTCAACAGTAAGTGACAGGTACAGATCTCGTTTTAAGCAGGCACAGGAATTTTTCCTAGGATTGGATGTTTACACTTAGCATGGTTTGTTATTCTTGGATAAAGGATACTCAGGCTGCGTTACAATGTCATTAATCCTGGAATAAAGCTGAAATGATTCACTTCCTGGATGTGATTGAATTAGGTATACCATTGCTCCAGGAAATGTGAGAGAAGTTGCTTGTAAGGCTTCCAGTAAAGAACCAAAGTCATGTTGAACAGCAGCTAATGCAGCCCCAAACACTGTTTTAATCTAATTTAAAAGTTGGTGTAGATTTGGAGAATGCAAGCAGAATATTGGAAGTTAATACCTCCTGCAGAATGTCCTCCCCTCCAGCACAGAGTTCTGTGCGCTGTCATTTGATTAAGAAAGAGATTCTACTACACTGTACCTTTCTCTGCAAAAATATCTCTACATCAGTGAGAGGGAAACCTTCCATTAGGTGTGAAAGTGCTTTGTCTCTGAAACTTCTGTTTAAGTGCCTTAGAACAGAATCTGAAGTTCTGATTGATGGATTTCATTTTCAGTTATCACAATTTCCCAGTGTGCAGTGCATGTGAGAGAGCTGAACAAGTAAATCCATACTTGAGGAAATATAGATGGAGATGTTGAAAAATTTTGATCTTTAGGCAAGCAGGAACTGTTTAGAAAAGAGTAACAGATAATGGTCAGATTGTTTTTCAGAAACTTCCTGCATTTTTTTATTTCTTCTGGAGTACTCAGTCCTTCTCTAAATCATGGTTATTAGAAGAAAATAGGTGATATTAACTGTTGCCTGCACTTAGACTGAAATTTAATTTAGTGTTGTGATACTTGGCCCATGCAAATGTCTATGTGTGGTCATGAGTAAAAACAGTTCTTTTGATTGTGTTAAACATATGTGGACCAAGATTCTGGTAAAGTGCTTTGGGGTATTTCTAATGATGATTGTCTTACACTGGACAAAAATACAAATAAAATTTCTTTGTGAACATTCATAGAAAATAAGCAGAAAAAAATCATGAACAAAGTAAACTTTCTTTTTGTTATATGAGTTATCCATTCATTTCCATCTTTTATCTGCTAATAACAGATGTAAAGTTCTTTGAAGATGAATCTGGTTTTGGACTTAGTAAAGTTGTATTATTATCATGGTTTAAAACAAGTTCAGTGTTACTGTGTGTTTACTAGTTTAAATGAACACTGTCTTACGTTGTTCCTATCTTCCTCCTTTGCTTCTGTTTGGTTTTGACGGTTGGATTTCTTTTTTTTTTTTGGTTGTTTTTTTTTTAAGCCATGAAGATAGTACTGTGTTTGTAGTCACACTCTCCACATGAGCAGACAGGCATTCAGTTAGAAAATGGTTGTTTTAACTTGCTTTTTTTCACCAGGAAATTCAGTGGCAGTGAGTCATTAACACATTGCGTTTTCTGAGAGCCGGCTGGCCTGACACCCAGAAGACCTATAAAAATGCGTGGGAAGATATCAAACACTATAACTGTTGTTGTTAAGAGAGCCCATTTTAAATTCTCTGTAGTGGGGAGGATTGAGAGAGAGATTAGCAGCAGTTTGATTACAGCACCTGGGCTATTTGAAGCTGGGAGCACCGCGGTGGCTCTGGAGAGCGTGGTGGCTGACCTTGCCATAGATCAAGCTGTGTGCTTACAAACGGGTGTAGGAGGAGCACTGTACAATAACTGCTTACTGGGAGAGTGCTTTTTGGAGCCATGCAAGGCGCTGTGTGGAATATCTCTTTGTTTAAACTCTTTTTTTCCCTGTATCACTACTGCAGAAGCTTTTTACCAGTGGAACTTCATTACTCTGCTTTTCTCAAAAACTGAAAGTCTGTATTGAGCTGGTCTTGGGAAAGATGTATTTGGATATGTGTGGTTTTATAGTACTGCTATGCATTTGTATACATACACACATTTGCATACGTGTGGTTTTATAGTACTGCTGCATAGCTCCTTGGTATTTCCTCTGTGTAGATGAAGACATTTGATAAATTACTCCTCAAGCATGCCATCAGTTCGTACTTCTGCACGAGACATTATTCAGACATTTTTCTCTAGTTCTTACAATGAAGCAAATGAATTCCTATTCCTATACTAATGTAAAAGAGAAATATTTTTTATGTCCATAATCGAGAAATAGAGGGCTAAATAGAAAAAAATAAAAGCCTGCTAATCTTGAATCAGATTTCCTTTCCAGCTGCCTGAGCAAGTTGATTCCAGTGCAATTTGCACAGCTGGGCAGGCTGGCAGGTGGTAGGAAACATTTTGGATAGATGGCCTTTTACCACAGTCTGAAATGAAGTAGATAGTAAATCTGGAAGGATTTTTTTTTTTTTTTCTGCTCAGGTTGTTAAATAAGCACAATTCTTACATGTATGTATGTTTCTTTTGAAAATTTGAAGGGTATATTTTTATCAGCTTCTGGTTGTTTCTGTGGAGTCCCTAGATAGGCTTGTGTAATTCAGCCTAGAGCATCAGCTCACTAATTCTATGAGCTCATTGAGTAGACATGACCAGGAAAAAAGGCATTAAAATACACTATAATTAAGTCATGTTGAGGCATTGGAACATGCACAATAAAGTTAACTTTAAAAACCAGACAAATTTAGCAAGAGGAACATCCATATCAGAAACTCTAGAAAGAGTGTTTAGTTGGTATTTACATATATATAAACTGGTACTTAAATGTAGCAGTGCCCACATTAAATAGCAATAGCTGAGCTCATGTGAATGGGGAATTATGTTTTTAAGTACCAAAAATACAAGAACAGTTCATCTGTAGAGAGATTGAATACAGAGGCAATAATGACGGTATTTGTGAATGTTTCCTGCAGAATGCTTGTATCATTTGGAAAGAAGGATGACTGTGTATTCATGTATATAGGAAGATCCCATGTATCCACAAATCAGCCACTCTACTAAATAATGCCATGAAACATTCCTATTTTTAATATTCAAATAATAAAGTGTATCCATATGTAGATTTTAAAATGAAGGTGGATGCAAACAATGAGTGAAGTTACAATCTAATAAATGAACTATGCATCATTAATAATTTTTAACATTTAAAATACAAATACACTTATGTTAAGCTATGTAATAATTTACCTCGCTTAAATACATGTAAAAGGGTAGAATTGTTCTCCTAGATGCCATCCATTTCATGCTGGCATATAAGTAAACAGCAATGTATTTTAATGTTTAACAAACAAGAGACTTAGTCTTTCCTTGAAAAGAAGAATTAAAAAATCCAAGTCAAATTGTCATTATTCAAAATAAGCTGTCTTCTTTGCTGATGTAAAACTTAAATGCTGTGTTTACTAGACAAAGCATTTCCGCTAATTCTAATTCCAGAAAAGGTCACCAAAAAAGTATGTATGTTACTTGGCAGAGATCTTCCATTTTTCCCCTAGTGGTATAGGTTAATTTTCCTATAAAGAAAAATATATACTTAGAATTTGGAAGGGGAGAAAGTTGTTTTAAAATTATTACAATATAGGAAGTAGAGGAATTATTTTCATTATGTGTATCAATTTCTCGTGTGCTTTTCCTCTTCCTCCAAAACCTGCATGTGCTTTTTGCTCATAAGTGTGTGTGTAATTTGTGTATTTGTGTAACTGTGTTTTTCGAAATGAACCTGGATATCAACATTTTTTCCTGTACTCAGACTAAAGGATACTATCTCTTCTTCTAACTTATTTCTGACAACAGAGACAGTGCTTTATCAAAGCAGCTAGAATAATTTAATGGTTTAGCACTTGAAGACTGATCTAACAACCCAAATTGCCAACAGTTGGAAAATTCAATAGAGGGTTCTTGAGTGTTCCAGTATTTTCTTTGTATTACCTTCTAGATATTTCAGGGTCTTCTTTTCCAACAGATCATTGTCAGGCCTAATTTTAGAAAATGGGGGGTTAGTAAATATGTCTTTTCCTCCCAACAACTTTACAACAGCATTACTATGTTTCTATTTAGGGGTGTTTCAACAATGTCTTTAGTTTGCTAGCTGCTAAGATTTAAGTTCATTTCGTGTAATACTCACAAACTATAATGGTATTGAAATTTATAATCTTCGTTTTAGGATGAGCTGGAACAGTGTGGATGCCTTTGGTCATATTTTTAGATGTCAGGGCAAATGAAAAATCTAGTCTGATGAATCTAGCGCTGATAAAATTCAAGTGCATCCAAAAAGTCTAGCTTAATAAATATTCTATATTAACACATTCCTTAAATAAGATACTCCGGTTCTTATATGGGCTATCATCCTGCTTAAACATTGTATGGGACAAAAAGTAGACTGTTGTACAAGAATATTTCAGCTGGTTTTTTTGCTCTTTTGTTATACCATTCTCCTTTTTAAATAGTCCACTCCCTCTGAGGTCAGAAAGTCATGTAGTCTGGGAATTTCGCTTGAAAATTCCTTTGAGGCAGAGCTGATCCTTTGTAATTCGTGTGGTTTCCATCACATTTCATCCAAAGTTCTAGGATATAAATTACTACTCTTTGTCACATGTAGCTAAGTGCATAGAAGTGAAGTTTATCCAGGTGGTGTCAAGATACTGTATTTGGTATAGCACTGGAAGAGCTGAGGGATAAGCTCAACACTGAGTATTCAGAAAAAAACGCAGCTGATACGGCAGCTGCTAGAGTCTGCTGTACTGTGAGCTCTTGTGTCACGGGACAGGTAGCCAAACTTAGGGAGAAAAATGAAGAAGAAAGAATCTTCCTATGGGTTTCCAAATGCAAACTTCAGGACATCTGTTATATTTTATATATTCAACCTCTTACCCTCAGTGATGATGTTGAATTAGGAAGCAACATACAATGAGGTCAAATAAAATGATGTTGGTTTTATAAAAGCTAAAAGGAAAGATAATAAATACTATATTTTTTAGATAAGTGATCACTAATACCTGAATTTCAAAGAGCTAGCTGGAATATCTAACTTCCACATGAAGTTTGTTTACCCAGCAAAGTAGGTGTTTTTTCCTAACCTTAAGGATAGGGAGGGAAATTCTTATGGGGAATAATACATCTAAATATTTTAAAGTAGGTCTGTTTCAATGTACTCTCTCTCAATTTTTCTGAAAGAGAAGACTTTGCTATTTATTAAATGGATAATTATGGATTAGAGGGGTTTTTAATTTTATTTTTGTTACTGCTTTAGGGTTTGGATTATCAGTGTAAACTATGTTGTTACTACTCCCTGAAATAAAAACTAGTTTGGCTGACTTAGTTACAGATGGTATCCAGATGACTGTTAGACAGGTCCTGTTTTAAGAGCAAGTGAACTACTGATGCAACCCTAAGTGTGATATAGACCTGAGGCCCAGTGCTTGGGGCATGGCAGTGTGAGTGAGACCCTGAAAGGAACACTTGTGCAGGTGGCCCAGTAATAGCAAACTTCATCAAAACAGTTCACAGAATTACAGAATATGCAGAGTTGGAAGGGACCTACAAGGATCGTTGAGTCCGACTCCTGACCCTGCATGAGCCCATCCCCAAGGGTCACACCTTGTGCCTAAGCATATTGTCCGAACACTTCTTGAACTCTGCCGGGATGGTGCTGTGACCACTTCACTGGGGAGCTGTTCCAGTGCCCAGCCACCCTCTGGGTGAAAAATCTTTTCCTCGTATCCAACCTAAACCTCCCCTGACACAACTTCAGGCCATTCCCTGGGTCCTGTCCCTGGTCACCACAGAGAAGAGATCAGTGCCTGCTCCTCCTCTTCCCCTCTTGAGGCAGTTTACAACTGCAATGAGGTCTCCCCCCAGTCTCCTCCAGGCTGAACCGACCAAGTGGCCTCAGCTGCTCCTCATGCAGCTTCTCCTCAAGGCCCTTCACCATCCCTGTGCCCCTCCTTTGGACACCCTCTCACGCTATTCTTACCATCAGGCTCTTTGGGCTACAGATATTTTTGCTTTGTGTTTCTTCCAGCATAGCGAACCATTGAGCACTATCAAATACAAATACTAATAAAAACTGTATTAAACGTGGCAAGGCGTGTTCCACCCTGTATAAAATATACTACATAAGTTAAAACTTGTCTCTGTGTATGTTCTTGTGAGCTGTGTTTAGCTGCGAAAGCAATCATCTAGTCAGGAAAACAGGGGTTGATAAGCCGAAGTGTATTTGTTTTTCTAATTCAGACTACTTGAGAATGATGTATAAATGTAATTGTGTTTCTGTTACGTCTTCAGCAGTGTTTTAAAAGGTTATAAATCAAATGTCAGTATGGGAAAAACTGTTGATTAGAGTGTTAACTTGTAACAGTTCTGTACATATTTTTAAAAAAGAGAGAAAGCTTCTGAGGAAAGAGAAATATTAATACATGTTTCAGCATCTGATTATTTTCAATTTTCCTACAGATATCAATGAGTGTCAGTTACAGGGAGTATGCCCTAATGGTGAGTGCTTGAATACCATGGGCAGCTACAGATGTACCTGCAAAATGGGATTTGTGCCAGATCCTACCCTCTCAAGATGCATACGTAAGTAATAGTGCTAATCAAAGTACCAAATTAGGTACTTAGTTGCATTTCAGATGAAGATTTATTTGACTGGTCCAAGCTATTCCAATCTGTCACATTTTTTTGCTCTCCCCAACTCATATTCTCAGTTATTCACTTTACTTAGTCTCAGTGCTCATGCCTCTTTGCTATTTCTTTGTCCTGGAAACCTTGGTCTCCACCAGTGGCTGTCCAGGATCCTTGCCATCTTTTCCTGATTTTGTTGTCACCAAATCTTCAAGGCCATATCCAGCCTCTGCATACATTCAGTCTTTCAGTAGCCTGGCATTTCCACTTCTTTTTTTTTTAAACTCACTTCTCTCCTAGTTTCCCAGCCAAAATCATCTTTGTGCCCTGCTCTCCCCTCTTCCACCTCTGCAGCTTTGATTTGCATAGTTTCCATTACTAAATAGTTAGCCCAGGATGATCTTTGGCACCTTCTCCTTCTAATTAAGAATTAAAAATTAAGAAAGAATTACGAGAAAGAAAAAGTTGTGAACAACACAAATGCAAATATTTCCCTTTATTAGTTAGGTTTTACTTTGTTTGCTATCAACTGCCTCTGCAGTTAGAAAAGTCTGTAGAGAGCAACTAAATTTTTCACTTTACTTTTTNTTTTTTTTTTTTTTTTTTTTGCAAAAAATATGAACAAGTGAGATGTATCTACAATCCTAAGTTCCTTTTCTGAGCTATCTTTATGTTTATAACATATAGTCTCAAGTCATAGGGGAGTTCTTCCCTTTTTTTCCCCTCAGCATAACTATCTTATGCTACTAGTTAATGACACAATTACTGAGAGTTTCTCAGCAGTTTGAAGAACTTCATACTGCTTTTCAGTTGGACACCAGAAGAAAGGAGTTGATTGTTGGATTTTGTTATTGCTTTTACATGTAATGTAATCAGGTAGTCTTTGTATTTTTTGAGATCTGTGAACATGTTACCCAGAACTATTAACTGTATGTTAATGTGGATATATAAGTTAGAAAGCTGGTTGAGTTTTATCTTTCTGTTACCTCATACTAATTATAGCTTATGGCCTTTGGCTCTTCCACATTAAAACTAAGAATACCAAAATGCAAATATGTGATTGTCTCTTTAACGGAAAGAAAATGTGTCCTGTATGATACTCAATGCTTTTGCAGTCTTATTGACATGGCCTACTTATAGATGGATGTTCCACTGGCTTTGTAGCTTGACACAGCTGTGTAGTGCCAATGAGTGATCTTCAGCACCTGTGTACAAGGGAGAGATACGAGTCTCACTCATTCTTGTGGCAGTTTGGCAACTGCTGGTTTTGTATTTACTTTTTTTTGTTGTTTTTCTTCGAAATACTTCTTATCTTGGTCTAGGTGAAGTTGGAATTCAGGGGTGTTTGATGCAAAATAAGGGGTTTTTAATGTTGTGATTCTCATCTCAGAGAAGTGTTTGAAATAAAACTTCTGCAGACAGAATATTAATCCATTTAAGTGGTGCTGGAAATTGAGTGGTGTTTCTCTGTTTTGCTTTTCATGTGAAAAGTATCATCCTCATCCTCTCTTCCACTTTCGTTGCAGCTGATAACCCTGTAGTTGCTGAGGAGAAAGGACCCTGCTACCGCTTTGTCAGTGCAGGAAAGCAATGCATGCACCCTCTTTCTGTTCAGCTCAGCAAGCAGCTTTGCTGTTGTAGTGTTGGCAAAGCCTGGGGCCCACACTGTGAGAAGTGTCCACTCCCAGGAACAGGTAAGAACTTCCCACTAAAAATACAAGCTCTTGCCCCCCCCCACTACATTTGTTATGCATGCTTTAAAAGAAACAAAAACAGCCACCACAGTATATACTATAGATACAGCAAAAGTAACCCAAAACCTAGTTAATACTCTTCAGTTGTTAAAGGCTCTCATGAAAATATGGCAGCTTTTGTGAATTCGGTTACAGAACATAGGGTGTAGTTTGTGTTACAGTTAGTAGGATATGGATGGTAATATCTCTGCTTTCTCACCATCCTTCATATCTTTACCATCCATGTTGAGGAATGTGCTGAGGTTAGTATTGCCTTCTTAACAATAAACTAGTAGTTAAACTTTTCATGCCATTTTTCACTTAATTCCTTACTTGATACATAAAGCTCTCTTGTATTATCAGTGTTACCTTAGAGTTCTGCTGTTATTTAAATATATAAGGACTTCAAAATTATCAGCTTATTTTGTCACCACTCTCACTTAGGCTGGTTATAGATTAAGACACCACATATTATAAATACTGATTGCTGTTTTCAAGTAGTTTTTATTCCCTGGTGTTGCTTAAAGCTTAAATGCTCATGGAGGCTTCAATCAAAATCAATTTAATATTATCTTTTTTCCAAATGTATGGTCAGATTAATGTTTTAGAGGCATCATTGCTTGTCGTAATAAACATGATGTCCAGTCTCTTCAGTATTTTAGCCCAGGTATTTGTAGTGACAATCCACTGTGCTTACTTGAAGCTGCTGCAGATGTCACTGTCATGGTGCAGGTCATGTATTTCTCTGAAATATTTTATAAATATTTACATTTTCAAACCAGCTAGCTGCTTTGGAAAATCCAGTTAGTATCAGAGACATGATGAGAGCAGCAGATTCCTTACTTTCTTAAGCTGGACTTACAGAAATGAAAGTGACCAACCGTTTTGAGCATTTCAATAGATTTTTAAAGCCACTGTTTCCTGCATCACCATTGGGCAACTAGATCATTGATCAAGATTTTAAAACTCCAGTCCACTTTTGGATAAATAATATTTCTATGGCTTTTTAATGGAGAAAAAATATATTCTTATGAGGTGACTGACAATTTAAATGCAGGGGTTTTACATCTGTGAGAATATTGCTTGAGGCTTTATGACCATTGGCGTGTATACTGGTGCACAGAATACATCCTTATGTTGACTGCTAGCTGGTCACAAAAAATACATGAAGTATCATATGGAATTTGTTACTTTAGTGACTTTTTTCTTCATGTAAATACTTTAGAGAGAAAATCTGTGAGTAGAAAATTCTGATGAGCTTTTCCCATTTAATGATTACTTGCATGATTTAAAAACATGTTCCTTTCTGTAACAGGTTAAATTCATAATGTTTCAGAGTTTTCTATGAAAAGTGTGTGAAAGGTGGGATACTCCAGAATGGGGTAATGTATTTACTGCAGCATCCCATGTTAGCATAAAAGTCACTGAAATAAAAAGCTTCTAAAATATTTGTACAAAGTAAGCGATCTCCTAAATAGACACTGAGAGATTAGTTTTGTGTGCCCAGGTGTTGAGAGCTCTTATCAGAGCTGTGGTAGAACAAGGCTCACATTTCTATTTTTCATTTGAGAAAATATGACCCTAAGCAAGATTTCTTGTGTCCTAAGTATGCATCTGAAGGGACAGACATCAAATTTTCTGTCTTCCTCCTTTGACCAGAATTCCCACCCATGGTTGGGTTTTTTTATGGCAAGTTTTTATATTAGTTGTCGCAGCAAAGAGTGTTTCATTATTCTGAATCCACTCAATTTAATTCATTTGACCCTTCATATTTTCTGTTACTAAGACATCATCAGAACTCATTGTGCAGTTAATGCATACTGTGATTTAATGTGTAGTTTAACTCATCTGTGGAGTGCTTTTAGCTAGTACTTTGTGCTTTTATTTTAGATGCCAATTCATTTTAAAACCCTGATGTGCTCAAAGCAGAATTGGTGAACTTAGCAATGCCCCACTTGGCACATCCCTCAGGCAGCTCTAATTCCCACATGGGATACTAAATGTTTTTTGTTTCTTTCCTACGCGGCTTTACCTAGAGCAATAACAATGAAGCATTGCCCCCTCAAGGCTCCTGAAGGTCTCCCTGACCCTGACAGGAGTATAACTATTCTCTTGGATGGGGAGGAAGACTGAATTGTATTTCTTTCTCGTTTTACTCTTCTGGTAGAACTGCAAAGTATAATGCTTATAATATAGAGCACCTGTAGAGATCACAGCAAGTGCTGTTGCCTGACTTCCATTAACTTTTTCTGTAGTAGCTTTATAAATGAGGTTATTTCCTCTCTCTTCCAGTAGTGATTTGGCTTTTTATGATCCCCATCTTGTTTCTAGCCAGCCTTTTTCAATTCAGTGGAATTTGGGTCTGGACTGGTATGAGGCCTCTAATGTAGTCAGGCGGGATCCTATGGATCAGTGTTGGTAGTGGTTGATAGTGTTCTGCTCCTCTAGTACAGGGCTGGTGAGCTTTTTTCCTTTGATTTCTACAAAAAGAGGATGATAGCAATAGTGGTCTTCATTCATTATAAAGTATAGATGATAAAGACAATTTGCATATTTAAATTAATACTTAGAAAGGATATACTGTTTGAAGGGGATTAATTCAAAACATATCTTGATATAATGACAGATAAGCATAACTGAAGAAAAATGGCAAACTGGAGTGGACACCCTCTGGGAAAAAGAGCCAGGACATGCTTTTGGGAGAATGCTCAGTCGTATTAGCATGCAATGCATAGCTTCTCTTTAAGAAGTTTTTTGTAAAAATGTATATACAATATGAGATTACATTTCTTAGTGGTAGTCATTATATTTTCCACTATGTCAACATATTGCACTTTTAGACTCCTAAAAGGAATATTTTCCCATCCCAAATCTAGCTGCTTTTAAGGAAATCTGCCCTGGTGGAATGGGTTATACGGTTTCTGGCCCTCACAGAAACAAGCTATATCATCACCCTGCAGTTAGAGTACAGCCACCTGTCATTGGCAAGACCCCGATTACTCAACCTGTTGCTAAAGGTACTTCTCCTCCACCTCTCCCAGCAAAGGAAGAGCCAGTGGAGGCACTGACCTTCTCACAGAAAAGTGAGACTGAGATGGCTGTACAAGAAGGTGAGAGTGGGAAAATTTAGTCTTTGTTTCTCTGTGCATGTGCCTTCCATGGTTTGTTTCTTTGTGTGGCAGCTGCAGGCAGTGCAGGGCCGAGAGGCATCACTCCCCACGGCAGAGCGTTCCATGCCACGGAGTGTACTGTATCACGTGGTTTACTTCTCACATGTTGTGTCTAGGTCCTACCACATGCTGAGACCATGCAGAGACAGCAAGACTGCTTTAATCTCAGTAATTTTTATCATAAGAAATAGTACATTTTTGTTGTAAGACTTAAAAAAAAATTAGAAATAGTTTATATATTTATGAATTCTAAAAAGGAAAGCTGCAATGGAAAATAAGAACCTATATGAAATTACTACCACTCCTTCACAGAAAAAAGCCACATTTGTGGAGAGAAAAATCCAAAACCACTCTTTCTTGCCTAAAGAAAATACAAATTTTAAAACATCATTTTTAATTTTTTTTTCATTACCGTCTTGAAAATTTGTTAGTAGAACTTATATATCATTATGATATTAATTTAAAATATTTGCAGATGTTGGAATTCCTTGGAAGGAATTGAAAAAGTTTCATCAGTAAGTTAACCTGTGAGTTTGTCAGATTTGTTCTGAGGAAGCAGGTAAACAAGTGAGGAACCTACAAGGCAGCTGAATACTGAGTAAATAAGTATTGGACAGTGTGTAGAATCATATTCTGGTTTCACGTTAGTCTTTACTCTTGCTTCAGGAAAATCACTTCAAGTTTGCGCTGTTTTGGAATGAGGTTTGAGCCTGGATTTTTTGTGTGATGGTGACAACCTCTTTAAAATGTGATAAAATATATAATGTTTCATGAAAACTGATTAATTCTCTTTTCTTTCTTTCTGTTTTTAGTGGCAACTGCAGCTCCTGATCAGGTAAAATATGATGTAATTTATCTAGTAATTAGAATGGAGACCATATGTACGAGATGTGATACAGATAACTGAAAGGATTTAGGATTTATGATGAACAAACAAGTCACAGTGAACTTACTGTTCAAACCCTGAGGCAAGGAGAGCTCATGTTGTTATTATATACAGCAACAGGCAGGTAGTGAGGTACAGGAAAGAGATTACTTTAACCTCTCTTAGAGGCATTTGTTGGAGGATCTGGAATGTATTGCTCTATCCCATTCTGAAGACTGTATTTTAAAGAGGATATTGAAAAATGCAGACAGTATGGAGAAGAGACACAGATACTGACTAGAGAAAATGAATCAGAGAGAAACATTAAGAAGCTTTCAGAAGCATTTGTGACACCTGCTTATGATACTGGTATTAGTGCCTAAGTTAGCATTATAGCTTTTTTAGGGTGTCTTGTATTCATGGGAGAACAACAAGTATGTATCTGGGTGAAGTCCCCCATTCTGGAGGTTTCAGGTTCTCTGTGCTGAAGATAATGGGATTTGTTGTGAAAAACTGCAGCTGTATTCCATTTCATTTCCCTAAAGACTTACAGGCATCTCACTTTTCTATGATAATAGATGATGGGTGCAATAGCTAAGAGGGAACCTTTTACAGTGGTCAGACACATAGATGTGATTGTATACTTTTGTGTGATGCTGAACTACAGTTACATGCTATTTGTAAGCAATTAAAAACCAGAGAATTGGAGAACTGTGGAGAGACAAAGCCAAAGATAAAATCAGAAACTCCAGGTAACAGCTACTTCAAGTAAAATCAATGTTAAATTGTATGCCATTGTATAAACATGGTATTCCATGTTCATTCATGTTTAAATTGCTGGTTAGTAATGATCTGCTATCAAAAGCCACTCCTGTGAGATTGTTAGCAGTTTCTCAAGCCAGGAGTTTGTGGCTTGCTATGGCAGCTGAATTAAGGGAATGTTTTCAGAATGTTTTTGGTTTTTTTTAATCATTCTTCTAGGAATTAGCTTCCATTGATCAAGAAAAGCAGCCTTATCTAGAGCCTGGGCAGCCTCAGCTTTCTCCTGGAATTTCAACAATTAACCTGCATCCACAGTTTCCAGGTAACTTATTTTGGCTTTTTTTTCAGTGTGAGAGAGTGCTTACAATTTGTCAAAGAATGGGAAAATAGCAGTTCTAACAAAGGTTAATGAAAAAATGATTGGGGCTTCAGAAGCGATTTCTCCATAATCAAGAAAAAAATCTTGGAAGCAGAAGTGGGAGGAATTGAGAGGTTGGCATTGGCTTGGTGATTTGTTTAGGAAACAAAGACATATTTTATGAAAAAGTGATATCCTGCATTATGTGCATGAGAATTTTCATGTCCGTAGAGGTGAAGCCTTACTCTTCTTTCAAGAGGAAACTGCTTAGGTGCCTCCTTGTAGATTTATGCATAACTTTTCCTGCAAAGGTTTTACAACTGCGTTTGCTTTCTTTAGCACCTCGGTTTTTTCACAAGCAGTAAAATGATGAAAACCCCAATTATGCTGGGTTTTTTTCTACTCTAGATCAAAGCAGAATAAACAAATTAAAATCTCCATAGTGCCTGGCTTATTCAGTATCATGTGTGAATCCTTTAAGGGTTGGGGTTTTTTGAATGTTTTAAGGTGGTTTTTTTTGGATGTGATTGGTTTCCATTCTATGTCACACAGTAGTGATTGAGAAAACATCCCCTCCTTTGCCTGTTGAAGTTGCTCCTGAAGCCTCTACTTCAAGTGCAAGTCAAGTTATTGCACCTACTCAAGTTACAGGTATTGTAATTCTTTTTTAGAACTAAAATAAATCAAGAAATGACTGAGTCTCAATTTCCACAGTGAAGAGAACGTGGTTTTAGAACAGAAAGGAATACGCTGGATAAAGTACAAAGCAGCACAACAATGAGGGTACTGCCAAGAGAGCCAGGACCAGGTCCTTCCAGGATGTACCTGCCATTTTTATGTCCACAAATAAATGATAGAAGATAAAATTAGTAATTCCACCTTAGGTTCAGTTCTGGACTTTCTTTGCAGATCTACAAAAAAAGCCCAGACCTGAATCTGAGATGGATTTGCAGATCTGCAAGGAAAGTCCAGAACTAAACACTTCTTGGGTACAAGTCAGGTTGTTAGACAGTCTACATGTATATTTGTGAAGTATACATGATCATGTTCATTGAGGGATATAGACTTCATGGGATGTGGATCAGAATGTTCTGCAAAAAGCAGATGAGGAGTTACTGTAAGATCTATTTTGAAATTTTCTTTTGCTGTGTGTGCTTCTTCCCTTTTTGATGTGTTCAAGTTGCCTTGTCTACATCTATGTATCAAGAAGTGAAAATTACGGAAATGCAAGTAATGCACCTGTCGTAGCTGAAATTTGTCTAAATTACAGCTGTGTCCAAAAGATGTGAAAATTTCTTTTGCTGTATGGTTAGAAACAGCAAGGTGAATGTACTATATTTGTATATAGGAGAGCATTATCATGTCACATTGTTTAGAATGAACCAGAATGAACACAGGCTTTGAAGTGATTGCAATATCCCAGTAAATACTGTAAGATGCATTCTTGTATGTGGTAGAGATATTTAGGCCTACAAAGAGGTTTCCTGGTTTCCATTCACAGGGAGAAATTTCGCATACTTTAATAAAAAATGAATTCTTCAAAATGGCTTTCCTTCATGCAGGAATAGATTTTCGAGCTGATACAATGTGCACAGGGTCTGAATCACCCACTTCTTTGGACAGTTCTATCTGCCATTAAATCCTCCTGAATGTCCTGTAAAAGTAGAGAAATTATCCTGTCCTTCTGTAAGCATTCAACTGCTTCCTTCAGTTTACCATCATAGCAATTTATCAATCCCATATGGAGGTTCAGCTAGTGGTGATTGTCAAACTAGAACTTGGAAGTCAGCTCTTCTGTGACTGTGCCCCTTCTGCCAGCCAGCTCCCAGCTTCCTTACAGGGAGAGAAAGTTACCCTGCTGGGAACTCACATCAGTTAGTAAAAAAAAAAAGGTAGTTTTCCATGTTCTGTTTTTTATTTCCTTGGGAATATTAGTAGAACTAGAAATTGCTGTGTGCTGTGAATCAATGTTTTGTTCAGGCATTTAAGAGGTAGTAAAGTGCAAGTGCTGTAAGATTTGTAGGAGAAAATTCTGAACAGGATTAAAAAAACTGAATGCATTTCAGATTGAGAAGTTTTTGAGTGCTTTATTCCTGTACTTTAAGATTTAGTTAAATTTAAATGTGACCTGTTTCCAAATAGTCTAGATAAATATTCTTCTTTACAGATAATTGCTTCTTTTTCCATAACTACAATTCCATTCTGCAGTATAACCTTAGTTTGTTGCAACTGAGCACAGTTATTAGCATTTTCTTCAGTAGTGCATATACTTTGAGGATTTCTAAAACTGTGAGGATTTAGCATCCAATGCTGCCCATATCTCTATCTCCTTATCTTACAAAATACATCCAAGCTGTTAACAAATGAGTATTCCATAAATCAAATTACCCACTGAAATCAGAAACTCACTACTGTTATTTTCGTGATGTGCAATGCAAAGGTTGAGCCATATTTTTTTTTTTATTTTATATTATCTTCATTTTACTTTAAATTTTATGTACTGATTTATACCTCTTGGATGGGACATAAGATTATGTCACTAGGAAAAGCCTAGATGGTTTCTAGACTCTTCCAGATAAGATATCCATTACAGCAACTACAGAGCTACAAACTTGATTTACAGTTGTTTTCAGGCCTGAGCTTTCTACTTGAGTTACAGAATATTGTGCATTTACTGAACTATGTGAGAGAGTTTAATATTAAATTTCTCTTTGCTTGCTTAGAAATCAATGAATGTACAGTTAATCCTGATATCTGTGGAGCAGGACACTGTGTTAATTTGCCTGTGGGATACACTTGCATCTGCTACGAGGGATACAAACTTAATGATCAGCAGACAAAGTGCTCTGGTATGAAATGATGCTTTCAAAAATCTGAAATAATCATGCAATGAAATGCTCGCAATGTAAAATCTGGTTAGGGGAAATACCTACAGAGCAGTCAGGAGCTCCTTCCTCTATTGAATGCTTCCAAACGACAAGCTAGGTTTTTTTAATGCCAAATAAGATTTACGAGATAGTCTCTGATACAGCCTTTTAGCTGCTCTGAAATGAGTGTGAATTTTAATTAAATTGAATGCAAACCTTTCCCATTGTGATGTGACAGCAAAAGTGATTAGGCAGACCATCTCCCCTCTGCTGTATGTCAGGTACCTAAAAAGTCAGACTGCTAGGAAGACATACACTTGTGTTTGGAAAATGAATGACTGAATTGGTGCCTGTTTGGTCCGGCTCTGCACCTGAACTAAGTCCAGGCATTTTGTTTGTTCATTCCTTTCAGCCTGATACTGAAAAGAGAAAGTATATAATAAACAACTCAGAAGCACAGTAAAAGATCTGCAAAGTTGGGTCTTCATCCCCTTCTAAGCTTGTAAATTCTAAAACAGAGGCCTCTGATGAACATAAGGCAGAGCACAGATGGGTTCTACATGAGTCATTTCAGATTTGGAAGCAGCTGTATCGGTACCTTTCATTCATTCAGAGTCTACTGGTTCCTCTGTAGCTTGGATCAGAAAGGGTGTATAGTATCAGCAGATTATATGCTATAAAATGTTCATGCCACCAAAGCTCAGTAGCTTCATGCTGTAACACATGCTGTCAGGTGCAACTACAGTATTAAAAAATAAATCACGCAACACAGCCAAATGGCAACTTAGAACCCCTTTATTTCATCTAAATTTTATTAATGTTCCATGCTTGCAGCTTGTGTTCTTGTTGCACACAGTGTAGTGATTTGAACTGTAATCATGTCACGTTCTTCAGGCCAGTGCAATATTCTTACAGTCTAAGCCAATAAGAGCATTTTTCTGTAGCCAAAACTATTTAATGCATCTTCTTTGCATCTCTGAGAGAAAACATATATACCTTTTTAAATAGCTCAAATAATCACAAGATTAGTCTTTTTCAAATGCATGGCACAGAATGCACAAAAAGAATCACAACTAAATATGTTATTCTGTGGTCTTACATTTTCATTTCTTTTATAGATATTAATGAGTGTAATCAGGCACCACATCTCTGTTCCCTTGGACGCTGTGAAAATACAGAAGGAAGTTTCCTATGTATTTGCCAAGCTGGATTCATGGCCAGTGAAGATGGAACTGACTGCATTGGTAATAACTAGTCTCCTTTATAGGAAATTTAAAAAAAAAAAAATTAATCAAGAAGCTTATCTAAATCCTCCTAAAGTCCCCTTCTCAGCTTTTTTTTCCTCCGTGTCAGTGGTACTGGACTGGTGTCTGGAAGTGTATTTAACTGTCTCTCACCAGGGATTGTGGCAAGGAAAGCACCTGAGTAGCTGGTATTACTTTTCAAAGTGTTTGTTGAAGAGCAGGAATTTCTTTAGTACCATTCTTGTTTAGGAAAAAAAACATTTAGTAAAAACACCTGTTGTGTAAAATACAAATATTCAGCACTCTTTCAATGAGTAGAAGCTGGAACAAACCATATTTTTAAATACAGATGCAAACAGCCACGAACTTCACAAAGCAACACAAACAGTCTGAAGGGGCTGTGGTCTGCCTTATGTCAGTGCTGGCTTGGGCACAGCATACCTGCAGCAATACACGTTGTGTTTGCAGCCACAGGGGTGCTCACAGGTCTCCTTCCTATACCCTGATTGTTTCTCACAGTCATTCATTCTCTCTGTGATTACAAGCAGTGAGGTAGCTTGCAAGCAGCCTCCAAAAAATCCAAACTTAGTGTTTAGTTTAAGCAGAGTTTAGTGGAGATGCAAACATTCAATACTTTCATGGTGAAGCAGCTTCTCTTTGTCATCTGCAGATTTTGATGAATGTTCAAGACCTCATATTTGTGGAGAAGGCTTTTGTATAAACACTCTTGGCTCATACAGATGTGAATATTGTGACAGTGGATACCAAATGAACAGGAGAGGGGAATGTGAAGGTAGGTTTGGACTCTTCACTAGTGGTGATGATGAAGTGAATTTACCATTTATTGATAGCACAAAAGCAATGTCAAACTACTGCTGTTTGGAATGATTAATGTTCCCTGCCATTCAAGTGAGGGTTAGCACTCCAGCTTGAGCTGCAAAGTGACAAATCTCAGAGGGTGCAGTCTTAAACAAGAAGCCTTTGTGAGTACTCTTCAATCTTTGTCATTATTTGATGTCTGGAACTGCAGTTCAATTCCTACTATTTAAGATGCTGCAAAGGTGTTCCCTCACTGTGTACAGAACCATCTTGGGACAGCTATTTTAATGGCTCTTGCCATGGAATAACTTAACTTCATTGTTAGTCCTTACTTGCATACCAAGTTTCTGTTAAAAAAAAGTTGTGATTTTTCCTATATTATAGCAGGTAGCAAATGATTAGTTGGCTTTTTAATATCTATATCTAGAAGATAATTCGTGTTGCAGGAGATCCTAGGACATCTGATCTTGAAAGCTTCTCATTATATTTAGTGTGATATTTTTACCATTTTTCCTGGTGTATTTTTTTTCTTTTGATCTTGAACTGTGAACTAAAAACCACAAGCAATCATTTAATTTTAAGCATGATTTTGTTCCTACTTTAGTCTAAGTTACACAGGACAGAATAAAATTGCTGATATGTTAGGCTGCCAGCAAATAAGCAATTTGAAGCTGCCATGGATATACTTGCTACTCTGAGCGTTGCTAAAAGATTCGTATTCCAATTTTTTAATTTATTTAAATGTTTCACGCACTCCACTCTTACAACTAGTCTTTGCAAAACTTCTTTGTGACTGGGGAATCTGTGATTCAGTTAGGCTAGAAATCAGACTATTATGGTACATCGAATTTGTTAATCACTTGCATTTTAAATAGTGTGGTGATAGTCCTCTATAATTTAACTTTAAAAATTGTAATTTCTGGAACCAGATTCTCTGTTGAAAGTTATTTAAAGTTGCTTAAGGGGAAAAGCCTCCTACACTAAATCATCAAACCAAGGAAATGACACATTCAGGGAATCATTTCACCATGTCATTACACCTTCATAGTATAATCACCCTACTGGCAGATTTCAGGTTCCACAAAAACTTCCGTCCATCTCATCCACAGTTCAAAAACAAAGGCAAGAATCCTCCAAGCTGCACACAATACTCACAGTTCACTTGCACTTCCTCACCCCATCTTCAGAAATGGAAGTGGATTTTTTTTTTTTTTAAATTAAGTAAAAAATCTCACAGCAGTTTCAAAGAAAAATTTTTTCAGGTCTGTATTGTACTGGCTGAAGAGGCCTGTGGCTGTTTTTATGAGAAAGTATTCTATGCTGGATAATTGTAATGCCATGAAAAATTGTGATTTGCCCACATCCAGTGAGTTGTTTGGAGCTGGGATGTTCAATTCTCTCAAGTTTGGGGCATTGTTCAGTTAAATTACAAGTGTTTGGGCCTACCTGACTTCTGTGAGCTTGTTCTCAAAACTAGGAGTGAATTCCCTCCCTAGGATCTGTGCTTGAATAGCTCAAATAGACCTTAATTGCAGAAGACAACTGCTAGGCCTGCTAGGGCAGGAAAAGGATGGGAGCTTAGGAAGCTGAGTTTAGAGGTGAGTTTGCCGATTTTAATTAGTTCTGTGCACTGCATGAAGCAGGTATTTAATGGGAAAGATTATTGTGTGTTTAAAGATCCTATTGTAAAACAATCCCACACATGGGAGTAGACTGCAAGAAGGCTGCCTACACAGGTTTAACACCAGCATCTTCTGGTAACTGGTCACTTAACAGCAACTTGTCTTGCAATGTCATTTTTTGTGTACAGTCCCCTCTAGATTGCATATGTTGCATATGAAGAATCTCAGGCACTTCAGTGTGGTAAAGGAGTGACATTAAGCCAAGTTCTTCATTCCTATGGTAGCCAGAAATCTGATACGCTGTGTGTTCTGGAAGACCTACCAAAAATTTGTAATATAACAGAGAATTCAGATTTGGTTGCATGTATTATGGAGCTGCTATATTTCTCAGACTCGCTCCTTTGCTGGTACAAATCTGTGTGAACTTGTACTTTCCTTTGTGTCTAACAGATAAAGTATGCAACTCTTTAAATGCTTTAGTATAACAAGGAGGGGAGTCAGAGTAACCAGGTTATTGTTCAGTGTTTTATTATGGCTTTGACCAGTATTTCCTTTTACCTTCTCTTTTGAAGACATCGATGAATGCCTGACTCCAACTACTTGTCCAGATGCGCAGTGCCTTAATGCTCCTGGCTCTTACCAGTGCGTTCCTTGCAGAGTGGGGTTCAGAGGCTGGAATGGACAGTGCCATGGTATGTTTAGTACTCTTTGTCTCTCTGGTTGTATATAACTACAAAACAGAATTCTTGAAATAGAACATACAGAACAGAAAGGGGATGTATTGTCAGTGAAATGCTAGTAGGTTGTTTGGTATTGGTAAATGGAAAGACAAGTGAGTGCTAATACATCAGTGTGACTCACAGGTTTTTCAGTAGGATGTGGGACTTTGCTCATGGAGCATATTAATAAAACTTTCTAATTATCTGTGCTTCTAGCAAAACATTAGCATATCTTAAAACCCCTTGTCTCACTTTAGGTTAGGGGTTTAGGACAGATTTCTCACATTTTAATTTTGTTGATTTAAGTGTTAGAATTTTTTTTAAATTTTTTTTAAAAATCAGTTTTGGGTATTTGAGATATAGGTAAGAAAGAGCAAATTAATCCATTGTGCAAGAAGAAATTACCTTTTGCAGTTTTGAGTGCCACTTTTTGGGACACTACCAGAAACTTAAATTTAACATCAGCTGTGAAGGATCTGCAGTTGTGAATATTCCTGCCCACTCCGTGTCACACATGCCCTATAACTTGTGATTGTTGGAATAACTGTGTTACCTAAAGAGCTAAAGAGGTGTATGATAACCTGCATAGAGGAGGTGTTTGCATTACTGTTGTAGGGCAGATTGTCCGTGCACTTCCATATCTTATTTTGTAATGGCTCCCAGTTGCTGTGATTTGGTTCAGTTCGCAAAGCAGTCAAAGAGCAGTGTTTGGAGCAGCACTGGAAGCTGGGATCTGCGGTGCTCCAGCTGCAAATGGGCTGCTGATCTATGCATCAAGATTAGAGTCAAGCTGCAGTGGAGCAATGGTGTGACCGTCAGAACCCCACCACCAGTTTTGCTGTGCAGATTACACCGTTTTCAACTACCCTGTTTTCTGAAGAAGTTGTACTGTCTGAACAGATCTGCCATGTCATAGCTGCATATTTGGTCTTGTCATTTGACTTACTGTGGAAAAACGTATTTCTCATGTCATTTCATGGATTTTAATGGAGTTATAGCAAGCTATGAAATGTTTGCAACAAATTAATGGGTTTTGCTTTGCAGAAATTATTCCACATTCATCTTTGTTTCATTCCTTCCCACCTGCCTGGATTCCTAGTGCCCTTGCAAAGAATGTGACATATATACTCTGATAGAACTCTCTTACTTAAGTCCTTTTTATTTATTTTTTTGCAAAATATTGGCTTAATTGTGCCTTCTTTCCCAATATTAAGCTTTATTTCTGTACCAATTTATGAAAATAGCCTGGTTGAAAATTCCCTGGCATAACTCTCAGTTGTTTCATTCTTGCTAACCAGGTTAGTAGGAGAAAAATGAGAGAAGACAGTGCTTTGCTCAGAACTAAGTCATGTAAGGAATAAGCCTTGGTTTCAAGTGATAATTTTTTCCTTGTATTACTGCATGTAGTTTCCCTTTTTTTCCTTTGTTTTATTAAATGTTCTAAGCCTGGACATTCTTACTCACTTCATTAGTGATGTGATCAGTCCATTTTTTGTTTATCCTAGGCTTACATCATGTTGGAAATGAGCCATACATATTTTAGAAAATGTAATGCAGACAATTTGTCTTAAATCTGTAGTTCTGGATATGGCACAGTTTAAATACACTGAAAAGGAAAATATTTCCCATTATCTGTGAAGGCTATTTAAATCTGTTGTTCCATAAATTCATTTGTTTCTCCTGTTAGCTTAGGTCAGTTGCAGCTCTTCTGGTTTTCCACAATTCTGTTTGCAGTATTTTTTTACCTCACTTCATTCCTCTGCCTGTCCTTTATGCCATAGAAAATCTAGTGTAACAATCCTACAGATAGCTCTTTTATGCCATATATATTGTAATCTTACAGGATTTAAAGCCAGGAACATAGCTACTTCTGTTTCATTAAAGCAAGTCAATCAGTTCACTTCAAACCTGGGTAGACTACGTTTAACTGGAGTTTAGGTGGGAATGTTCAATGCATATTGCAAGAAATGGAAAAGGACACCTGCACAGCCTGCCTCTTCATTGTCTTGAAATTGCCACTGTCCCAGGTCCTTCAACGCATTTGCATTGTACAGAGACTGTTTAAAATAATTAATTGGTTTTTAAGTTTGCTTTCAATCACTGATTTATTTTTATTCAATTTTTCTCCTTGCACACTTGCCCATTCAAATAAAGTCATATATAATAATGTATTTAGAGCACACTTCTGTGTATTGATGCACAAATTAAAAAAAATACATTGACAAAACTTTCTAGATCACTTCATCCTCATGGTTATCACTGTGGTGGATTTTGAAGCTCCGTGGTTAACTAACAATATTCAGCTTGTACAGTTTTAAGGATCCTGTTAGAAGATATCAAAACTAATACAGAGGTCAGCAGAGTTAATGCAAATACCTCTAGCCCACTGTAGGGAGCATCAATAGAATCAATTATAGCTCTGGATTTCTTCTCAGAAGATTTAAGTTCTGTTCCTGGCTTTTCTGCTGGCTTTATGAGGAAGTCTCTTGATCTTCAAGTCCCATCCAAAAATCAGAAATAGTGTTCCAGGTTTCTTTGTCAAGAAGCTTAGAGATGAAAATGAATCTGTAAGAAGCAGTTTTGTTATTCTGTTGGAAATTTGTGTGCCTGAGTCGGGTTCTCTGTGTTTGAACAGATTCTTCAATTAGCTCATTGATCGTATACATTGAGAGCAAAGATTGTGTTTTGTAGAGCAAGCACATTTTGCAACAGTAGTGAGCTGGGAAATTAGCATTGGAGAAAGGAATAAGTAGTAACGCCTATGGAATGCCATAACACAGCACCTGAGGATCTGTGCTGTCATTTCTGGGAGGATGTCACTTCACCTGCTTGGCCAGGCTGCAGCAGAACATCTTATTTACAGAGCTAGAGGCCCAAGTGAGGAACCCAGAGTTGTAGGTCATTTGGAATGATTATGGTGATTTCGTTTGTGTCTGGGGAAGATGGGCTTTGCAAGCTCCTGTACCATCTGCCTTTGACAAAGAGCCATGCGTGTAAATACATGTGAGGAAAATACTTACTGCACATAGTCACAATAGCTAATAAGAGTTATGATGATGATGATTTAAAGATGTCTAATCTTCTTCCAGCTCTCCGTGTGCTACAGCTGCCTAAATAGCTCAAGTGCCTCAAATAATTAGCACCTTTTAATGTTGATGGGTTTTATGTGCTTTGTGGTGGCAAAAGACAGAATAATTGGGAGTACTGTGATTTCTGGCACATAAAAACAAACAAAAGATAGTTTTTTCTGCATCAGTGTAGTTAAAAAAATACAGCTTTTTCCATAAAAATGGGGACATGTGCTGACTACTGCAACCCCACAGTTAAGAAATAAAATTTGAAAACTAAAATATTTGTTTTCTAAAGTGAAAACCACTGCCAGGAGAAAAACAGTAATTGTTATTTTAGAATACGGAATTAATTCTGGTGGGATTTATAGCCAAATGTGTTATTTTTATGTTTTTCTTTTTGCTTTGTTGATGTATACAAATTGCATTCCAAAGGAATTCTTGAAAATTAGCCTTAAGTAGCAAGGTAGCAATTTCCATTGTTGGCTAAAGAAAGTGGCCCGTTTAGTTAATACCTTTCTTTCAGAGAAGGATGAAAGTAGCTGTCTGTGGGATAGCTTATAGAAAAAAAAGCTTATTTCAAGTCCTTCTAAAGTCCTTCTAAATGATTTGTGACTCGAAAGAGACATTTTGCATAATCCAGTGAGGTTCCTTGCTCAGTATGTAAAGTAGCCTTTCAAAGAGACCTGCATGAACTGCTGAAATCCCATTGAAATTCCTCAGGAATAATAAAAATGCTTATGATGCAATTTGAATATATTCCCAAACTCAACTGAAAGGTGGTTGTACCCCAGTTAATTTTTTGCACTTTCATTCTATTCACAGATATAAATGAATGTCAGTATGGCAATCTTTGTACAAATGGACGTTGTGAAAATACAGAGGGATCCTTCAGGTGTGTTTGTGCTCAGGGTTTCAAACTCTCTGCATCAAAGGATCAGTGTGAAGGTAAGAAAGAACATGATAAAAATTCATAAGGTTGCACTTACCTTTTGGACAATATATTTCATCCTATTTTTTTCCTTTTTTTTTTTTTTTTGTTTTAATCTTGCTTTTAATGAAGAAACAACAATTGTACAACACTGATGCTAAAAGACCAAAAGTGTAAGAGTATGTATTTCCACTTTATGGTTTCTACGATCACATTGTAGATTTTGACGTGTTATAACGCCAATCAAGAACATGTAGTAATATTTATATTGTTAAACTGGAATTTTTGCAAAATCCCAGGCATATCTGCCATTTTGGAGGTTTAGGGACAGTGGCTTTTGCTTTTCTTTCTATTTTTTTTTTCTTTTTCTTCCATGTGGGTGAGTGGAATCAAAAAACCTCTGCTGCTCCCCTTTGGAACCCAGCAGTGTCACTTAACACTGCCTGCACTGTTGTCACTGCATTTCCGGTAGTACCTTGTGAGAGGAAGAGAGTTTGGTGTCATATTTTTAGGAACAGTACCTGTACCTCCAAAGTGTCAGTTTCCACATTTCTTCCAAGTCTGAAATTCCCAACAGGACTGCTCCAGTGGAACAAAATTAGGTCTGAAGTCAGAGTGAAGTAGTCTGAGGGAGAAGGTAGAGCGGGTACAGGAGGTATGAATATTCCTCTCCTCGACTAGAAGGTACTTGAAACTTCTCCCTAAAGGTGAAAATCTGGGACAGTGTCTCCAGGCTGTGGAAGCAAACAGAAACCTATACATTTCTTGTCAGATGGTGGGTTTCCTTCTTTTCCCTTTCCCTCAGCCTTCCCTAAGTGTCTCTGTATAGCACCAAACACTTTCAGACTTTTGAGTGCTAAAAATAATACAGTAAAACTAAATTATCGTTCATATAAATTTGTCAGGAAGTTTGAAATAAAACATCAGTGTAAGTTAAGTGTCTTGAGTGAGTTAAATGTGCTGTTCAGGACTCAGAGCAGACTGATCTTGGGGAAAATATGTAGACAAAATTTGACTGCTTCCTCTGAGCCTTTCATGGAAAAGAGCCCTTGCCAAACTGAGCTGGCATGTGCAGACTGTTCTTCTTAAAGTGCACCCTTCAAAAGTGAGGACCCATACACATGCCCAGCTGCTTCATGCAGCCCCCACAGATTTCAGTGATCCTTAAATTCTAAACTTCTGTGGTTGCAAGGAACCGTTACTTAAGAGGTCAGACTGTACAGCCATAACATAGACCTGAAAAACCTCATTGAGTAACATTCTCCTGTTTGAATTGAAGTGTATTTCCAGAAAGACGTTCAGCCATGCCAAAATGCTAGAAGTGACCAAGAACTCACCATGTCAATTTAATTACTGCTTCTTAAGAATCTTTTATAAATAACAGAGGGAAAACAGGCTTCCTAGCTCAAACAAGACATGTGCTATTCTGAAGTCTAAGTGCCACTCCCCTCAAATACTTTGAGTTTTCCATAGGAAAATTTAAGTTTGATGTTCAAATCCGTCTGTTAGCTCAGGCTGACCCCAGTTTATGAGAACTGAAATGCAGAGGGATTAGCAGTGTTGTGGAAGCAAAGAGACATTTCCCCACAGTTAGGTGATTAATACTGTTACAAGGCAAAAATTTTAAGGAGCCTTAAAGTACAACTGAATAGGGGAACAGCCTGTCAGTGTGCATCTGAAAACCACACCCTGTTAAAAGGTGGTGATCCTGCTGGAAAGTATTTTGTGGGTTTTGCTGACTCACTGGAGCGGCTGACTTGTTACCCCTGCCAGATATAACAGAAACAAAAGCAGCTCTCAGGCAGCATGTGTGTGTGTTTGCGAGTCTGTGTGTACCCGATTGTGCATTGAGGGATAAATTGACATTACAGGGGAGAAAGTTGAACACTAATCTCAAGGAAAACACACAGTCTGCAGTTTCATATAATTTTATGCATTATATTGACTGTCTGTATTTAATAAATACAAACAAACTGTACTGGATATTGACACTGGGCTTTGCTGGTTTGTTCAGACTTGGTCTTTGCACCATTTGATGTGTAATTGGTATTTTCAGAGGTGTAACGTTTTCACTGTCTCTGCTGCTGCAGATATTAACGAATGCCAGCAGCGATCAGTCTGTACAAACGGACACTGCAGGAACACAGAAGGATCTTTCAGATGTATCTGTAGCCAAGGCTACTCATTATCATCTACTGGAGATCAGTGTGAAGGTAAGCTTAGGGACTTAAGCTACTGATTAATTTTTTTCAATAAGAACTTGAGTATTTCAGCTATAGGCATGAACTCTTTCAAGAATGGAGCAGAAATATATGTTGCCTCTTTCTTTCTCTACACTCTCAACCATTCATTCCCACCAACACAGCCACATATTTAATGGATTCTTAGAAATAGTCCTTGTCAGCTTTCCGCATACAAAAATCAGTACATGTGTTTCCAACAGTAAGATTGGAAGACCAGTTGACATTATTACCAAAAACAAGTCAGCCTTTCCAAACCTTGTTGTTTAAGTTTTGACACAGAGGCTCTGTATTGCAAAAGCTTCTGCCAGCATACGCTATTCTCATGGGGCCCTGCTAGTTCAAACTTCTTCTCCAGCTGGTTTTGGGAACCTGCAGCCAGCCACCACAATCACACATGTGCACAAGAAAGTATTTAGTAGAAGACAAGTTCCAGAGGGATCTGCTGGAGCTCACAGCTTGCACTGTCTCAAAAGGCAGTCTAGGTACTGAGCTTGTAAAAACAAAAGAGGTGAAAGATATACACTAAATGTATGGAGAAATGCTGTGTTATAGAAACATTCTCTTGTCTCTCAAGTAGAACAATTTAATCGTCCAATAACTGGCAGACTGGTTTTTTGTCTAATTAATCATTTCAAAGCTACTCTGTCTTCTCTGTTGTTGGCAATACCATGTGATATGGTATATATCCTGTACTCCTCATGGTCACCTTGAGAATGTAAGATTGCTTACTAGTGAGCTACAGGAAAGATTTTACCTCAATTGCTTTCTTGTCTCACCCTAGCAGGGAGAAGTAGCTCTCAGTTAAGGTCTCACTGTACATGTGGTATTAGCCCATAAAATCTTTTCAGTCTCTGGTGTGCTTTGTGGAACTGCTGATACCATGAAAGATACAGCTGCTTACTGCTGTTCTACCAAATAGTCTTCTGCTGCAGGCTATTCTTCACACAGCACTTGGAAGACAGTCTTCATCTCCCTCACAGCAATACATCAGGAATTCTCCTCTTCAAGTGATCCAGGCAGAAGAGCAGTTCCCCCTGGAACAAATAATGTTTTCTCAAGACAAACCTGTAACAGACTTTATCGTCAGTGATTATACTGCATTGTCCACATTCCATGAGTAACAGCATCTCTTGAAGTTCTCACCAACAAGGAATAAGGATATGTTATAAAATCTCCTCAGCACACTCATACTGTTTGGTACTGAGCTATTTGGAGAATGTGTTCACGGAAGACATGAATGCAATCTCAGAATTCGTGCTGAGTACCAGCATCGCTTCCGTCAGCTTCAAGAAATGTGGGCTGATGATGCAATGCACTAGAAATTTGTGTCAAAGAATTTTGCTCTCATCTGGCTTCAAGATCTTCATGAATTGCAGCAGATGCAGAGATACTGTGTCAAGAACCAAAGAAATGTGGTGTAGGGGATGGCAGGTCCTTTCTGCCTCCCAAAGGCAGAACAGACAATTCGGTGTCATTCCTGACATCTGTTCATCTAACTTGCTCTGAGTAGGCTTCAGGTGAGATTTCAAACTTCTCTTCAGAATGCTTTGGTGCATTTCATGCAGCTCATGGTAGCTGTTGCAGCTCTCCATCACCTGGCCTGTCAGAACAGGTCCATGCTCTATCTTCAACTCTTTCTTGATCCTGTTCAAAGACAGTTTTCAAGACAAAATAGTTTCAGATGCTTTCAAGGCAAAAGAAGAGGGATTGAATCAAACAAGGAAAAAGGGTAAAACTGCTCCCTCAACCCCAGGATCTTTGTCTCATTTTCAAGTCTGCAAAGACATTTACAGCTTCTCCGTCCAGGAGGGAGTGTGATTTATTTCTGTAGACACAGTTTGTTCACTGAAGACTTTTGTAAATATTGCAAGTCCTGCACAAAGTAATTGATCTCTTGAAGTGGAAGAAGTTCTTCCACTTTAATTATATTCCTTCAAAATTTTCTGAAGTACAGGATATTACAGACTGCTTTTTGTACCTTGGAAGCTAAAGAGAAAATCACCTTTAGAAGATATCCAGTGTTTCTCCACATAATGGCCTCTGATTTTTGGATTAACCTGTTGACCTGAATGTTTTCTAACACTTCACAGAGAAAGCAGGAAAGAGATGACAAAACCTGTGGATATAGCACAGCACAGTTGTCTGGAAAGAGCATAGTTCAAATTCTGTCCAGTTTCTCAAAGAGGCAGGTATGGATATTTAACACATCAGAGGATACCCATAAAATGTATGATGCTGTAAAACCAATGTGATTAGCAAGCTGCCTGCAAGAAATGTGTTTAATTAGGATTTCTTCTCATTCAGAAGTTTTCGTAAAAATGTAGCACGCAAGAAGCAGTTGGCTGGTTTGATCATTATTGCTTGTGCAAACTTCAAGGGGTGTTGCAGAATTTGGCAGAATTATGCTGTGCTCATTTTCAGCTGTGGTTTCTGCAGCTCCCTGGCTGACGTTTTTGTCTGGAAGCCTTTGTGCAGTATTTTACTTGTTTAAGAATAAAAGTTATTTGCAAATAACTTATAAATATCAGTGTATGCAAGTATACATGCGGTGCGTCTTCAAGATACACACCCACATGCACATTTATCTTTTGCTTTAGTCTCTCATTCAACATCTTGTTCTTGAGATGAAGTGACATGGAGACTATCTGCTCGTTCTTGCACTGAATAAGAGGAAACACGAAGTGTGAGGGCACCTTTGAGGCCTTGTCTTAACCGACAGGAAGTGGGAATATGCACCAGTGGGACTTATGTACAGGCTGTCCATCTCAAAGAACCTGGCTTACTGGAAAAAAGTCTGAAGCATAAGAGTCTCCAGTGTTCTCCTAGAGCTTTCAGAGATTTTTGCTAGCCAAAATGTTCAAGACATGCATGCGTAAAGGGTGGTAAAAAGTGCCGAATGTCTCAAGCATGAATTACTGCCTCTGGTTTTCCTGGGGATTCTCATGCAGCCCTCATAGGATCTGTAAAGAGTTGCATCAGAGAAAGGGAAGTTTGCATCCTATATGGAAAATAATATATTTTGACTGAATTTGGCAGAAGTCACCTTCTTGTTGTGAGACTTGGCATTAACTTAGCACAAGGGAGTCATTATTTTTTCTTGTACTCCTAGTCAAAATTAATTGCTTTTTAAATAAGCCACAATTTATTTCTCAGTTGAAAATGGTTATAATACATGCGGTTATCTAAAGGTCACAACTTTGTCAACATTAAGTGCAATTTTATCTTCGATAACATTCATTTATGTAAGAAAGCTATCCTTATTTCATACTTTTATTAAATAGATTAAATCCCAAGGAGAGTGATATAGTGTAGGCTTTCCAAAGATAAATGTAGAAATGAGGTCATGTCCTCTTTTTAATTACAGTTGTTATTCATTCCTGCTGCAGAGGAAAAAGTTACAATTCCAATCAGCTAAAATTCATACTTAAGAAATGACAATAATCAAAGGTACTGGGAAAAGTCTTTGATTACTGTTTTTCAAAGGAAACTAACTACATTATCAAAGCAACAGACTTGGTAAATTATCAGGTAGAGCACTGTGGAGACAGAGGGAAGTTGCTTATGAGACACTTTTTTTATTTGACTCACTTTCTGTTTGCTTTTAAAACTTAGAGGTACAGTCACCAAATACCCTGTGATCTTTAGCTGTAATGAAACCAAAACTGTATAATATCACTGGAATGTAGGCACTTGCTGAGTTAATCCTGCGCCCATAGTAGCTGTACTCTGTTTCCTCCAGGGGGCTGCCTTTAAGCCCTTTCAAAGACAATGAGAAGAAAAGACTTTAGGTGGAGACAATGCCAGTGTCCCGTTCTTGAAATATTTGGTTACCTCATATCTGGGTTGTATCCTGAAACTTTCCCCGCTGTATGTCAGCCCTTTATCACATGGCTATCAAGACACTAGGGCAAAGTGTACAGGCCTGAAGCTTGATGCTGAAGGTGGTGTATAGGCAGCGGGGAAACAAGAACTTGTGTGCCTGGAGTGGAGCTGGATTTATCGCTTGGGTGCAGCACTGTGCAAAAGCGGCCATTCTGCTTCCCGACCCAGCTGCTAAGCCTTTGAAATGACTGTCTTACATCTCATGAAGTGCATGAAAAGCCACCCATCAGCACAGCAGTACGCACAGTGTGGTCCCTCTCCTACAAACCTCCTGCCCACGTGGCTGTTTTGTGAGTAGTGTCCACAGGCATGTCCTGCCTGGTGTGACACACCAGCTATGCCTGGGCTCGCCTGCTCTCGGGGGGATGTCTGAGTCAGGTCACTTCCAGTTCAGGGATCTCTGTGTAGTGGTTTAGACATGTCCAAAGAAGATAATTTTAAGTTTGCATTAATAGGTACTTTTTATGTCTGTCTTCCAAATGTACAGCTGCTTGGATTTCTTTTTAACTGCATTACTGTTATGATGTGCTTTTGTGAGAGATGCAGATGGCACATGAGTCATATTTGCTAGGAATAAATCACATGCAAACTCATATTTCAAAGCCCTCTAGAAATATGAGAGGTTTGATGACATGATGAAAGGAAAATAACAAAGAATTCTAAAGCATAGTAAACTTGATTTCCACACATGCGCATAGTTGCATCAAGTTGTGTAAGTATCAAAGTATCTCTATTAAAAGTTTCATCTGTTTTGACATCATCTAATAATTCAGTTGCCTTTTTATTTCAGATGTTGATGAATGCCTTCAAGACAGCAATATTTGCCTAAGAGGAAGCTGCATAAATACTGAAGGGTCTTACAAATGCACTTGTCCAGATGGTTTCCAGCAGATAGCGAATAGGGGATGTCAAGGTATGAAAAAGGTGTAAAGAATATCCGGCTCATTATTATAAATGTGCAAGTTTGTAAGTGTAACTTGTGATACTCAGAGATCATGATAAGGAAGAGAAACTCATTTATCATTTGTAGTACTTTCTTTCTCTTCTTATTTTCTATTCTCATTCATTCTATTCTCTCTGTAAATAAATGCTGAGAAATTATTTCAAGCTCAGCCTCCATAACTTGAAAGAACATCTGTGTTATAACTAACAGAGATACAGCACTACTTTTTTCCCAAATCCTGGAAACATTTATTTTGATAGAACATTCTATGTGTTGTGAATCAAAGATGTAACAACAACAGCATTGTTAGCATCATGTCACATTAGGTATTGCCTCTAAAACACTTGCAGTGCTTTGTGGATGATGGGTGGGGAGGAAGAGAATGTGTTATCTGAGACTGAGTCAGCATGGCCAAAGTCAGAAAAGCACTGCCCAGATTTTTGTTCTGAACGATCCCAGCTTCATGTTGGCACAACACCCAGGCATGCCTCATCACTCCCTTTTGCCCTCCATTTTTATGAGACAGAAACCATGTTACTAGAGCTGGAAAGTGATAATGTGTTCATGTTCTAAATGGCTGAAGGACCAGAACACTGGACTTTGCTTTGGCTGCTCTCATATGCACAGTTTAGACTTGAGCTGAGAAACTGTATTCCAGCTGATCCACGTTGAAGATCTTTTGCAACAAACAGTAAATTCCATGTAAAATTCTGGGTATTCTATGTGACTGCTTTCTAATGCAGAAACTGTTGCATTCAGCATACAAAAGTGCTGTATTAGACCTAGCTTTAGGAGATAAGAGAATTGATCACAAGCTAAAATCAATGCCAGCTTTGATACCCTGTTATTCTCTTCACTTTGCCATCTAAAGTACTAGATATTTTAAGTGGAGAAATACAACAAAACTGAAAGCACTTATGAGCCAACTAAGGGACAGACAGTACAGACAGAGAGCTATTGAATTAAACTGGCAAATTTATCACAGAGTGCAGTGTCTGCAAATTGAATCTGTACTAGACTAGAAGTTAGGAATATGCGTTTTGGTAAGGAGCAAAGTTGAAAAGAGTCCAAAACATGAGAAACTGCAGTTTGCTCTTTCAGACATATTAAACTCTATTTCCCTAACACTGGTAATTTTGTTTTCCTGTCTTTTAATACATCATTCTAACTTGTGTAATCAGCTGGTTTGGTTTCCAGTATTTTTCTGGCAGTTTTAAGACAGCTAAGTCTTGAGTACAGTATGAGAAGGTACAATACTGTCCTTGTCATTGCTGCTCTCCCACCATTCCCAACTTTCAGAGGGCTTCAGGAAGTAGTTGATGGTTTGCATTTGCTATGAATTCAGAGAAAACTTTATACATGGTGTTGCATTAAGCACAGTGCACTGACTTTTCCTGAGGCACCTTGAGCAGATCCAACTTCCCCAAGCTGTCTGCCTCTTTTCTTTCCTCCTATGGCCGTGACTTCAGGACACTGGTTGGAAGGTTTACACAAGTCTAGAATCAGTACAGAAAATTCTGTAATGGATGTCATGGTCTTGAGATGATGATATTGAAATCATAATTTCTCTAGTATATCAAAATTGCTGTCTACTTGGATACATTCTGCATGGCTGTAAGCAACAAATGATACAGTTAAGATTGAGAAATTCTAGTGTTGGGATAATGGATGAATAAGCCTCATGAGTAAGTTTTGTTTGTAAATTTGTGTTTTATCTCAGCATGGTACTGAATGCTTCTTAATAGGTTTTTGTAAAGCAAAATACAAAAGTACAATTACAACAGGAATGGTAATTGATATTAAAGTGGCAGTACCTTAAGGAAAGAATGCAGTCCTTAAGTTCTGAGGGCAGATTTGGTTGCTAACATGAGACATCAATCAAAAAGAAATACTTGTTTTTCAGATTCACAAGTTTGAAAAATGCTTTCTAAGTTTTTAAAAAAACCCCAAAAACAACAAAACAATGATGACAAGCTCTTATATAGCAACCTTTTGGGATCATTCCCATTCCCCATCAGCAAAAAAGAGCATTTGGCTTTAGATTATACAAAGTTAGCCTTCTGGGAAAGCTGCAGCTCCAAATATGCTAGCAACATGTGGTGTCAGATGCACAAATTGACCAGTGTGCAGCAATCAAAAAGCAGTGAGATGGAGCTGTCTGAGAATTCCTCTAACACAGAAGAAATGTTGGCTAGGATGGGGCTTATGCTGATATCACGCTCTCTGCTCATCCTCATCACAGAGTGATGTAGCGAGAGTATGATGCAGTGGAACATAATGAAATCTATAGAGAGTTTAAGAATGATCCCAGTAGATTTGGTTACTCTGGAATATGAGCCCGTTCACAAAGCGATTTACATAGCCAGTGGAAATAAAAGCTGGTTTTAAGATTAAGTGAATTTAGGCTTAAAATTAAAGCTATGATGATTTTCAAAGTTCTTTGTCTCTGTGCTTTCAGATATCAATGAATGTGAGAGATCTGACCTCTGTTCACCACACGGAGAGTGTCTAAACACGGATGGCTCCTACCAGTGCATATGTGAGCGGGGCTTTTCTGTGTCTGCAGATGGCCGAACATGTGAAGGTGAGACAAATTATAATAACACATTCCCACTGACTAACTGTTACTAGGTGGGTGAGAAAAGTAGTCAGTCAGTCACTACTGACTCCAAAATCTGCCACTTAAGGACACTTTGTTGTTTTTCTCATAAATACATGTGTGAAGTGTATTTGGAGCTCAGGCTTCTGATAAGTTTCTGTGGGTAAGACTTCCCTGCCATGAGTATTTAGGTTTATTTAATTTGAGGCTTAAGTGCATTATCGGCAAGCCTGAGCTGCCTGAATGTTCTCATTGCTATGTGGAATACAGCAGAACCTTGCTTGTCCAAACTTTTTAAAAAAATATACAGATTAAGCATCAGAACAGTAACTCCAGTGAGAAGTTGTAGCGAGATGCAGTAGTTCCATTATAGATCTTCAGGCATTTTGAAATGGCAGAAATGGAGTAAATAGCAGTAATTAGATCTTTATAGAAACATCAACCAGGACCCTGGAATTTAGGCCAACTAGCTTTTTAATGTTGCTATATCATGAGAATATATCGTGTTGCTAATGGTATACATACATTTGCTAGTGATGCTCCTCTGCTGTGCTGAATTTAAAACAGGACATGTGTGCTCAATGATACTGAGAAGGTATGTGGCTTTGTGTAGTCAGTGATGCTGATAGAAAATAAACACTCCCCTAACTGGATTAAGCATGGCTGTTCTTATGGATGAGAGGAGTGTTCAAGCCAAGAAGGTTTGTGGGAAAAGTTCAGAATGGGAAAAAAACTATATGGTAGTATTTCAGCAGGATGCATGCTGAGGAGAAGTACTGAGCAGATGATAGCTCAGTGTTAGAACATATGGATCTTGGATCTTAAGCATCCAAGAAGTAAGCAACTGTTCTCTCTCCCAAATTATAAGCCAGTAAATCCATGTGATTGGTTTTCACAGGCCAGCTCTTCTCATAGTTCACTTAGGGATAGCGAAAACGTTTGTCCTTTGGTGGATGTGTAATGAAAGTTGTCTCTGACTGTTGCATTTGCTCTCCCTGCTTCTACCAGAGGAAAACCAGCATTACAGCTTTATTACTCAAGCTGGCATATAACCTGCCATATATTTAGTCATATGAACTCTCATGAAATGAAATACACTGCTGGCAGGAGCATTGTTATGCGGGTGTAAGGGAATGAGTGCTGTATATGTAGATATAGCATAACATCAAACACACCATTTGCGTTTCAATTATTATTGATAACTATAAAAAATTCTGTTGCATTTTTAGTGCTTTTTTCTCTCTAAACATTTACTTTATTTTGTAATCATGGTGTAAGTTGAAAGAAACATTCTCTTACTGCCAAGACAAAAGCCTGGTCAAGTAGGCTAGAGAGAGTGAGTCTGAGTGACAACAGTGATTGATGGAGAAGGCAGTATTTTATGATTTGAAGTAAGGAGGATTGTATTGTTACAAAGCATGTTCATGGACTCTTTCACCAGCATGTATACATTTCACCCAGTGTTCAGGAAGGATATGGCCACATATCTTCAATTTCTCTGCAAGAAAAGTAGCAGCAGGTGTTTTGCCTCACTGTTGAGCATAGTTATAAAAATTTTTAAAAGGCCATAGAAGAATGCAGCCATCTCTTTGTAGAAACCAAACACTTTATTTCAAATTGAAGGCAGACAAACACTTATTAACCTTGTGAAATCAAACTCCCAGAAATTAAAAAAAGCAGAACTAAAAAGGGACACAACTTTAAAAAAAAAAATCCCAAAGTCGTTGGCATCTAATGTTAGGAGATGTACTTAAAACAATAAGCTTCTCTGCATGCACCTCTGACATTTAATAAAGTAGCAGTTTCCAGGGAAAGGTTGCTATCATATATGATGAAGTAATACAAAGTTAATCTCCATTAGAACAAAAAAGCCAAACTTTCACAAAATAGAAAAAGATGAAGTCACAAGATCTTATTTCCAGGATTGTGACTAGTTTTGGAACTTTTTAATGAAGACTAAAACAAGTACAAAACCAGTTGAGCATGCTTCACAAGTAATTGGTGTTGTGTATGGAATACAGATCAGACTTTATATTCAGCACTTGGAAAAGTATTTTAATAACTTGGCAAAGCAAGGGTACTTCTAGTCTCTGAAGCAGCAGCACTCCTTTTCCACCACAATTAGTTTCTCCATTCTGTCATTTTAGTAAAAACAACACCAGAGTTCTGAAAAAACTCATTTTAAGGGACCGCTGATGGCATCAGTGTTAATATTTGTAGTGGTGTCAGCTTCATGCTAAAAGGCAAGGCGAAACAAAAGGAATGTGTGACATTCCAGGTACTGAGAAAGGATGTGGCTTCCAGCTGCAGGAGCTACTGTTCTTTACACTAAGTGCCTCTGTGAATTTACTTCTAGTTAAGTGAGTGAGAATAACTGTTTAGACCATCAGAGGAAGAACCTGAGAAAATTTTCCTGGATTCACACACTTCTCTGTACCTGGGGAGCTAATTTTCCATATCTCCAAATTTTTTTTTGAATGAGTTTGTCTTTTTTTTTTAAAGTTTGAAACAACAACAGCCTAAAACATTTAAGAACCTCATGTGGTTCAGTTCTGGTATGGAGTTTTTGTGGCCATTGGCCAAAGTAAACTGAACAGCTGTGGAGACTGTGTCTTCTTCCAAGGTGTAGACAAACTTTTGTTGCAGGAGTGACATTCCACTGCAGCGTGGCCCCAGGCTCAGCAATTTGACTGCACCGGCTCTCTGAACTGGAGGCTCTCGGACTGCTCCTTAGTTCCTTGTTGAGCTTTCTGGGGTTCATGTGAAAATGGTATTTTACCCAGTTGGCTGCTAGTCAACTATGTTGGCAAAACCCCAAGTCAGAAGTTCTCTGATGCTTAAGTCAATGCCCTGCCTCAAGCACCTCTTCTGTCTCCATGCCCCATTCCCATATGTCTCTCAGTGGCCTCTCACTGCTGCAACAGGCAGTCCAAAAAATCTTACACATCCCACCAGAGCTCTCCGACCCCTGCTTCTTCCTTTTTATGTATGCATGTTATGGGTAGCCATGGAAGTTTCAGAATCACAGCTCTGCTTCCCTAATCACTGTACAGACCTGTGCTAGGAACCAGTTCCTCTTCCAGACATTTTGCCACGTAACTAGATTTCAGTGAGATTTAAGTATCATGCTTGAGGCTTTGGTTGCCTTTATCTTATTCAGGTTGTTAGAAAACAGGAACACAGTGTTGTACTGCACAGGAGTGTGTTTGAGTGCACACATTTTGCCATTTGATTAAAGCAGGCAGCACCGATTCATGGATTCTAAACCAGGTTTTAATTACAGAGAACTGCTTTGGTCCCTCTGTAGACATAGGATGTATTAGTTTCATATTTAGATTTCCCCCCCCCCGACTTTGTTTCCATGTAGCAGGAGAATTGCCGATTACAAGCCTCACTCTTTATGGGGTGATTAAAGAAACAAATGTCCTTTCCGGCTGTAAAAAAGAGTCCTTTGAGTGAACTGTCTAGACAAGGAAAAATATTTGGTGCTTGGACCTTCTTTGTAATATCCCATGCACTGAAAGATGTTCAGACTGCATTTTTAAAAACAAAACTGTCTTCTGTGGCTGTATTATATACTGAATTAGAATGCTTGCTACAATTACAAGTTTTGTTTCTGCAGCTTGTTAGTCAATTATGTTGTTTTACCTATGAAGAACAAGCTGCATGAGCTGGTTCCTTTTACATTTAGGTTTTGAGTAAGAGAAGTTCTGTAATTTGGGTAATTCGAAAATCTCTAGTTGTAGTTTCTTCTGTGTAGGTTTTTAACAGAGTAACTCTCCTATGGCTCAGGAACTTTTTGTTATTTAACTATGGTTGTTCACTGAAAACACAAACACTGTGTTATTGTTTGTTGTCTGAAATTCCTGGCTGTCAGTCCACCATTGTTTACAAATTTTGAATTTTTTTCTTAACAGAGTTTTTTGATTAAGAGACAGAGTATTCAGATTTTTTTACTAGCTATGTGAAACTCTGCTGATCATATGAGACTATTAATATCAGATGTCATGCAGGGACAATGCACAGCAGCAAGAAGGAGGGACAAGAGAAACACAACTGTAAAGAATTTTTATTGTCTTCCTCTCAGTAACTCCATATGCATATTTTTTATAATTCTGTCACTGTGGGGACCTGAAAATGAAAAGGTATGAAAGGTAGTTCTTGGCCTTCACATCTGACTTATCTTAATACAGATAAGTTGCTTATTTGCATTGCTGAATTAATTCTACTAGGAAGGGTTTGTGGTAGGCTTCAATAAGTTCAATATCCAGAAACGATCCAAATTTTCATATTCAATTCCTTGAGAATAAGCATACTGGCTGTTGTGTTCTTTGCCAAATACAATAGCCCTTTCTAACATAAATTCCTAGAATATTTTTCCTTTGTTTAATAAATCAAGATGTAAAGACCATTAAAATCTTTACTACAAAACTTACAAACCAAATAAATTCTTCTGCCAGTACTTTTTTTATAATAATCAATTATCCTCATATATGTTTCCTAGATTTTGGTATATGTAGTACACACAGTTTTTGCATGCATTTCTTATGTAGGCTGAAGTTTGTTAACCAGTGGATCAGTTCAGTAGGAGAAGTGAGTTTTCCATCACTTAAATGTCCTAAAGTGAAATCACATGACTTTGTGAGAAAAATGCTAAAATTTCACAGTTTGTTCCATTGGTACAGAAATTGCCAGAGACAGGTTTTTTAACCTTTTTAAGAGGTTCTGGATAAACTCTTCTGGCCTTAAAAGTCTACATGCAATTCCAAACCTGTTCAGACCCCACCACAGCACACAGGAAAACTGGTTTTCAAGATCCCAAAAATGCCTCTCCCTGAGGCATGCAAAGCTTGTGTGGATGAATTTGAGCACTTGGGGAGCAAGGAGGCAGCACAAGAAGTAACAAGTGTGCACATGCTCCTCAAATTTTGAGAGCTTGGGGGGCTGTGACCACATGGTTCAAAGACCAAGAGTTCCCTTTCAGCTGAGCGTAAAACACAATTTAAAAGTAAAGAAGTCCTTGCTTGGTGAGCACTGTCAGGATAAGAATGCGGTGCATCTTTGCTGACTTCTCTAGGCTCTTGTTTGACACAGCTGTGAACAGCTGGAGGAGTAGGTAGGACTACATTTGAGCCCTAGTCTGTCCTTACAGAAAGACACCAAACAGCAGTGCTGCTCACCTGTTCAGAGGAGCCTTGTCTCTGTGGCACTGCAGGATTCAGTCCCAGCAGTTCTTTGGCTCAGGGAGTGCCAAAGGCCTTCACGGGAGGTAGAACACTGGTAGGCTCCATCACATGAAGGGCTACCAAAACGTGCAGAATTAATGACAGTAATAAGTACTCAGATAAATCAAGAGCAAATCATTTTGTCCCCATTTAAAATATAGTTACCCCTTGAGGAAATGTGCAGAAGGAAAGGAGACAGCACCCTTATTTAATATCATAATGTTTTTTTAGGGAAGAAATACAGCAATAATTTCTCTGCTTCAGACTGCAGAGGAATTTAGAAGGCAGAAGGTACTAATCCTAGTATCCTGGCAGGTTCACAGTTTCAGTGAGTGTTCTTCTGCCTGAAAAGCGCCCCATGACATCTTTGATGACCACATATGGCCAGGGCTTTGGGTTTAGATCTTACTTTGAGTGGAGATAAAAATAATGCATTCCTAGCTCTTGTAATACACTTAGAAAAATAAACCACAATATGCCACAAGCATCTCTGCTTCATTATAATTTGATGGGCAGCTGGGTCAAAGAACAGACTGACTCATGTAAGTAACTTACAAGTAAGGCCAACAAACCAAAACTGGAACTACAATTGAAAGGACCAGTACAGAAAACATTTTGGCATTGGAATTACTTTGTGTACCTGAGTGAGATTATTTGTACATGTAGATTTATAGGATTAAAGACAGAAGGCTCAGTCCACACATATTTACCACTTACACCATGAAATTGTGATCTGAGCTGAAAGCCCGAATGAGATCTGTGCAGCACTTCTGCACAGGGGATTTAGCCATTCCCTTGAATTCCTTTTGTGGGCACAGTGGCTTCAATTTCATTCGTGTTGTTGACTGTATAATACTACATGGGTAGAATCTATAAATCAGAGAGATTATTTAAACTATGCTTTACTCTGTGGTATGTAGCATCATATGCCATGGTTGGCAAGTTTCGTGAAACAGATGGGGGAGATAGCTGAACATTGTCTGACGTACTGCAAAGCTAACACTGAAACCATTTGTTAAATTGTTCGTGTACTTACATTAATTTTTGTGCCTTATCCTTGTGTTCCTTCCCAACGTGTTGAGAGGCGTAGCTGCATCTGTTTGCAAAATGGTTCATCTGTGGGTTTTCTGCACTCTCCATGAATGTCTGCCGTTGGCTCTCACACAGCCTGATGTTAAAATCCTTCCTTGCAGATGTGGATGAATGTACGAACGGCACAGTATGTGGCAGTCATGGATTCTGTGAAAATATGGATGGCTCATACCGCTGCCTCTGTTACCAGGGGTATCAGGACACACAGGATGGGCAAGGGTGTACAGGTGAGTTCATAGGTGCAAAGTTCAAGGGAGCAAAACCAGCATTCCAACAAAATATTTCACAAGAGCATTTTTGTTTTCTGTAATTTTTTGTTAAAGTTATACCACTTACTAGTGAAATAGGGTTGAGGTCTTCTTTACTCACTGAACTTGGTGCTGGATGGAAACTTTACTGTGTATCTATTTAATGAAAACCTGTTATTAGCGTAAATGGGAGCCAACAGCAAAAAAGCCGAGCCACTCATTTTATTTCTTTTATAAAACCCGAGAAACCTTCCTGTTTCTGCATATTGGGACCATTCACAAATATAAATCATAATAGATTGAATTTAATGCTTTAGCCTGTTTAAGTGCTACATCTGTTTAGCCTCTTAGCTGAGTAACCAGGACCCTGCACTACCCCCTGCAGGAAATAACATCTGGCATGTGGTACAGCCAGGCTGAATTAGATGGCACCTCCCTAGGCATATTGTTTTTGAACAGATTTTAACATTAGCTTCCAGCTCCAGGAAAGACACCTATCACTGTGAAATGATGTGAGATTTTTGTAGATGTGTAAATACCGCACATTTCTTTTGTGACTAATAGGTTTCCAGATCTGTTGTTAATAGCGATGGCTGGACCTGAGAACCATCTGAAGCAGCACAAGTGTGTAATATAAAATTAATACCAGATCAAGGAAAGGTATTCATTAAGCAATTTCTTCAAGCCAGGCTCAGGATGAAACACATTTACCAGGAACAGAGGTCTAAATGGAATACCAAACAGAGAGGAGGAATTAGAAGTTTTACAGAGTGTTTGTAGGCATTTTCTAATATATTAAATAGTTTTGTTACAGAATTCTTTTTGCCATTTGGCACTTACTTTACAGCATACCAAGGTATATTTTGGCATACAGTGACTTTTCATGGATGAAAACAAATGAAGCAAGGAAGTTTTTTTTTTTTAAAAAAGGAAGGCAAAAGATGGTGTGGAAAGTAAATTTAATTTCGAGTTCCCAGTGAAGTAATTCTGAACCATAAAATAATGCATTTTCTTTTCTTGTATAACAGTATATAGTATAAAATACTCATATAAATTTTGAAGCCAGTTATTTACCAAAATTATTTTAGGAAAAAGTAAATCTCTATTTCTGACTAGGCAATGTTCCCCAAAGAAGATGTATTCCTTATGACAGGAACACAGTAAAAAGATAAAGAAAAATCTAAATACACTTATGTGCTGACTCTAAGTTAAAATCCATATTTATATAAAAATATGCAAAAATCACCATTTATTCAGATAACTAGATTTTGATAGGCAAGAGGTAAAAAGGATGAAATATTGCTTCATAAGTTATATGTTAAACCACACTCAGTTACAGGAATTTTTGAATTGTGATAGAGTGATTATCATTTCTGATACTAATCATCATCACGTCTGTCTACTAATGAGATGCTCCCATTAGTAGACAAAGTATATTTTCAAATGTCAGCTTTAGAAACTATAAAGAAAGTAAAGTTAAGTGATCCTGGTATTGTTTGGTAATCCTTGGCTAAATGACAGACAACTCTTCTATCAGTCAAGAAAGTATTGCAGGATAGGCTAGTTAGCAGGTGTATGGAATCCAAGTTAAAAATATGGGATTTTTTGGAGAGAGGAATTTTGAATTGTTCAGCAGGGATCCCTGGGGGACCTGGGTATAACTTTTGTGGGTCCCAGAGCAGTCTGTGAGTCCGTGCATATAATAGGCATATGGTGGCGGTGGGGCTGGGGCTGGGGAATTCACTGTTCAGTGGTTGTTTACAAGGAAAATAGGATTTCAGGGAGGAAAATTAATTATCTTTTTTGTGACGCAGTCTGAATCACACCAAAACCTGTTCATTTTGTTCTTTGAGTTTAGTGAAAATCTGATAATAAAGTTAAGAAAACAAATGAAATTGCTCTGAATCTTAAATCCCAAGAAGAGAATACACTGAAAAGCAAGTATTTAACAATGAGAAACACAAAAACCCCCTGCGTTCTGGTCTACAAGCAGCACCTAATCAGCACTAATCGTTTATAAACTGTACTGCGACTTTCAGGGGCCTTTATTTCAAGAGACTGACTACTTGTTTATGAATCCACTTAGGTATTAGTGAGTTTTTAATCCTTCCCCAGAGATCACATCTGTAACCTGGCAGACAACATTGGCACAGATACAGTAGATAAAAGAACAGTCAGTAATGGGTCTCAGTTGATTTATGTTTCGGATTTTTTCCCCAGATGTGAATGAATGTGAAATGTTGAGTGGAGTATGTGGCGAAGCCCTCTGTGAAAATGTTGATGGTTCTTTCCTGTGTCTGTGCTCTGATGAAAACCAGGAGTATGATCCAATGACCGGACAGTGTCGCTTCCGTACCTCGCCAGGTAAAAAGCCAATGGATTTTTGCATGCTTGGCTTGATTTCAACTGCACATGAAACTATTGGAAAGGCAAAGTTGGTTGAAGTATTGGTGTTGCTTTAACTATAACAGCAAAATTTAAAACTGTGTCGTCGTCTTGAAAGTGTGTGTATGAGAGGAGGTTTTTCTAGGATGGAATATGTTACCAGTGAATCATTAGCAGTGAAAATATAGCAGAATCACCTTCTAAATGTTATACATCAACAGACTTGGCACTAATATTGAGCCATTACAGCAGTTAAGAGTAAACAGTCTCTTGTTTGCTGTACTGTAGCAATGAAATGTGATATGGAATCAAGTCTATCACCTGAGCAATTTTGGTTTTTGTTCAAATTTTTATGAACACCCATTAGTATGCTTGGACAATGTTTAAGGGAGCATATTATTAAAACCAGAAGTTGTATGCAGTTGTTGTGGTTTCACCCCAGATTGCAGCCAAGCCCCACATGGCCACTCACTCACTCCCCCACCAGCAGGATTGGGGAGAGAAGTGAAAGAGTGAAAGCTGGAAAGCTCATGGGTTGAGATAAAGACAGATTAATAGGGAAACCAAAAGCCACACACACAAGCAAAGCAAAACAAGGAGTTAATTCACTGCTTCCCATGGGCAGGCAGGTGTTCAGCCACCTTCAGGAGAGCAGGGCCCCATCCCACGTAACTTGTGTGTAACTTAGTGACTTGGGAAGACAAAAGCCATCACTCCAAACATCCCCCCTCTTCCTCCTTCTTCCCTACACTTTCTATACTGACCATGATGCCATATGGTCTGGAATGTCCCTTTGGTCAGTTTGGGTCACCTGTCCCAGCTGTGGCCCCTCCCAACCTCTCATGCACCTCCAACTTCCTCAGCAGTGTACCAGAGCAAAAAGCAGAAAAGGCCTTGGCGCTGTGTAAGCTCTGCTCAGCAACAACAAAAACTCTATATTATCAACCGTGTGTTCAGCACAAATCCAAAACACAGCTTCATACCAGCCACTGTGAAGAACCAGCCAAAATCAGCACAATAGGGATATCTTGTTATCATTATCTAGAATTAACATAAGTCCTAAGAGAAGGTAGTTGGGAAAGCAAAAACTCAAACCACTAAGTTGTTGTCAACTTACCTCTGTTGTCAGCCACTCTTGAAGTGTCCTTGCCTGATTTACTCCTGGTTTTCCTACTAGTCCATTGTACTGGATTTGTGAGCTTTTCTTACAAGGTGTTTTGGGTGTTGAAAATACTATTGGAAATACATTAATTAAAAATTAGTTTAGAACTCTTAAAGCTGCCTCCCCATACCTACACTGATCCAGTCTGGAGAAAGGAACAAGCCCACAATAAGGAGGAACAGAGTACCAGAAATGAAAGGATTTACTTGCACAGCATTTTTTCCCCTCCAGAATGCAAATCTTGGTTGGGTTTTTTTTTTCTGTCTTGGTTTTTTATTTTGGGGGTTTTTTTGGGTTTTGTTTGTTTGTTTGGGTTTGTTTTGTTTTGGTTTTTTGTTGTTTTGTTTTGTTGTTGTTAGTTTGGGTTTTTCGGTGTTTTTTTTATTTTCTTGTTTTGTTCTTATACTGCCAGGTGATTAGTTTCCGGAAAGCCTTAGAGGAATTGGCTTTAGCACCAGGATGCTGACTTTGCAGCTTCCAGGCTATGCCTGTTTTCTTGTATCACTCGTGATCTTTCAGACTTGTAAAGAGGGTTGAAATATCCATGACCTAATTGTCACAAATATTTAGATCACTGAATGTAGCACTCAGCAACACTCAAGAAGTTGCCTGTGAGATATCATTAACAGCTGATCAACAAACATTTTGGGCCTGTGAGGAGGTAGTACTCAGGAGAGTTCATCTAGCTGGTGAAACAAAACCAGAACAAAAAAATTAGCAGAGGACCTGAGCCATGTAAAAAGAACTCACATCCAAGGGACATTTGAGGACATACCGTAACTTACTGTGGGGAGGAAGGGGATGAAAAACACAGTGTGACCAATTGTACTGTGAACAGATAGATACTCTACTGTCGATACTAGCTCCGTTATGCTGTCAGCATCAGCATAGCTTTGCTGTGGCCTGTCTGGAAAGTCACTATTCTTCCTTCCCCTCCAGGCTTCCTCAGGCCCTAACAAAACACATGCTTTGCCTTTGTCTCTTCTCTGATAAGGTCATCAAGATCTCTTATAGGCAACCAGAAGTACCTAGTGAGAAGTACTTTACACCATATTGTCTTGAACTAGAATAAGGCAAAATGGCAGTACTTGGAACAGAGATCTTACTAGTCTCTTTTCTTCCAAAGTAAAAGGAGAAAAGACTGTTGTTGGTTCTTCTTAGAAACTATTCTTGCTGCAAAGAATGCTGAAATAGCCACACATCCTCTCTGGCTTTGCAAAGCCACATACTCAAGTCAGGTGTGGTGCTTCGAGAGCTCCTGTGGTGCATGGACATCATCTGTCAGCATTAGTTTGCACCATGCCTGTTTTCAGAAAGGAAGAACTTAATCTGCATTATCCTCTTGCAGATATCTATATGCCAGCAGGTTTGCCAAGCTCTTGCTTATTTCTCATTCTGTATTTTTGTGCATGAAGTGCTTGTCCATCTTGTATGAAGTGCAAATAGGTGAAGTTTGTTCAGCTGTTACTTTAATTTGGTACCTTTCTTCCATGTGGTTAAAGGCTGGTAGATTTGTGGAGTGCTTTCTGTTCACACTTTTCTTTACTTGCCCTTAGGGGTCTCAAGACTTCCTTTTATTTAGATTTCACTTGATGGAAGTTTGTCTGTTGTTAGCTGTGCCTTGAAACAATCTTCCCAGGGTAGGTATCAGGAATTCAAGCCCATATTGTCACTTTCCAGTCAAAAAACCAAAGAAGTGCAAAAATTTGTGCAAGTCTTGGTTGTCTCGTTCCCCTCCTCTCTGCCCTGCCATTCATAAAATGTAGGAAATGTTTCAGAAAGAAGAAAATATAAAGGAGGAAAGAACTTTATTTTGTAGGAGATGAAAATCACTGTGGGACCTGTCACTAGTGGGATTCCACAGGGCTTCCCCCGAGACTCTGCGCTCTTCAGCATCTTTGTAAGTGGACTTGGATGCCCGACTGGAAGAGACACAGAGCAAGTTCACAGAGTGTACATAACTGGGAGGAGCTGTGAATTCCCTCGAAGGCAGGGAGAACCTGCCGAGAGACCTTGACAAATTAGAGGGCTGGGCAATCCCCAACCATGTGAAGCTCAACAAGGGAAAGTGCCGGATTCTGCACTTGGGATGGGACAATCCTGGATGTACAGACAGGCTGGGGAATGAGATTCTGGTGAGCAGTACCACAGAAAGGGTCCTGGGGTGTCCTGGTCACTGGCAAGTTGAACATGAGCCAGCAGTGCCCTGGCAGCCAGGAGGGAAACCCCTGTCCTGGGGGGCATCAGGCACAGCATCGCCATGGAGAGCTCCACTAAGGTACCTGGGCTTGCTTAGGTACCTACAGCTAATTAGGATGTTGCTTTCTCCAGGCTACATGAAATATGACCAATGATTTATTGCAATATATTTAACAGTTTTTAATAGGATTTATAAGTCAAAATCATGGTTTTTGTGTCCAAAACCATGAGTCCCTTCTAGACTGATTAATATTAAAATCAATCCCCCGTGCACCCAACAAACCACCAGCACAGAAAAATTGAGGCTGCCAATTAACAGTTTGTAAATTTGATCCGAAAGTTTCCTTAAGGCTAGAAATTTGGTGCATGAGTACAAATTCTAAATTTTCGAAATTTTAAGAGCTTTCTAATTTTTTAAGACTTAAACGGAAAATCTTCAAATTTGTATTAATTTTTGTAGCAATATGTGCATGTTTTTCAAAGGTAAGTCATTATCAGAATTTCAGTTGTCTGTGGACAAAGTCTTAGCTATAAGTTTTAAAATGTGCATCACTTGCACCAATCCCTGAATTGTACATATGCATGTATATGTATATGCACTGTGCACACACGCATTAGTGTTGTGACTTGTCACATGCAGAGTCAATTGAGAAATCTAAACAAGTGAACCCTGACAATAGGCACGTACCAATCTATTTTTACTATATTTTTGAAAATCAGATTCTGAAAGTGTGTGTTACTCAAGTTGCTTGTTCAGTCATCTGAGTCTTTGCTGAGTTTTTAGAAGTCATGAATTTATAATGATTATTTTTCATTTTAGCAACAAGCTTTCTGGTTGCACCTGTAAGAGTTGTTGGTACACAGTTGCAGTATTTAGGATCCCATCAGTTCTGTTTTGGTTTTTTTTTAGATCACAGTTGTTAACAGGACACTATTTAGGCAAATATTTCAGTGTATGCTGAAGTCTAAGCATATGATAATCCAGATTATCCACTGAATCCTATACTACTGGTGGATGCATGGTTTTGCATCAAACATAAGCTGAAGCATATTGTTGTATCATGGTTATGCTAAGGTATATAGATCTATTTCTAATCAATACTTCAGAGTCCAGTCTAGCAGCAGCTATACAGAATTCCCTCTCATAGGCTCTTAATAGAACAATCATATAAAAAATGTGGTAAAATTATTTTCCTTTACCAGCATGCCTTAGGTAGAGACATATTTACATTTTCTAACAAAAAACCAGAAACAACGATACCAAAAAAAAGTATTCATTTTCTATCATATTTTGTCAACATACCTAATGAAATCACTTTCAAAAACAGCCTGTTTACTAAGTGGTTAATAATCTATGAGAGGGAAATTATAAACTTGTAGACACAGATTAGTCTTAGTTTAAAAAAATTTTTTAAAAAGGGTTTGTGTCTCATTTGCTTTCCAAACATTCATGATGCCTTCTTGACTAACCCTCAGTTACAGCTGTGTAAACAACACCTATTTAAGATGCCAAACAGATAATGGGAGGAGAAACCAGCACATCATATGTAAAATGTGAATAAACAAGAACATGATGAGACTGTCGCCCTCCCAGGGCAGCTTCTGGTGTTCTTTCTCTGATAAACAGCATGAAAACTGCCATGCTTTCTCTTTTGATGAAGATTTGGCTTTGATTCAGTTAGACAGAGGGCAAATGGCCAAGGAAAATTTATAAATTGGTGACTGAAGTACTGCTCTCTCACCTTGGAATGACGGATGTAGTTCAGCTGTGTTTCTGGGACATGATAGTCTTAATATAATTCCTATTGGATAGCAACTGATACCACAAAACCACCACAATTGATGAAATTCAACACATTATGGAAAATTGTAATTATCAGATGAGGGCTGACCACAGGCTAAACTAACAAAGCTGAAATAAGCGCCCAGCTGGGTGTATCCTTTAATGTGCAATTTAGTTATATTGGCAAAACTGCAAAGCCTTGTAGGTGGCAACATTATACTAAACTTGAATGGAGGTGTCTGCCAGCCCGTCAGCCTCCCAAAACTGAAGTCACTTTTCTGAGGAAAATGGAAATAAATCCAATTGTCTGTGTCTAATTAGAAGCCAAAGGAACTATTATACATGTTCATACTATTGAAGTGCAATAATAGGCAATTCATACTGGCATTTTTTTAATCTGCTTTTCTCCAAACAGATCTCATATTTTCATGCCCAGTAAAGTTGCCTTGCCCCATCTGCTTGGGGGAATGTGGGTGGGCAGGGATAATAGGATTGAAGTAGGAAGAGCTGGAGTTCATTTAATTCCTTCAACATTTGTTGGACATCACTATCTTCAAGCTCCCACCTCACAAACACTTTTTAAGTGGATCCCACCCAGCCCTGTAGATTTGTGAGTGTCTGCATGGCATAGCAGGTCACTAATCATTTCCTCCAGGATTGTGAGGGCTTCATTTTGCTCCCCATCTCTGTCTTCCAGTTCAGGTGGCTGGATGCCTTGAGGACAATTGGTTTCACTAATAAGGACTGAGGCAAAAAAGGCATTAAGTGCCTCCGTCTTTTCCTCATTCTTTGTCACTATGTTTTTTCCCTGCATTCAGTAAAGGATGGAGATTCTTCTTAGCCCTCCTTATGTTGCTGATGTATTTGTAAAAACATATTTTGTTGTCTTTTACAGAAGTACCTAGGTTAAATTCTAGTTGGGGATGGTCTCTTCTAATTTTCTCTCTGCATAACCTCCTGACATTCTTGAGGTCTTCCAGAGATGCTTGCCTCTTGTTTCAAAGGTGATTAACCTTTTTTCCCCCGAGTTCCGGCCAAAGCTCTCTGTTCAGGCAGGCTGGCCATCTTCCTTCCTGTCTCATCTTTCGGCCTGCTCCTGCACCTTGAAGATTTTCTTCTTAAAATACATCCAGCCTTCCTGGACTTTTTTGCCTTTCAGGACTGCTGCTTTGGGGAGTCTCTCAACCAGTCCCCTAAAGAGGTGAAAGTCTGCCCTCTGGGAGTCCAAGGTGGCAGGTCTGCTAGCACCCCTCCTTACTTCTGAAGAATCAAAATAACTATCATTTTCTCCCTGATTTGCCCTAGACAGCCTCTGCCCATCGCATCACCCGCCAATCCTTCTCTGTTCACAAACAACAAATCCGGCAGGGCACCCTCCCTGGTTGGCTCCCTCACCAAATGTTTCAGGAGGTTCTCTTCTACACACTCTGGGAATCTCCTAGACTGCTTCCTCTCTGCTGTGTTGTATTTCTAGCAGACACCTGGCATGCTTAAGTCTGCCACAACAATAAGGGCCAGGGATGCCAGATTATCCCAACTGCTTATTTCATCTGCCTCTCCAACCTGGCTGGGTGGTCTGTAACACACTCCCACAGGGATACCTGCCTTGTTGGCCTTTCCCCTATTCTTACCCATAAACACTCAACCCTGTTGTCATCATTGTGCTGCTCCAGACAATTGACACCCCCCCCAACACACAGGGATACCCCACCACCTCTCCTTCCTTGCCTATCCCTTCTCAAAGGTTTATAACCATTCACTGCAGCACTCCAGCTGTGTGAGCCATCCCACCGTGTCTCTGTGGTAGCAGCTCTGCTACGGTTTTCCTGCTGCACCATGAATCCAACATTTGCTGCAGTCTCGAAATGTGCTGTCACTCTATAAAAAGGAGGTTCCAATTCCTGCCTCGATAGCTGTGTTTCTTGAGAAATGTCTCATGGTTGGCTTATTGTGCAAGAACCTACGTAGAAAATAATGAAATCTCAAAGAATGAAAAATCAGCCAACATACAATAATTTTAATCGGTTTTTTGTGAGTAAAACATTTGTTAAGTATTAAGCATAAAGAATTTTCCTAGATAAAAAGGAAATTACCTAGTCACCTCAAGATTTATCTATCTCAAGTTCCTGAGTAAAGTTTTGGGCTTGATTAATAAATGTGTGCGTGTGTAATTTTAGAACCTGTTTACTTTACTGATGGCCTGTGAAAAGTTCTTCATATTGATCAAGTGTGAATAGCAATTTTGTGAGGTAGCTCCCACTTGATGATAATTTTTGTGAAGTGAAATGTTAGGTAGACAGAGTTCTGCAAACACAGAAGCTTTAAACAGGTATTTCTTTTCAAAATCACTTCTTGGTGTACTCTAGGAATGCCTTGCTTTAGAAAGATCTTTGACTATTCATAGAGTCTTTTACTGAATCTATGGGACAGACTATTCTGCCTCCAGTCCATATAAATATTGTGAGAGGACCCACTCAATGCTTAAGGCAATAAATCTGCTTTCTTGGCTGGATGCCTATTTTCAAGTAAAACACAGAGTCAGTTAACTTAATATAATACAGGTCTGTATTATATTCCTCTGCTTACCATGGAGTCAGTAAGTTAATTTTGCAAAAATCATAAAGAGTCTTGTATTCAAATGTGGAACATGTTTTTTTCACAGTGAAATTAAAAGAGGCTGTAAATGCTCATTCTTTTGAAAATTGGGTCTTTTCATCATGCCTTAGTTCCTTTATCTGAAAAAAAAGAGGTTGTAAGGTTTGCTTACCTCTGTGAAGATCTTTTCAATTCATATGTGAAGAGCACCATGTTAATATTTGGGCATGGCCATCAGATAGCAGAACAGGTGAGCGGGTACTTCATGCATTGCTTGAAAATTATAGAGGTGCAAATATGGAGGAACCGTTTGATGGTCAGGTTGGAGAACAGGTCTGAAAAAGCCAAAGGCAAGTTACCAACTTACATCATTCTTTCTGAGGACAAAAAGTTATACCAAAATTTGTACTTAATAATTTTCTTCCCTGCTCTTCTGACCTCCTGTGAAAGTTACTAATTTCATGTGTCATTTTGTGTGGTTTATGTTTTCTTTTCTGCCTTAGAATTGCCAATAGAGGCTGATCAACAGGAAGATGGAAAGAAGGAGTGCTACTACAATCTGAACGATGCTAATTTCTGTGATAATGTGCTTACATCCAATGTAACCAAACAAGAATGCTGCTGCACCTTGGGTGCTGGCTGGGGCGATAACTGTGAAATCTTCCCATGCCCTGTCATTGGAACTGGTAAGAGGAAGCCTTCTGTCCCTCTGCAAGCCTTTGAAGCATTGTGTTTATGTTAACAGTGTGCTTTGCCTTTAGAGAAGGCTTGCTCATGAAATCCCATATTCTGTAGTATTTAGTCATGACTCATCCATAGGAACCCTCCACAGAGGAAAGGTGATAAGAATAATTTGTACCTGGTGCAAATGCATTGGTTTCTCTGCAGATGCCCTAGGCATAAAAAGAGCCTGTTGCTGAACAGCGTTAACGCCAAATGATTTTAAGCAAATATGGATTCTCACAAAAGCGTTTTCCAGATGCTATGGTAACATGTTAGATTTTTTCCACAAGCTGGAAAACCAAGATGAGCATTACAACATTTTTGAGTCTGCAGCTATTCTTTGTAATTCTGTGTGTTTCTATAGCACTACAAATTACTGATATATATTATGGCATTAGTTTTACCTTTTGCAACTTACTGAACAGTTCAGTTAATAACATTGTCTGCGGACCACTGTTTTTAGCCTCTAAATATTAAATTAGACAAACATAGCCATGCGATATTTGTCACAAGTTTTGAAAACCATATTTGAAACATAAACAGTGATGGCTAAAATTCAGAATCCAGCTGGAAAAAATCACATAAGAGACAACGTGTGTAAACCTTTTGAGATTAAATGCTAAAGATTACTTTTCACACAAATGCATTGTCATGTTTAATTCCTGTTTTAACTAGACCTTAGAATTGGTGAAACTGAAATGAAATGCTTAACAAAAAAGGGGCCTCTCTGCTTGAATAGGTTTATTTGATTCTGTATAGTCTCTGAGACACTTGAAATAATTTCTCTCTGTAATGCACACCATGTTCTCCTGTTGCAGTCAATTAGTGTTTTTCCTGTATGAGGACTGAAGAATGTGGTCAGGGGTTTGTAGCTCAGTCAGGGTATGTCTAGATTACAGCTTGCAGCGTAGCTCAGAGGGGCCCATGCTAGCTTTAATTAAGATAATTTGGCTACTGGTATTGTTATAACTGCAGTGCACTATGAAACCCAGTAAGGACTATGTTCTCCTGCCAAAGAGCAAGAGAAATGAGCTTGCCTGGAGCTCTGTGATGCTGTGGGCACCCTAGCTAGATTTGTGAAAGCTAGCTCTGCAGACTGAGAGCAGGGGAAAGTTAGGCTGTGGCATTTAACATCCCCTGTTCAGCTCAAGGTGTGTATGATTGTCTGATAGATGCAAATAAGGCTGATACCTCAAAATACCCTGAAACACATGAAGTGCTATGTATGTGAATACCTGTTGCTTAACAATGTAATTTTTTGTTTTCTCTCTCTCCCAGCTGAATTTACTGATTTGTGTCCTGAAGGAAAAGGTTTCATTCCCTCTGGAGAATCATCTTACGGGCTTCTTGCTCAGAATTACAAAGGTCAGTACTGACTTGTATTAAATTTAATTATTTCAGAAATTCTAGTATTTTGACTGGTAGATTGACTAGAAATATGAGCCAGGAATGTAAGCATACTAATTCGAATTTTATGAGGTGATAAAAACAGTTTGTAGTATGAAACATTGCTGAAAATCATAATTTTACAGATTGTTAAGCATGTCAATTACACAGTTTCTCTAATATTCCAGTTTCATTTCTACTAAGTGCTGTATATTGTGAGAATAGGTGCTGAGACCACAAACCACAAATGCTCATTTACATCTGGAATACAATGCCAGCTTAAATCTGTAAATATATGTATGGGGAGAGAGAAGAAAATATGGAAGAGAGGAGAAGAGTTCTGTTAAACATTTGGCCGGCAAGGGAGAATGAATATAAAAACTGAAGAGAAATTCAGCAATGATATTTTCATTACATAACTTAATGGAATTTTTGGTGGTAGTCCAGTGGTAGTAGAGAAATCAGAGTGATAGAAGTTGGTGGATGTGGGTGGGAGGGAGTTGGCATCACCAAGATGGAAAAGTGAGATCAGCAAAATTCCTTTTCAGGTTTGAGAAGCAGCCATCAATATTAATAATTTGTAAGAGTGTCACAGAGCTCATCTCAAATTCTCTGAGAGTATTTTTGTTCAGGGATTGTTTTTAAGGGTGTTGTTTATCTTTGCAGATCTAAGATTTCTTAGATCTTTGCAGATCTAAGCATGTCCAAATGCATCTCAGATAAAATCTGCATTGTTTTTGTGCTACCTCAGGGTTGATAATATCTCTAGCTTCTATAAATACTGAAATGTAGAAATAGTTCATCTGGAACTATCTTCCGCAAATCCCTGCCGTAATAAGACTTTTTCTGGTTTTAGTAAATTTAAGTTGTAAAACCCTAGGAATGGCACAAAGGACAAACACTTAACAGACACAAAACTGTTACTGATGTGCTCTTTTCATTATGTGATCTTTCTCTGTTACACTAATTTAAATGTTACTGTTGCTTTTGTCCACAAGCTTCTGCTTGTAGGAGCAATTCCTTTTTTTTTAATTGGAATTATCTGTCAGAAGTGAATAGCCTGATAGCCTTCCTTGGCTTTGTTTCCAGGCTTTCCCATTTTTCTCCAGACACAAATCCATGTTTCACTGGAAAAAGACAGATGTGTTCATGAAATTTCATATTAATCTTTGCATTGTTCTTGCTGCTAAACAGTCAAAATATTTAATGTTTCTAGCTATTTAGTGGCTGGAAGAGTGACTGTAAAAATAAATAGTTTTCTAGATCTTTCAGTTCTTCTGGAAAAAGGAACCATATGAATGCTTCACCTTTAAAACTACTGTACAGCTGGCAGTGACAGCTTTGGGCTAAAATTTGTCTCCCCAGAGTAAATGGGAGTAAGTATATAGAAGACAGCGGATTAAAACAATTGGTATTGAGAAAAGGATGACCTACTTTAGGCTGTGCTTTTTATTGCCATTTTTACTACCAACCTAGCTTTAACAGACTGTTCTAAGTAGGTCTAGCAAATGAAAAGTAGGCTGGAAAAAAGGAAGTGAGTGGAATTCCAACAGTAACAAATACATAAACACAAGACTGGGAAAAAATGTGTACAACTGTGAAAAGCTATATATGAGCTGGCATATATTTTCCATGAAACCTCCCTGAAAACATTTAGCTTCATTTGAAAGTGTGGTAGATTCTCTTTGTCAGCTGTCACTGCTTTTGTAGTGTTTGCCACCCTATGTTTAGCAACAGACACTGTTGGTCCTCCGTGGAGGAAGGCTGCCCAAGTTTTGCTTTGAAAAACAAAGCTGTGAGCAGTGCAGATGTGAAGATTTCCTACCATGCACAGCAGAGTCACCAAACTATGCAAAGAAAAGAGCAGTCACAGAGTCCATCCATAAGCATAACTGCTTAGTTAGCTTTGTAATCAGATGATGTGCTTAAATGGGATCCATGGTGGGAATACCTTCAGTAAAGCAAATTATATGGGAAAATACAGGCCATATTGTTCATCTGTTTTGCTTGGAGCTAAGAGCAATGTGATACCAGAAGAAAGAAAGGGAAAAACTGCAGATTATTCCAGTCTCTGTGTGCCACGGGACTTAATTCTGACAAGGGGAAGTTATGGTCCACCAATTTTTCCTTTTCCATTCTGGCTACATAGCCTCTTTCCCACCAGTTGTCTGAGGCATTCTTTTTTCTGTGGATATCTGTGCTTCTGCGACTTTCTGTTTAAACTGAATTTTGCTTGAACAGAGAAGTGTATGGGATTTTTTCTATCTTGCTTCTCTACATGGCATCACAATAACAATGGTAACACAGCCTTTAACGTTTTCTCCCCAGATGCTGATGAATGCCAACTCTTTGGACAAGAAATCTGTAAAAATGGCTTCTGTTTGAATACGCAGCCAGGTTATGAGTGCTACTGCAAACAAGGCACATACTATGACCCTGTTAAGCTCCAGTGCTTTGGTAAGTTTATTTAAAGTGTTCTTGTCATTATAATGGTATGCAGAAGGGCAAAACAAGCAGATTTGTACAGCAGGATTCCCGTCAGAACTGTGGCATTCCCAGTACGGGGAGAAACCCTGGGCCTCTGAACTCCTGTAGCAGCTTTGTAAGACACATTGGGTCATTTCCCTTCCTTCTGCTTGGCTGAGCAACAATTCTGGATGACATAGCTGTGGCTTGTAGAGCAGGGTTTGCTTTATTTACCTCCTTTTTCAGCAAATTACTCCCAGGAGTTTGCATCTCCAGAACAGCCCTTTGTGCTCCTTTGAGTGGGGAGTCAAGAGCTGGTGCCAGCCTTAATGCAGGCAGCACAAAGTGATCAGAGGGGGCTCCCTCCTCACAGGCAACACTGCTGCTTCTCTCTGCCAAGGTACAATTTAGCCTTCTGTTCTTTGTATGTGGGGTGAGCAGTGGAAGCAGTATGTTGAAGCTCTCCTTTCATTTGGTAAGTGTTTTGGGTTTACTATATTAAGTCAAATTAACACAGATTTTGGGGGGTTTTTTCGGTTTCAAGGACAGATATTTTCCACAAGGAGTTAATATGCAATGTGAAATTACAGTTGATGTCATTTTACTATGCACAACCTTGTACTCCTTGGGTTCTGGTATTCAACTGAAAATTACTCATGGCTATGACCCTGGCTTTTGCTTTGTAAGCAGAGAACCATGTATAATGTGCAGAATGGCATAATGAAAGGAAGTAATTTTTGCAACTGCAATAAGAGCGCCTTTCACCTTGGGATTCTATGATTGTTCTTTACAAAGGGTGGAATTTTTTCTGATTAAATGTAATTTATCTGAACTGGCCTGCTCTTCCCTTTGAGCTAAATTTCAGCTTTTGCTGTCCAAGACAAACTAAGAAATATAACTATCATGGCTAGGTAAGGCAATCCTTTCTTCTGGCAAGCTCATGAATAATTGCTAAGAGTATGCCCACCTCTAATGCCTGTTGGTACTGTCCTAAAGGGAGACAAATGTGGGAAGCAGTGGCAGCTATGCTGGATGCAGGGTATTTCTGGCACTCCAACCCCCCCACCAAGCCTCCTCATCCTCCCCCTAGTACTCCTCCCTACTAGCTCCCTAATACTTGAGGATCAGAGGTCAGCATCCTTCAGATGTCTGTCCTTCTCCATGGGCACAGGCAGGATTTTGTTGCCAGCAATTGGTATTTGTGGTAATTAACAGAAGACATGCAGGGAAGTTTGCTCCTAATACAGGAAAATATAAACATGGATTAACACAATGCAAATTCTTTGTGCTGGCTCTCCTTGATACATTTCCTTCCATTTTAAAGACACGGATGAATGTCAGGACCCAAACAGCTGTATTGATGGCCAGTGCATTAACACAGAAGGATCTTACAACTGTTTCTGTACACACCCAATGGTTTTGGACGCAACAGAAAAGCGATGCATCAGACCAGCAGATTCGAGTGGTATGATCCATTATACATATTACTGAAGTGAGTGCACCTCTACGAGGTGGTGCTGACATGGCTACAGACCTGAAGTCTAAGCTTAGACTGGGTCATCCTTGGATGAGCCTGCTCTTCTGGAGGATTTTGGAAGGCAATGCTTGGACCGTCACCTGTTGATCCAGAAAGCATCGTGATGTAGGACTCCACAGTGCTCCACTTTTATACAGACAGGACATTGCTGGAAGTATTGTGAGATTAGGCTCGGGCTGAGGAGTCTTCAGCCAGTTCACCAGCTCTGCGTCTGCCTTGTCCAGCCTTGTAGGTAATGAGGCACAGCCTGCTTGCTGTCTCAGTAAGGCTGGGGTTTGGCTGCAGGCTAAGTCTGGAGATTCAGTTCTATTCAGTAAAATAAAAACAGGAATTGCAGGATATAGGAGGAAATAGCTAAAATTGTATGTGTGCTTTCAATTGAATAACATTGAAGGTAAATTGAGCTCACTGTTTCAAGCTGGGGGCTTCAACGTCACTGTTAAAGTAACATTTTTGTGTGTTCTTTTCATTTCAGTAGACACTGATTTCAGAAAAAAATGTTAGATATTATGAGATTCTTAGAAACGTCTCAGAAATCCAGAGCATTATGCAGTCTGCACAGCTTTGTCTATGCCACTCATGTCTTCGAAATAATTGTTATAATGGGTTTGATTTAATACTGGTACTGTATAGCCACAAATCCAGACCCTGGTTCCTGCAACTTGCAGTGAATTTTCCTGAGATGCTTCTGTGAAAGGAAATAGGAATACAGACTGAATGCCTGCTTTAGTCACTCCAAATTATAAGGCTGATACTTTTGAGGAGTAATGTGGTCACCCTGTTGCCTGGAACTGTGAAAGAACCACAGCATTTCTGTTGTTCAATCTTCAGTTAAACGAACCAAGAGCAGGACTGTCCTTTGGGTTCATCTAGGATGTGAAGAGAATGCAAGGGCCCAAAGGGTCTTTTGTCGTGAGACATTTGGGCTGACACGGCAATGATCATCTCAGCTAGCACAAAGCACTCAAGCCTTGTATTGCTGCTGGCAGTGTCCTCCCTCTCAGAGGGGGAGGGAGCAGGCTGGTTCCTTTGCTGCCGGCAGAATTTGGAGTTGGTTGCAGAGACCAACTGCTGTTTTTCACTGTGTGTTCTGGCAAGCTTTTAGTAGAATAGGTATCTAAGTGGTGATCACCTTCGTGCTTTCAGAACTCAGTTTTACTCCTGAGCGAGGTTTCAGTTCTGTGCTCACCCATGCATAATGTAAAAATGCAGTAAATAGATATGCACAGACAAAACAGAACCTTGCTTTGAGACAACACTTATTTTTCACTCTGTGTTGGAGCAAAATCAAAACCTTGCAGATGTCTTCACAAAACAATTGTGCTGAGGTTTTTACATTCCAAGTGGAAGATTAAGTTTACAGCTCCTCTCCTTCCGATCAGCAGTGATCAGAACTTGCTGGGTCTGGGAATGGTTTCTTCTCTGAGATCTGTGTCAAAACTATTATGCCTCTGAAATATTCCAGCCTTGACAAAAATACAGATTTTTTGTTAATGTTCATAAGAATGTGACAGTAGTTCACAGCAGTATTCTGACTCTAACAATAGCTGTAAGTGGATGATTAGAGACCAGGAGGGCAGATAAACAATACTTCTCTTCACCCTCCCCAGCACTGTCTCAGCCTCCAGCTATTTTCAGCTCAGGGGATTTCCTGAGACTGATGTAGTTTGTCTGTTTAGTTAATGGGACTCTTTCTTCCAACTATTTGTCCAGTCTCCCAGGGAGCCCATGTAAAATTTTTGTTCAGCTCTGCCCTAGTTGTAAAAGTTCTTTCAGATGCCATTGACAGTAATATAAGAAAAGCAAAACAACAACTTTTAAAGATCCATTATGTGGATGGAGCTCCCCAAACATTCACCTCTGTCCCAATGCTGGTTTTTGTCAAGCTCTGTTAAATTTCATGGGAGCCGAGCTGAATCAGCATTAAGTGTTCAGCAATGACTGTGATTTAGGAAGGTTTTTTCCTTGGGTGTCCAGCCCAATGTGCTTTTAGATTGGCCAAATGTGACAGCTCAGAACCTTTTAAGATTTTTGCAAAGCTGAACATTCAAGGGATGAGCTACCTCAAGCACTTAAAAAAGGTAATGACTTCTAAGCTTAAATTTGTGTTCAGCTAAGTTATTTTTCAAATCTAAATTTATAAAATTTTTCATTATGCCAGTGTCTTATTTAAGTAACAGTGCTGTAATGATGACCTAATCCTGTCTTCTCCATCAGAACAAACGGAAGAAGCTGAGGTCTACCAGGACCTTTGCTGGCAGCACCTAAGTGACGATTTTGTTTGTAGTCGACCACTGGTTGGAAAGCAGACTACGTACACAGAGTGCTGCTGCCTGTACGGCGAAGCCTGGGGCATGCAGTGTGCCCTGTGTCCTATGAAGGAGTCAGGTAAGGAAGTGCACATGTCAGTTCTTGCAATGAAATCTGAAATGTTAATCACTTTAATCCCTTCCATTTGTACCTGCGCCAATAACATAAGAAAGAACAACAAAACCCTAGCCCCTCAAGTTAAAGGAAATGGGCTACCAATAAGGACTGAAGAATTCTCAGGGAATATAAAAAAATGCTGATAGTCATATTTTTAAAAGACTGTATTTTGTTTACACATTTGGAAATAAGATATTGTTCCATGGTATTTCAGGTAGAAGGTGCTGCTTGTGGTGATTACAAAAGATAAATGGATACAGAGAGAAATGTCATTGACACACAGATTTATTTCTGGGGACTGGAGAAGGGGCCAGTGGAAGCAGCGTAGGTATATATGTCAAGCTATGCCTGAGATATGTCAGCCCTGGTATACACAGTGTGGTACAATACTAACTTCTTCTCCCCCATATAAACTATTCCAAGGTCTAGTTTGGATGCATCTTTCTCACTATAAATGTGTCTTTCAGTAGCATATATTTCCATGTAGGAATACCATCATGCACTGGTAAAGCATTCTATTGTGAACATACCTGGATTTTCACTTGGGCCTGTGTTACTCTAATGATAATGTTGTGGCTAAAGCAATACATGTTTGATTTGTAGCAAAAACCTAGGAATTAAAAAGCTACATAGAGAAGCTCAGTGAAGCATTAATGTGGTTGTTTCTGTCTGCTTGGGTTTTATGCTTTTATAATTTACTTGCAAATTTACTCCCTGAACCTGTTCTTAAATATCTTTACTTGTTTGAGTTTGCTTTGGAAATGCAGCAACTGAAAAAAATGCACCTGATTTTGATGATGTTGGCTGGAGTATCTGCTGGCTGATGCTTACCCCAGAAAGAGTCTGAAGAAGGAAAACAGGGCATGACAGAAACTTGATTTATAAGATATGGAAATCTCTGAAATGTCTTCGTCAGAGCAAATCTTATAGGAAGACATCAAATTACTATAGCTACTAGAATAACAAATGTGATTGAAAGAAATATAATAGTAGCAAAAATACAGGGCAATAGCTAACAGCAAGAATCATTGCTGTGACCTGGAACTCCTCAGGTGGAAAGATTGAGCAGATTAAAGGAGTTTTTCTTTGTACAAAGTTCATCACATGATGAGAGTGACCCATCTGTGTCATGCAAGCCTGCAATCCTGGGATAGGGAAGAAAAGATGTTCCTGATAGAGTTCAGGTAGGTACAAGATTTCCTTCTGGAGATTTTAGTTAGCTACACTTCAAGCAGGATAAATCTGAAAAGGAAGAGAGACGGGCTACCAACATGGTCAGGGAAAGAGAACCTATCTCACGAGGGAAGATGAAAAATTCCAAACATAGATGCAGAACAAAGGCTGCAAATTCTAAGACTCTCCACAACAGCACAATGATGGAGGACTCTTAGAAGCTTTTTAAATAAACAAAAGTGCCAATACGAGTGAAAAATTAGAACAATTTCAGTCTGAAAATATTAGATGCACTTTGACCATTAGGAGCACAGGATTCTGGAGCCTCAGTCCTGTGCCAACAGGTGTGCAGATCCCTACTAGCTCTATGAACAAAATTGAGAAATTTGTTTAAAAAATTATTTGGAGGCTCCCAGTGGGTAACATCCTAAACATCAGCTGGAGGATCCTTAGTCAAAGCTGAAGAGCGTTATGTTGGATAATAAAATCTTTATCCTCCCCAAACATAAGATAACTTTTATGTGATGTTTCATTTGCATTGAGAAGTATCTGCTTTAACTGAAACTGTGAGGCATAGTTTGATCCCAAATATTTTAGATCATCCTTATAGATTGGAACGTAGTTAAAAGCATATTGAATCTTCATAGTTAAAAATAAAAGCATATTGAATTTTCATTATGTCAGAACAAACATGCAAGCTTACATTTCTTGGTGGAGATGGAATGTGCTCATTTGTCCTCACACACATGTGCACTCACCCACACAGAAACCTGGAAGCCTTTCTCTGTGTTCAGGAACATTTACCAAGAAAAATTTAAAGCTGACTGAACTGAATAAATGATTCATTTGACATCGCTTCAGTCTGTAGCACTTAAAGTGATATCATTGGCTCCAGAGAGTGCTTTCACACCTCCAGGCCAGCAGGTCACAGGTTCAAGTCCTGGCTGGGGAACCTGGAATTTCTCCATTTCTAAATACTTAGGTATTGTGTTGGCCCAGTTTGCTACTGGAGGTGTTTGCTTATTTCCCCAGTTAGGGGCTTTCTGAAGATTTGTAACACATGTTAAAGAAGACCTGGCGATGTGAAAAGCACAAGACTTCCACCATGAAATATGTTGGATCATAGTACAGATCTGTGGTTTCCTTTTACCTTGTTTATACTCCCATTGTATTTGAAGATCTAGCCACACCCTTAGAAAGAAGGAAATACAGGCCTACCACCATAAGTGATACTTTTGCAAGTCCCTTCTAAAGATGTTAATGCTTTAATAAAAATAACCTCTAGCTTTTGTAACCCAGCTTGTCTTTAAAGTGCTCCCATTTTTCATTACAAGCTTTAATTATCCTGTTCAATTAGGATCCAGCATAAAATCAGTGGGAAGATAGAGCACCTCTGTAAGAATTTATCCATATTAAGCAAAAATAAATATAATCTTAAATCAGCATGAAAACAGAACTTACATGGTTGCTACAATTTGTAAAGACTACTAATCAGTGCTTAATTAAACAAACCCACTGAAATTATTCCAAACATTCACAGACTGAAACAAAAATAAGTAGCGCATGTTGATATCAAAACTCAAGAGCAACATCTTAACAACAGTAAGACTGATAAGTATTTTGATGACAACATTAAGGAACAAACTTAAAATACCAGTTCAAAGTCCTGATCAAAATACTGCAAACATGAACTGTAGTGCTGTGGTTAAGTACATCTTACTGGTGCAAACAAGGGATATAAAGACAGATTGCTTTAAATTGTATCAGTTCTAATATTGTAATCTTATGATATCATCATATTGCAGATAAAGACTTTCACAGATTGTATCCAATACCAAAATGTTAACTTCTGAGGTGTATTCTCTCTGAGCCCACAGTAGCATTAGTCTGTACTTGCTCAAAGAATGTTTAGTAATTATTCTTAAAAAACTTCTGTATTACTTGAGGTTTGTCATTGGCAATCTGTGGTAATTGACCAGTTGAGGAAAATTAGGCGATTGGATACTTTTGGTTTAGATAACAATAGCAAAACATCCTTTCTTCATTGCACCCAGCCAGAAAAATACATCTTAGATGACCTGCCTTCAGAAGTTCTTCCTTGGTCAATCTACTGTTAGTGCCTAACAGCCCAACTCTCTCCATCCAGAGTCCATGGTCTAGAAACTGGTAGCAGGACAGGCACCAATAGGTTTAGGAGCTGGATCAAAGCCTCCATGACAGAAAACAGAGCAATTGGCCCAGATTGAAAAAATCTGAAATCTAAAATAAAGCCACATATATCTCAAGTTAAATTGAACATGTAGGACCTGAACTATAAACCTGCTGAGATTACAGTAGTTCCTGGGAGACTCTTAGGGGACTGGCGTGGATTTTAGACAAGGTGTATGGTTACAGGAAATTAGGAGGGAGGAGACAGGACTAACAGCTAGAAAATATTGAGTAAGGTGGTGTGGCGGGGTCAGCATTTAATTTACAGTGTTTAATTTGTATTTGTAAAGTGATCTTTTTGAGGTTATTGCAGTGCAATACCACCTTTGCTTCAGTAACTCCTTAAGATGCTGGTCAGGTGGTTATTACCACCTGAACCAAAGAGATGTCAGTCAGTTCAGGAGGGTGCTTTCTCTTCTGTAGCTGGCTGCCTGGAGAAGCTTTCATATAGAAAAACAGGGTGAGGTAGGTCTGGGACTCTGCAGCTTTAGCAGATGTTTTAATAACTATTGAGAGTGGGGGTACATTACTGCATCTACAGCTTAGACCCTTTTGTTGGTGTGAGTTCTAAGATAATGTCATGAACACAGACTTATGCAACTGTTAAAGGCACCAGCATTCAGTTTATCAGCCTGCTTATTTGTGTATCCTTAAAATACTTTTTCTGCTCTTAAGTTTTAAATTCTATTCTTTGTGGGATTTTATGGAGCCACTTTATGTTTAGAAGATCTGCAGAAAAGACAATGGTAGATCTCCAGTCAGTAGATGTTTCAGATGTTCTGTGGGATTAGAAGTCACATAAAGAACTGATGTTCATGTTGTATTTGAAGTCTCTCTTTATCTCCGCCTTTGCGAAGTCCAAGCTAGGAGAACACTGAGAGTAGTGTGAATCACCTGGGGTGTTGCATAACAGAGGATTTCTCTTCGACAATTTCATATTGTGTTTTTTATAAAGAAACCTACATCAGTGCTGCTCCTGCCAGTTTCTCCTTCCATCAGGAAACATAAATCAGCACCCTGAGCAATATATTCCCCTGACCCATCCTAGACACAGGCTTTACAATGAGTTGCTGTCCTTGAAGTGGTTATATCTTTTCATGGACTAAAAATGGACAATGAATAATTCAGATGCAGACCCTCACAGATGCCTACATGGAGTTGAATTCTGCCCATTTCTGGCAGAACAGATTGTTTGGATTGCATTTTTGTTGCAAAGGAACTCTGTGTATCCTTTGTAAACATTATGAGTTAGTTCTGGGCTGAGCTTCCATATTATGAGAACATAGTGTTCCCTTTAAGTTCTGGCTAATGTCACTCGTGAAGATCTGGAAGTACAGGGAAAACCAATGTGTGTAAAAGATGAGTTTTCATCTGTCCTCTTTTGAGATGGTAAAGATCAGCAGGGAAATAGTGGATTCATTTCTGGAGATCATTGCTCATCTTTCCATTTAGGATGGCATTGTGCCTCCTTCCTTTATGGTAAGGACTCTGGTCAAATGGATTATATCCTCTGGGCTTAAAATATTGTGGTGATTGGGCTTGGAATATTCAAATTCTTGTGTCAGTTGTGCAGATTTTTGGCTGATTTCATTTCTGTTGATGTAGATTTTCAGTGCTTTTTCTGAAGGTTAGGAGAGACATGCAAAATAGCTTTGGCTAAAAGCTTTTTTCTCACGTAACCTCACATTCCAAGTGTACCTGGAAATCAGCAAGGAGTCAGAAAGCCATGTGCAAAATTGTGGCAGAAACAACTTGGCTTTTACTACAACTTTTAACTATCTACTTAAAGTAGAGGGAAGATCACTTTAGGAAACTTGAGCAGCATTAGTAGAGGAACAAAAGGTCACTATCAAGAGGTTCTGAGATAATCAGTCTGGTAATTATTTCAGTTTAGCAAGAGCTTTACATCCACTGTGAATCTCTTTCAGGGGTTTCATTTACAGTATGTCCATGTGAGGATATGAACATCCTCCTTACCTAATGAAAAATAACCTTTAAGACCAATACCCTTACTTTTTGTTAAGTTGCAGAATGGAGGTGAATGCTGTTCACTGCAAACCTTAGCATCTATCCATGGGCAATGTCAATGAAATTATCTAAATTGTCAAATAGCACAATCTAAATATAGAGCAGAAACACCTTTAGCTTTGGTTCACAGATGATGCAACTTACTGAGACAGCATAAACTTAACCAGTTTAGACTTATGTCCAGAACCTCTGGTGAAGCTTTTGTATTCTTAAATAATTTGATGGATCTTGTGGTGATAGTTTTGGCTCCTTTTGTGTGTGTGGGTGACAGTGACAATTCTGAGGCATTGGAACAGAATAAAGTTTCTTTATGGGCAGCAGCTGGACTGGCTGCGCTGTAGTTGTTTCATGGTTGTCAGGAAAAGCTTTTTTTTTGTATGATGTTTTGCTTTAAATACATGAAATATGGAATAATGTTTCTGACTGGAGAATTTGGTATATTTAGGCATCTGGGTATAAGTAAGGCCCACACAGGCTTGCTCAGTTACAGCTGTATATGCAGATTAGATGCACATTTGTACAGCTGCGTTTTTGCTAGCAAGCACCTAAAAGCCAGTCAGTCCATCCAATTTACATCGTGTTGTCTCTGTCAGCCGAGCTTTCATCACCAATTACAGCTAACATCTGTGCCAATACACATGTGTGTCTAGATGTAATCCCCTAACACTTGTTTAATATGCAATACATCTGACTTTAAAAATGTCCTTTACATTTTTGGGTGCATACATCAGCTTCCTTTTATAATAGCCACACTAAGTTATACAACAAGCTGTCTCTATGCTTCATCTGCAAGTTGTGAGAAAAACTTAGAAACACATGGAACAATGTGGATTAAACTATATTGAGAACAAAGTTTTTGTTTGTTTTTTTCTCTCAAACTGCAGTTGTATTGTCCCTGATCACAGCCAGGAGATGAGTAAGCAGAAAAAATAAGCCCATATAGAAAAAGTGTTCTTCGTTCATTGTGAATTCTAGAATATTTTCTTTCAACTTTACTTGAAAGGTTCTTTTCAAAGTGACCATTAATTTCTGTGACAACTAAGATGTTTTTTGTCATTCAGGGATAGTTACACATTCTCTCTTGTTCTCTGCCCCCTTACTGCCTTCTTGATCTCAGTCTCCTGTTGTCATCTCCCTAGGGCGATGTCATGCTGTTCTCTCATTTGTGTACTTGCCTGTAAGTTTCTGTGCGCCAGTCATGCTTTCACCCACAAATCTTACAGCACTCTGTTCATTTAGTTCCCTACCCTGGAGAACTGTGACCAGCACACAGCACAGTGACCCAAAATCCATTATTTTTAATTTGAACTGTAGGAACATAGCATAGCAAGGGGAAAAGTTTAAAACAACAGAAAGTGTCATTGCTGTAACTTGTTCTGTCCTCCACAGGGGCATGCTGGTGGGTTCATTTCTGTCAGGCATCCAAGTCTCAAGTCTACCTTATTTCAAAACACCAGTTCTCATGATCTTTCCAGAATGTGGTCCCCCATATATCTTTCTACTCTCCTCTTTGCCCACCCTTTTCTTCCCTGGGGGAAAAAATTTTAAAATTCTAGAATTTAAAAAAAAAAAAAAGTAGAGAGAAAGAAAAAGATAAGCTGAGGAAGGTGGAATAGATAGCTTACCATTGTTATTGGTCCTGAAGTTGTACTGTTAGTTTTTCAGGTGAGTTGCTGTTGCTCCCCTTGGGTTTATTGTCTGAGCACCTAGTGGCTGAATCAACACACTATGAAAGACAAGAGATTTAGTCAACCCTACTTGGACAGCTAAATAGAACATACAGTATTAAGAGGGCATTATAGGAAATTTTAAGTATGAGACCTAAAAATGCAGACATTCAGAACTTGATTTTTGAGGGACCAGTGGAGCAGGAAACAAGTTTTTATTATTAACATTTCTTTATTCTTCTTTAGATAATAAAAAACTTTGCATTGGCAAATATGCAGTATAAAATAGTCTTGCACAATCTTCAAACTACCCAACTCTCTTGTACATGAGAGCTCTAGATCTACAGATGTTCAAATGCTCCAGCTGCTTCAGAACTAAAACATGGCTTATTGTACCAGTATCGCTAATGACAGAATTAGCACTGAGTAATCTGGGGAGCGAGTGTCCAGGTTCTGTTCAGTCCTTCCCATCAGATCACATTCGTGTGGAAGAAGCAGTGATCCCTGAGACCAGCTTGTCTTGTCCCTTTGCCTTTCACTGACTGTTTTTATGTGGTGGTTTCTTCCACACAAGCCAGACAAACTAGTATTTTGTGGTAGAACAGATTTCCTTTGCCAAGAACATTTGTGGGCATCTGTGAGAAAGTGCTTTTCCTATTCTGCACAGCTTCTTGTGTGTACATATGAACAAAGGAGTTGCTCTGAGACGATAACCTGGCTGTCCCCATGCATGGGTGTTAATCTGGGGTTAGATGTGGAGAAGAAAGAATGAGGTGTTTCTGGTCCTATGACAGCTCTTAAAAATATGCTCATGAGCACAGTATCTCAGTGGGAAGCTGTACAGTCAGAGATGTAAAATTAACATTTGCTGTATGCCATGTGTTTTCCCATGCTGGCTTTGTTTCCTGTGCCCTGGCGTGTTGCTCCGGAGTAGTGTACTTTGTCCTCTAGGAGAGGAGAGTGTTGTTTGAATATTATTACTGAATATAAATATATTCTGGAGGACATACCTCAAAGGAAGCCACCTTGCTCTTGAAGCAGAAGGTGGTGGGATTTACAATGGTTTGTAAGTTCTCTGGGGAGTTCATGCTGCACACATGGACTGGCAGCCATGGCAGCTCTGGATCTGCTTTGCCTGTACTGCACTGTCTTGTGCTCTCCAAGGGCCAAGCTGTTGACCACAGAGCTCAAACAGACTTTGGTTTTTTCAGTACAAAATAAAATTGTTCCAGGGGAGGAGATACTACCTGTAAAAATAAAATTACAGTGCTGGACAGCAAGTGGGGCTGTGCTCTGCACTGTCTAGAGGCAGTCTGGACTTATCCAACTATTTGCTGTCTGGGACAGTTCTACACAGCATGAGGTTTCTGGCTCTGTAACCAGAAACCAAATTCTTGGATTTTGTATCTGCTTAGGGCTTCTTTTCCCCTCCCTCTCTTTTGGTGGCTTTTCTTTCCCGTCCTTTCTCTGCCTGATTCTCAGAACACCAGGCAATCTTCACAGAACCACATGCTAAACAGACTGTGGCAACGGTAAAGGAGCACCTGGGTTGCTGTATTTTAACAATATTTCTATTTTAAAATAAATTGTATTGTATGTGTTTTAGTAAGGGGTAATGGAAACAGAGTTGACATAATTTTTATTTGATTTGTAAAAGAATCAAGCTCTGCATAAGCATTTCAAACATGGACTCTGACACCTAAAATGAAGAATTGCTTTGGTCTGTTTCAACTTGTGTAGTCTAGCTATTAAAGAGAGGCACAAAATCACTGTAACTATTTTTCCTGTGCATTTCCCCATGCCCTTTGGGGTTCACAGCCAAGGAGACTTTGAACAGCACTTGCACTTTTAAGCCTGTGGGTTGAAGATACAGTTTGTAGATAAATGTGGGCTATTTTAGAAGTATTTTTCAGTCTGATTTCTGCAGGTTGGCTGACAGTGCCCGAAATATTGGCTGTACCTGCCCCAATTTACTTCCTTTGGGGAAGATTCTGCTAGCAGCCATGATGGTCTGAGGTAGCATTTGTTCCACAGAGTGAGGAGTGTAAACAGACATAACCCCGGAGAAAAGTGCATTAGCAGTGAGATACAAAGCATCCCTCTGCTCTTGCTTCCCATACAGACCAGAAGAACCTGACCTATAACTTTTTGTACAGTTATTGACTCAAATCTATCCCTGGTGTTATCCCTGTTATGACTTAATAGTATATGTTTGGCTCATTAACATTTTAATGACATTCTTCTTGAAGAGAGAATGCTTTCTGGAAATTTTCTTTTCTGCAGATTTATAGTGTTTCTAGGAATATAAGTTTATTTCCAGCAAGTACGAACCACATCTCACTAGGACTAATGTAATGCAGCCTGTGTTACAAGTGTGTTTACTTTTATATCCTATTTTCTTTCCCCCCTCAGAGGATTACGCCCAGCTGTGCAACATTCCTGTTCCAGGATCTCGACGGCCATATGGACAGGATGCTTTAGTTGACTTCGAGGAGCACTACACTCCAGAAACTAATCCATACTTTGTTGACGACCGTAAGTGAGATTCTCTGTTATGTAAAAGACTTGAAATGAGATTGTAACTTCAGTTGTTCCCCTGTAGCCAGTTTCATTCTTCTCTTTGCTTCTGGGCAATGTGGCCTATTTATGTTTTAGTTATTCCTATGGCACTAGCTTTCAGTCAGGTGTTCCAGCTCAAGAGCCAGGTTTGTATGGAAGTCCAGTTGGGCTCAGAGTACAATTAATTTTTAATCTAGTGAAACAGCTTGTGCCAAGTGTACTAACTTTGTGTTTACCAACAGTTTTACAGCTCAAGGTCAAAAGGATTGCCAATTTTCTTTCTCACAAATTGATTTTCCTTTGGAGCACGTGACAGATTTCTCCAGAGTGTGTTTAATTTAAAAGGAAAAAAAAAACCCTTCATCTTTCCATGATTTCCCAGCAGAATTTGTACGGGTGAAATGAGAGCATACAAGTTATTCTTGCTCAACAGAGAAAATGTACAGCACAGTGTGATCAGAGAATACACGTGTGTGGCCTGCCAAGCAGGGTGTGAGGGATTGTACACAGCATCTCTGTTGTACTTGGGGAATAGCTGAGCTCTTTATGTTGGGTCTGGCCCAGCTCATGGTTAAGACTTGTAGGAGAGGAATGCTGACAGATTTCAGCTTCTTCCTCAAAATTAGGCATCCTGTACAGGTCCAGAATATTTTATCACAGATTTAGAGAAGAAAAGTGGAAGTATCAGAAGGAGCTGGTAATTTCTCGGGCTTTACATAAGTATAGCCTGCAAGTTACCACAATGCTCTTCCCTAGCCAGCATTACCTAGTGTTGATGTTTAATTGAAATGTCACACAGCTGAAAACTACTGATTACACAATGAAAAACCCAAAATGATGATGGGTAAGCAATCTTAATGTACTGATGATCTGGAAAGAAGCATTTCACAAGGTGTAAGCAGTGGTAAATAAATACAATAATTCCATACTTTGTTGATGACCATAAGCAAGATTCCTTTCCCTTTCTTGGCAATATTTTCTAAATTAGAAAAGGTCTTTACTTTAAAGGTCTCTCCTGAGCCCTCTGCAAGCTCTATCACAGGACTGCAGCAAGTAATGAAACTTGGTTACCTACATCATGACAGTGCTCAATATCCTCAATTCTATTTCAGTGAGAAGTGATTTACAAGGCTCTTGAAAAAGACTGCAATGTTTCCCACTTACTGTACACTTGTACACATCCTGTGTATTATATATGTTCTTGAGATGTGACATATGTCAGCAAGTACTTATGTCACATTGTGTGTTCAGTGTCTCCAGAATCTACTCAATGCATAACTGACCAGCTTGATCCTTACCAAGAAGCCCACCATGCTAGAAAATGCAGGATAGGAACAATAACTGTAGTCAAAAAGAGGGGGACTGGAAATGACATTTAATGAAAGTTAAATGGAGTATGATAGGGAAATGGCAGACTAGGAAAGGCAAAACAGGTCAGTAGAAAAGAGACCCTCAAGGACCAAGACAGGATGGAGTAAATAAGAAAAGACCAGAGAAAAAAACATAACAAAGGGAGAAATTAATATTCCTAGGTAGCTTAGCAAATATACATGTCACAGCTGTTGCAATATAAGTCAGTAAACAGTTTTTCAATAAATTGGTGGCTTGTCAATGGAGCCACTGCATGTTGTGGGACAGATGGGGAGATATATCCTATTCTGTTCCACTCTAGCTCCAATTTCCCCTCTATATATTCATAATGCTGTTAAACTTATGATTCAAACATTCTCAGCTTTTTCCACAGACGTCTTTTTGATGTGATGGGCTGCCATCTGCAGTCCTGTTACATCACTGCTCCATGAGCAGAAACCTAGTGAAAAAAAACTTAGGACTTACAGGAGCAATCTCTGAACATGTAAAAATATAAAATAATTTTCTAAGTATAAATCCTTCCTTATACATAAAAGCATAACTGTCACAAAAGCCCTAAGGCAGGGAGCACAAAAAGCATTGTACAAACCACTGAATACAAAGACAACTCTTTGTATAAGAGGTGGGGAAAGAAAACCAACTCAACTCTTTGAGCTTTGACTGCTCACCATCTAGAATTATGACAAGGAGCAACTGGTAGATTATAGGTATTTGTACTGGCACCAGTCACTGAAGCACAAGCCAAAGGGTTGTTAACCAAAACCACAACAGGAAAGCAGTCTCTGATTTCTTCTTATTTTCCTTATGGCAGCTGGGATTGATTTTTTTTTTTAATATGTTTTCTTCTAGGTAAATTATAATGCATCTCTTACCCATCTACACATGAACACCTTATTTTTCTAGAATACTGTTTTATGAAACTTTTATCCCAAATTGCACTACCACTTGTTTCCTTAAAGGCTGATACACATAACAATTGAAATAAAAGGCACTATTTAGAAAACACTGACTTACCCTTAAAAAAATATACAATGAAATTATGGAGTTTTGATTACTACAAAAAAAACCCAGAGATTTTTAACACAAAATAAAACTTAAGAATTAACCAAGTTATTCTGTTTCCATCTTAAAATGTATAACAGCACTTTTCTGGTGCCTTTAAAACTCCAGATGGTGCAGCTCTGCTAAAGCTGACCTATTTTCTGCAAAGTCAAGTCACATTCCAGTAAACTTCTGAGAGAATTTCAGACTCTCACTATATACTTGGGTATACTGATTCCATAGCTTTGTAATTTACTTGTTTGCAATTCTTTCTCCACCCAGGTTTCCTGAACAGCTTTGAGGAGCTACAAGCAGAGGAATGTGGTATTCTGAATGGATGTGAAAATGGCCGATGTGTAAGAGTCCAGGAAGGCTACACCTGTGACTGCTTTGATGGTTATCACCTGGACATGGCCAAAATGACTTGTGTTGGTGAGGATGCACATCGCCTGTTATATCACATGTTATCTCCTGTTAGTCTGTCAGTTTATTCAGTCACTTGAGATAAGGAGGCCTGGAACAAATGGGTTAGGGATGACCACCTGAATTGTGTTAAAGATGCCAGCTTTGTTTTATTTACTGCAAAGGCCAGTAATTATTGTCACAAAAATATCTTGGTGTCCCTCAGTTCATTTTGGTCATTGGAGCTGTGTTCAGTTAAGAGACTAGACTTGAGCCAACACATTTCTGGAATGAAGCTTAAACTTATATCACAAATTTAACTCTAATATACAGACCAAATGTTCTTCAAAGGCTTTAGCAGGCTAGGACATGGAACTGGATCCAGAGCAGAAGAGTGATTTTAGGGGTGGATTTTTAGAGTGGATTGAGAGTGATTGCCTAAATATGCAGGTAACCACCTGGTGAAGTTTGGCCCCTGATTCTCACTGATTTCAACGGTCAACAGACTCCACTATTCCTCTCACTCTCAAACTAATAAATCTGCAAGTTTGCTAACCAAGACATCTATATCTTCAATTGAAACAACTGAGCATGGGAACAGCAAGTGTCAGTGCGAAGATGAAGCACCCCTCAGTGTAAAAGCCCAGTAGGAATAGTGTGACTATTTCAGTTTAAGGTCTGCACTAACCTTGTTTAGCATTATGCTTTGTGACACACAGCTGAGATTTCCCAGCTCTATGAGAAGTTGCCCAAGTACCGTGTAATCTTCAGTACTTCATGGCAAGTGGCCCCCTTAGCAAGAAAAGGTGTGGCTGCTGTGTATGCCAGACCAATGCTGCTTGATGTTGAGTGCAGATAGTTTTCTCCTCACAACTATTAATTTGACAACACCAGCAGCTCCTAAAGTATTCAGTTGTTTAAAGTGCAGATGTTATGCTGAGAACTTCAAGCTTCTTTCTTAAAAATCACTTTTCAGTCATCAAAAAAACTCCTGTGAGTGGTTATTTAATTTTGTTGTGCAGCTAGGCTGAATTAGGACTTGGTAATCTAACAGTTTGAGGCTCTTTAATACGCTATTGATTTCCTATGATAACTTCCACCTCTTGCCAATTCATCTTTTAGAGCTTTTGACCCAGCCTGATTCCACCCAGTCAGAATGGAAAAAAAAGTTCTCAGGGCATTTGTGCAGATTGTTCTAGTCCTAATAATGCTGGAAATGAGAGTATTACCTACACACCGGAGTTAAGTACGTGTCTTTTGATGTCTCCTTTTCACAGATGTGAATGAGTGCAATGAGCTGAACAACAGGATGTCCCTGTGCAAGAATGCCAAATGCATTAACACAGAAGGGTCGTACAAGTGTTTGTGTCTCCCTGGGTACGTGCCTTCAGACAAGCCAAACTACTGCACACCACTGAACTCAGAACTAGAGAGTGAACTGGAGTAGAGGAAAATCTCCATATCTTAAGCCCATATACTCTGCACTGTATAAAGAAAAGGAAGAGAAGTATTTAACTTGAGAAGAGAAGGCACCAGAGTAGCAAACAAAAGGGGAGAAAAGCATTAAAATGTGTCAAAGGTGAGACATGATGGGTTGGTTGTTTATCAGCTTCACTGAAGTGACAGACCAAATGGACACATTGCTCTATATGAAAGAAACAATCAAGTATATAGTGTGTTCATAAAAAAAAAAAAGTCTTTGAAAATAATCAAAAACAGTGCTGTTATTTTAAACAGAAGAGCTTTGTTTTTTTGGTTGTTTTGTTTTGTTTTGGATTTTTTTTACTATTGCTTGATTAATTTGGCATTTAAATAGTGATGAAAATATTTTATATTACTATGACATTTTTTTGATTGTTCATTTCCTTGCCTACTGTTTCTTTTCAGACCTTTTTTTCTCATCAGTACAAATTCTATGATACAGATATTCTTAGTCCATTTTATAAGAACTGTTACACAGGGTGATGCTCCTCCTTCTCTGGAACATTGGTCAGTGACTTTTTTTTAAATTTTCTAGTTGTCTGCCCTGTGGAGCAGGCACCATTTGTTTTCAAATGTTTATATACCTTGGCGAAAAGTCCTTATATTCATTTTGTATCCTGTATGGTTGTTACTGCACTTAAAGTCTTTAGAACCTTTCTTGCCAAGTTCAAAGCTGCTAGTGGACAACATTGGATTCCTTTTGTACATTAAACCAAAAGATTTTAGCTCACATCTCTATTGTAATGTGTAAATTGAACACAAGAGAGATCTTGTATGATTACCCTAACATATTAAAGCTGTATATTAAAACTCAATAAAATCACCTTTTTTTAGAAAAGAAATGCTGTTTGCTACTTGCGGCTTTTCCCCTCCTTTTTTTTCTTTTTTTTTTTTTTTCTTTGTGTGTTTGTTTTACAAGAATCAACCCTCAGGTGTTTACAGTACTAGATTTAATTTACATTACAATAGTCATAGGGAGTTGTCTGGCTGGGTTTTTCCTTCTCATGCTGTTTTAATAAGATCAGAATCTGAATTAGTTAATGCCTGAAGTTAGGCTTCCAGGGGAAGATTTCAAACACAGACCTACAGAAACTGTTTGACTTGGAAGCTGATTCCCATGGAATTTTTCTTCTTTCCTGGTTTAGGCATGTTTCCCACTAAATCTGCAAATAAGACTCTACAGTATGATGGCCTGGTTTTCAGAAATACTGAAGAGAAGGGGGAGAATTTCCTTGTCTTGATGAACTGTACCTTCCCATCAGCTCTTATTTTTCAGTGGAAGGAGAGAAAGAGATTAGGAGACTGACAGATGTTTCACTTTGACCTTCTCCAGAGTGAGTTTCTTTCAGAGATCCTGAAACAAGTCCTTTTGATACTTTTCAAATGAAATGTTTTGCTCTGTCTTTTATACCTGCCCCATATTAAAAGAAGGATAACATGAGATTTTTAAAAGAGAGTCAAATTCAGTCCAGTTGTCCAAAAATTAGGTTATTATTTTTCATTTCACCAAAAAAAAAAATAAATACTTGTTTTGATTCTGAATAAAATTTATTTTCCAATATTCAGGTCAGCCACTGAACCAAAAATATCATTAGTTGTATCCCTTTCAGTTCTGCACACTTTAGTAAGATCTACAAACAGTAGATCTTACTAAAGTCCATGTGACTGTCAATGTGCGGAAGCATGCGTCCTTCCCAGGACCCTTCTCTCTGTCTGCTGGAACCTGACTCCAGGACTAGTGGAGATACTGCACATTTAAGATCTGATTGTAAGTTAAAATGCGTAAAACATTCTCAATAAAACTCTAGGAAGAGGGATCTTGAGGGAGAAAAGATTCTTTGCAAAGTGCCCAACTGTTGACTTTTCTAGAATTAGGCAGGGGAGGGTGGAGAGCCAGTCATTCTTCCAGTCAAAAAGAGGTAGATTACAAACACTAGAGCTGGTCTATAATTACACACACACACAAAAAAAAAAAAAAAAAATTCTTGCTTATCTGCTGTGGTTAAAGAAGAAGGAAGGAAGGTCTGGTCTTATTAGTGAATGCTGTAACTAACTAAATAGCTTTTAGCTGTCTTGCTTAAGGTCAATCCTCTGATCTTAATAAAGAGCAAGGTCATGGTTACAACCTTTCACTGAGTTCAGGATGAGCCTGGGCTGCTTTCAGTCACCATGAAAATTCATATATAAGACAGTGCTCTATTGACTCCCACCTCTTCCTGCCTCAGAAACCAGCTGTGTTCATCTCTGTAAGACATCCTAGGCCCCAAGCTGCCACTACAGCTGGCACCCCAGCCTCAGATTTTCAGCATCCCAGTACTCCATCAGTCCATGCACAGATAACACCCTTTGCAGGTGGGGGTACCAGGACAGGCTGACAGATGCCCCTCCCCTGCCTAATTCAAGAGGGCAGCAGTTGACCCTGAATGAAGCTTGAAACACTCTGCTGGTTCAATAGCCATGCCCTCATCATGGCCACCCTCTTCTATCAATCACAGACACTGTATAAGCAGGCAGCAGAAAGTGTGTGCTTGTGCCTTTCCCTTCTACCTCTGTACCTCTAATGTGCCTTAAAACACATGCAGGGAGCCAAAAGCAGAGCAAGCAGCCTAAATCCCACTTACATCCCAGTCCTTAGTATTCCACATTGCCTGGCTTCAGGCCTTCTGAAATGCTTTGACAAAGGAACCACAATTGAAGGAATTAAGTGAAATTCAGCCTCTGGAGCCCACCTACTTTGCCCCAGTGTAGCAAGGCTGGCTCTGTCATTTCACCTGAAAAGCTGCAGGGCTTAGAAATACAATTTTGATTCATAGTTAAACAAACATTTTCTGAACATGATTAAGACAAGAGATTGGACACCATGGGTGTACCCATTTTAGTTGTTACAAGAGCTGTGGTTTAGGTGAGAGCCCTCAAAATACAGAAACCACCACGTACAATTCCATGATTCAAGTTTCTGAGTACAGCAGAATCTGGAACTGATTACATTTTATACCAAATGGCACCAATATTTTATACATCCATATGGATCCTCTAAAAAATAAAAATCAGTCCTTTTTCAGCAGACATTTCCTTGCTACAAAAAGTAAAATTGCTGACGTGGTAGAACTAAATTCTGCTAGTTCCTTTTAATGCTGCTATGTTAATAATGAGAATGAAGTTACTACAGAACAGGAGTTACATGCGTTTCCGCTAGAAAGATATTTCATGTGAACAGATATTTCTGTGTTGGGATGCTATTCAGTGTAAAAATTAGCCAGTGTTAAAACTATCAAAGTGAACACTAACATTCCTTGGGAAAAGACTGTCACAGATGGACTGATCATTTGGATCCAAGAGACAAAACTCTCAGTTATGACAAATATTCAGCTAGTCAGTGGCAACTGACACACTCAAGTGAATTTCTGACGAAGAGAATGCCTAAAATGCCAAAGGCAGCAAAGGGGTTGTCATGACCTATAAGCTCACATTGATCCTTACCCGTGTGGGGGTTGAATCTGAGTTTGGCAGGAGAGGGGCTCCTGGCTTTGTCACTTTCTTAATTCCTCAAAAAGAAGGGTGACAAACCCAATTAGAGCATGTCACAGGCCTGATCTGGGGAGCAATTAAACCAAAGTGCATTCCTTCAGAGTGCACAGCAAAATTAGAAACCCTGCTGCTGCCTCTAGAAGACACTGCAGTATTGTTCTTTTAACAATGCCACCCACTTTGAAGGGCAGTTTGTGCTTGCTGGGGCCTCTTTTAACACCAGGCAGGCCAAGGGAGTTATTAAGGAGACATTCAAGCGAAGAAGGGGTGAATTGCTGTGTGTAACAGAGACTACTGTTCCTTTCTGAGATCATGACTGGTGGAGTCACTGTCCCTGGAGGTGTTTAAGGAAGGACTGGATGGAACACTCAGTGCCATGGTACATTTCATGTGGTGATGTTTGATCATAGGCTGGGCTCAATCATCTCAGAGATCTTTTTCAACCTAGTTGGTTTTGTGATTCTGTGATTATTTGGTATTTGTATTGCTTTTTCTATCAGAAGATATGAAATTTACCTAGGGAAGCTGAATGTGATGTGTCCAAAACTGAGTGAATGAGGAAAATGAGCCACTTGCTGAAGGCTTCTCACCGAGTGACAATGTCACCTTGTGAGAGTAACAGCAGCTGCTACAGGACTGGGCTACAGTCACTACTGTCAGCTGCAGGAATAACCTCACACAGCAGAAGGACTGGAAAATTTGGACCCATCTGGGGCACCACCTCCACAGCTGTGCAAGATCTTGAACCCAAACATCACCCCACCCCTCACCAGCCTTTACCATTTCAGTGCCCATGTGCCAACAGGAGCATACGTAATGGAACAGGATTATCCTGTGACAACCTACATTAATAAGTGATTTTACTGCCTGGTGGGGAAAGAATGACATAAACCAAAGAAATGCAGGATGTCAGCTATGTCAGGTTTCCTTCAAGACCACTGGATCACTAGATAGATATTTTGACAGTCTTCAGGCTGCATGTTTTGTCCCAGATGTGTCTGAGGCCTGGGGTCACTTTGTTCTTTTCCCTCTAGACCAGTGATCGTACTGCTGTGCCTCAGCAGCTGAGCAACCTCACTGCACTCTGAAGTTTGCCCTGCCCAAGGCAGGAGATTGCGTTAGGGGCCTCCAGAGGTCTATTCCAAGCTTCATTTTTCCATGAGACTGGGCTGTGGGCCCAGCACAGCAGCCTCCGCTACCTATCCTTATGTGAGATAGGGAAAAGGACAGAGGGAACATGACCTCCTCCGCTTCTTCTCCTGCACCTGAGCATGTGCCAGAGGCACCTGGGAGAAAATAGAGCACCAACCTGCTCAGCCCATGTCAGGAGAATCCCATCCAGAAGGAGCATTATGCACAATGTGCACTGTAGCTTGCAATTAACCCCTATGTTCTTGAAGAGTTAAGTGGCAACCTCAGGGAGAAGGGAAGTTCTGCAGTTTTTGTCCTGACAAAAGACACAGACAAGGGAGAAAATTAGGATATTCTTATTTTACTCAATACTGACTTTCCCTTCCCCTCAAGTCATGCTTTGCCACACACTGCTTTCCATTAGCTCTGAACCAAGGAGGACGGAGAGGATAATGCTAGCCAGCATGGAAAATTTCTACGTGACAATTTCAGCATCACCTCCAATCCCTATCTACTCACGCTGCCAGGATCCATTCTGAGCTGCATTTTTCCAAAGCACTCCATATTGATTTAGCTCTCCCCCAACTGAAACCTGTGGCACCTACATGGATTCCAGTGGGAGCAGGGAAAAGCCTGTGCCAAGCTCTTTTGAAAAAAATCCCACCATGTGTGTTTAATGAGGAATGTCTCTGGCAGAAAAGTTTTGAGTGCAGCTAAGCAGATTTTTTATTTCTTTCACATTAAAAGTTCAATTTCTGCCACTTCTCATGCAGGCAGTAGCTGCCCGCAAGAGAGGGTAAGACCTGTTCCAAAATCCCCAGCAGGATATTGTCTGTTTTCACCTAAAACTGAATGTGGCTTTACTGTCATCTAGGAAGTCCCTGTGACTTTGTGAGTGGGTGCCATTCTCAGGATCTACACCTGTCCTTCTTGCTGCAGGCAGCCACCCAGCTCAGCTCTGGCCACAGGGGCATTCCTCACTTTCTGTTTCATTTGATACTCCTTTCCAGGACCAGTCTTCACGGAAGTCCTACTTTTGCTATTTTGCCTCCAGTACATCCTGTCATTTGCTCATGATCCAAAGCCTCAGCATCCCATGCACCCCATCCTTCCTGTTCATTGGCATTGGAGGCCACAAAGCAGTTCTCAGTCTCTAAATAAAGATTTGGCATGTGGTGAAATTGATAGCTACCATCCGGTACTTGGGAAAACCTTCCACCAAAGTAAACTGATCATTTCCCTCACAGTGATCCCTCTCCTCACAGGAATAGAAGACACCACCACCAAGTCAACAAAACTACCCAGGGAGATGGGACATTCTCTGTCCTTCTTTTACCATAAGCAAGAAATTTCAAACATGCCTTTCGCAATGAATGTGTTCTTTGGCCTGCAGCATCACCAAACTGAGCTGAACAGCAAACATGGAATAAGGAAGTTTCAAAACTAAGACAGGAAAGGGAAATCCTTTGCTCTACACAACAGTGAACTGAATGAGCATAGAACTTTCATTCACATTTGCTCATTAGTAGCCTTTTTTTTTTAAAACAGAAGAGAATTATTATTTTGAAATTCCCTTAGGCTGCAAAGAAAAGAGAAGGAATTACATTAATTAGATTACTGATTGTGATGTTGGTTCAATGTAGCACACTGAATATAAACCAAAGCAGATGATAGTGAGCTTTTGAGGGTTTCATTACTGACTGAAACAATACTCAGTGCATTCAGACATATATTTTAATTTCACATCTGGTACTAGTTCTGGTATTGGGTTATTCCACCAGAAGGCAGCAGTAACTATTTTTAGCCAAAATAGCCCTTACCTCATCCAGTAAAATTTGGTTTATGTTTGAGTGTTTGCTAAAAACTTTACATCTACCACATATGAGACCTAACAAAACACTTGCAAATGTGTACCCCAAGGATGATAATCTAGGAGAATCTAACACTAGGGGTGTATTTTCCCTGTCTAAACCCCTAACTCAAAGCAGGTCCTAGAGACCCAGAAGCATCCAGGGCTCAAGGACAAGGACCTTGAGCAAGAGCCTCTTGCACATCGTCTGCCAGTCTCCAGGGCTGGCCAAACAAAAGGTCTTTGCATCATCTCTCTCACACTGCGATTCCTTCACGCTTCTAATGTCTCTGGTTTAGTTCCCTGTGATTTCCACTGTCATCTCTTCATCCTTCTCTCCAAGTACAGTTGGCAGTATCTGTTAATATGAACATTGTCCCACCTAATTTTGGTGTAACTCAATTTTGGTGCACTCAGCTGGCTTCAGTGACTCACACAGGGAGTAACTCTGCTCCCAGTTTATAAAGAACAACAGCGATTTTCTAACATTTCAAAATTTAAAAAAATTAAAACAATTTTGAACTGTGAGGAATGAAGTTTCTAAAACCTTTTGAAGGAGATCTAGCAACCCTAGAGACATTTGTTAATTATAAACTTTTTCTCTGTGTTTCAAAACAAAGAGTATTTCACTGAACCCTTCCAACTCTCCTGTTGGCAACAAGACACATGGACTGAAATGTAATTAAACAGCAAATTGTAAGAGTCAAAACAAACATTTTAAACTCTGGGTTTCAAGGGTTGAGTTGTCTTCATATAAATCATTTTATCATAGGATAAATGGAATGGAGTAACATCAGCTTGTAAAATTTATTAATATTATAATTAATAAGTATTAATAAAAGTTAATAGAATTCTGCCATTGCACAACCAGCAGAAGATCTGCATCCGACACCACCTGTTCAACAATTGGGCAGAAATTTAAGCAAATATTATAAAGGCTTGGAGATACAGTAGGAGAGATTAAGCCCTTACAATTTGTTTGGGCTTAACACTGTAGGAAAGAGGTTCTCCAAGGGAAGCTGCTGTTCGCCAGTTCGAACAGCAGAGATGTTTTCTGTCCTCCTGACTTGTCACTAGAGGTCAGCGCAGCACCTGCAGTGCCACAGTGTTCTCCTTTGAGGGGTGGCAAGAAAAGCCCCAGCTCCTAGAGGTAAACACGGGTCTTAAGAAATAGCTCCAAGAAAACAGAATTTGTGTTTCTGCAACCGGAGAAACAGGAAGCCCAGGAAAAAGAAGACCACAGCTGGAACCCAAAAGCCTGAGCCCAAAATCAGCATAAAAGCACGCTAGAATTTGAAAGTTTCCCACAGAGCATCTAAGTATAATAATGGCTATTTTTAAAACAGCCATTAGCCTAAGGTAGAAGTTGTCACCTAACAAGTCCAGCTGACTAACACTCTGAGGGCTCTTCCTGATGGATGAAAAATAAACTGTTTAATCTCCCTGCATAACAAAATTCCTGCCCCAGGCTGAGAACAGCTGGTCTAGCTCATGTAAATCTAGCTCATACATGCAGGACATGGAGATAGGGAAAGCATTAACTGCTCTGGAACAATTCCTAAATAAAAAAAGAAACAGACACATCTTCCCAACATAACAAAACAGATCTCCTCTGTGATCCTTGATGTCACTGAATAAAGCTCATGATTTGGGACTTTCTCTGGGTACCACTAGCCCTGTCCCCGGGGGGCTCTCAGGGGCCTGATGAGGTCAGCCAGGAGCAGCCAGGAGGTGACAGCGATCACAGCACCTGACAGGAACTGTGGTGGAGCAGCTCTTCTTCTTCCTTTTAGAAGAGGAGACTGCAGCAATCAGCTGCTCTCAAGACAGGTGCAAGCGAGAGAGATTTGGCACTGAAGAAATGTCACCTTGTGGCAGGCAAATTAGTCACCTCCCCTCCTCATGTGTCTTCCTGTAGGGTTTCTGGTGTTCAACCCACCACTGTAGCAGAACAGCATAATGTGCTTGTCAGCATGACTCAGACTCCAACAAAGACCTGCATAGCAATACCCCAAAAAACCATTTAGAATAGGCTGCCCAGCCTCAAATGGCAGCAGAGGCGTGGGCTGCAATCCTTCCATAAACTCACACAATGGCATTTAGCACAACCTAACCTAACCTGTCTCCCCTGTTCTGGCAGACACAAGAAATCAACATCTTGAAATCCAGAAATGTTTGGTTAGCATTTGGTTCTGCCTCTTAGCATTATGGCAAAGGAAACCACAGGAGAATAAACTCATACTGACATAGGAGGAAGTAACTCATCTTGGTCAATAAATTATAACAAGGTGAAACTAGTGTAAATAAGAACCTAATTCCATCACCCAAACAAAAAGCAGAAAGATTTTAGCCATTTTAAAATATTTTCTTCCCTAATCTATATCTGATTCTGCAGATAAATAAAATTATGTACACACAGCTTCTAGCAGCCATGAAAAAGTTGACCAATTCCTGTAGGAAGTATTTTTGCTAGGGATGCATTAGCTGTAAAACACATTATTGCTCTTTCTTTAGTACGTAATATACAAAGGAGGGGAAAAAATTGTCACTGCTATGTGTTTTCTCACCTTTTTTCTTGGAAATTTTTAATTCTAAAAGACACATATTGTAATAAATGCAAGAGTAGAAAAGATAAAACATCTAAAGGCTGAAGTGCAGGACTGTATTGCCTGAGGTCATCTATCCATTACTAATACCTTTGAGTCATAGTGCTTGGGAGTCAAAAACAGACACCTTGCTGAGCCAAGTGTTGTAAAAAGGGCTTTCTCTCAACAGAGGTATCAAATGAGAAAATAAGATGGATAGAGGTGGAAAAAGTATACAAATAAATCAGATAATGCTAGTAACAGTGAGAGCAGTTGCTACCCTGTACAAACATGGGATGCCATCAGGAACAGGGATTTCTGGCATGGCATTCTGAGCAGTCAGGAGAGCAGAGACAACACCCAAAAAGATGGGCATTACCAGAAGAATCTGTTTGAGATAATTTCTGACAGTCCAAGAGCTTGTCAAAATTTTATGTAGCCCCTTTTACCTTCCTGGAACAAAACATCACCTGCTGCCCTGCAGAACAGTGTTGACATTTTTGGAGGGTGGTGGCACAAAGAAGAGTTTTGCCAAACAGTGTGGAAATGTGGCAGTTGTTTGTACCAGCTTCTCACAAGGGGGAGAGAAAACACATGGGTTCTCACATGACAATTTTACATGTGGAAACAACATGAAATTGTGAGCTGGCTGGAAGCAAATCAGATTACACACACCCTGAGCAGGACAGAAGTAGCATGGAAAGAACCTTGACTATAAAGATGTGACTGAAAAGGGAACAGGAGAAACACAAAATGCAATAATAAAAAAGAAAACAAAAATTTAAAAGAAAATATTGAAAGCAGAAAAAACAAACAGCATAAGCTTTCCAAATAAAAGTATTACTTCCTGTGAGACCTTCAGCAAATTACTCTGTTTTCTCATCAATACCATGGAGATAATACTTCCTGCTCTCACCATGCCCCTAAAAGCTTTAAACTCCTGGTTATTTGTAGAGAAATCAATCACAGAGAAAGGTGATGGGGGTGTACAGAAGGTCTGGGCTTCAAGAACTTTAACATTTTGTAAATGAAGTTTTAACTTTAATCTTTGCTATTACAGGCAAACATGCCATCACATTTAAGAAGGTACAGAATAAGAAAAGTATGCATTCTGTTTTGGTAAATGAGTAGGTAAAGAATAAATTAGACTTCTATTTGTGGTCTCCCCTCATGACCACACAACCAATCAAAAGCACAGAGACATATGATATGGCATAAGGGATTACAGCCCCCAGCTGTGCTAAACTCATGAGGCCACAAACACACTGGGCAGACAATCAGTCTTCCACTTGTACATTGGCCCACAGCCTGAGTCTGACCTGTGGTTTTCCCTTCTTTTTTCTTTAAGATCACCGTGAACAGTTTTTTAGCTTGCCCCATGTCTGTAAGCAGCAGATCTGTTGGGATGTGTCTGGGTTTTGATCATTTGCTTGAGTGGCAGAGGGAAGAAAACCAATAAATCTCTACACAGTGCACATAAGCTACGATTAGAAAGACCCTTAAACTCACAGCTCCTCAGCTGCTATAAACTGGCACAGACACATTCAAACCAATTGGCAGGACTACTCAGACAGCTCAAATCTGTGTCGCTCCACTGAAGTTGATGAAGCAACCCCAGTTTGTAGAAGCCAGGGATCTGGCCCACAGCCGGCACTGCAGTCCAGAAAGACTATCTATGTTTAACAGGATCGGAAATCAAAATGAAAGTCCTTATAATTTACTCAATATTACTGGGACAAGTGATTTCTATAGTGCTAAGTCAGCTAGACTAAACAAAAGCTACAGAAGATAAAAACTAGTTCTTTGTTTCTTCCTCAGTATAGTGTTACCAGGAAAAGTTGTGTAATTGCTTGCAACATATTCCATGAGGCAATGAAATGTGAAGGCAAAAAGGAGACAACTGAGGAGGTAAGAGGGACAGGAATAACACAATAAGGAATTCAAGCTACTTAATGAATTACAGGCAGGAAATCGTGCTGCCCTGCTCATGCTGACTTTATGTCAAACCCATTCCCACTGATGTCAGTGGAAAGAGTGGCACAATGCTGCTCAGCAGCCCAAGGGAGGGGCCGCATAAAAGCAGAGGAGAGGATTCAGGTAGTTCAGATTTTGATTTTGGAAGCTGTTCTGCAAAACTTCCATATTCAAATACTATGGGAATTTGGATACCATTTTTTTACCATTCTTGTTGTGAAAAGCCAGATGCTGGGCTAGAACTAATGCAGCGATCAGCACTAGAGTGGGAATATCAACACATCTAAATTCACGTTTTGTGGCTCAGTGGTAGAAATTAGTAGTATTTGTGTTAAGCCCCTCTATGGTGTCCAGCAAAAAGCAGTGCTTTTGTCATGCTGCCATGTGATAGCTCAGTCCTAAGTTTTCTGTGGTGAGGAATTCACGATTCTCTTTACTTTGAAGAAGCCACCTCTGCACACAGGAACTCACTGAAAAGAAAGAGTTTGTTTATGTCTGTAACCTGTGCCCACATGCATGTATTTTCAGGGCATGGAGTGTAAATGAACTGTGAAGACAAAATTCTTTGAATTCCAGGGGACCAACCACATCCCCACAAGTTGTGGGCACCACAGTGTCACCCTGTATCTGCTCGTGCAGTCATTGTTTGTCCTAGAGATGAATGTATAAGGAGGAGTAAAAATGAGACTGTCAGAGAAAATACATCTCTTCTGCTTTGACACAGGAAAAATTCACTGCACTTTATAAGCATCTGCCCCCAGCAACAATTTCTCACCCTGCCCTGTGCTCTCTTGTGGCTCCACCAGCTACCTGATTGATCCCCAGGGATCCCCCAGCCTTTGTAGTGAAAACTCTGAAGATCTCTTTCAAGACAGGCTCTCCTCAAGACTGAAATAGTAAAGGGGGAGTGAGAAAGTTTGCACACCATGCAATTTCTCACCAGGTGAGAATTTCTTCCAGTGTGTAAAGTCAGAATGACTGAGGAGAGTAATTCTGCTTTAACCCTGCATTCTATTTTCAGTGTTTAGAGATGTTTTGAGTGACACTGAGAAAATACGTGTGTGGTTTTGAAAAAAAGGCTATGAGCAAAATCAGTGCAAGCAGGCTCATGCAGTTCAGCTCTGTTGGCATGGTGTTGACACAAGGCAAGCAGCTATTCCAGACTAAGCCTCTCCAGGGCTCTGGCAGTGCTTGGTGCTAACAGCACACAGAGAATGTGTGATGCAAATTCAAGTCTGTAACCACTAGTAACTCATTGAGAGGATTTAAGATTTCAGCTAAACTACATTTGAATAAAGGTATGTGCAAATGTGTTACTGCTAAGCAGCTTTGCATTTCAGCGCTGTTATACGGTGGGGATCAGCTTTTCAGAAGCAGAGTTAGTAAGGCCTGTTCCACAGCTGTTCCATCAACTTTTACACACTGCCAGTCCTTCAGCCTTGGTCTGAGGTCCAAAGGAGCCAGAAGGACTGCAGCTTGCCATCAGTCATCTCCATGATGGAATCTTTTAAGCAAAACCTGGTTCAATGTTTCAACTGAAATCAGTATTTGATCCGCTGTTCAAAACAAAGAATCACCTTCCTCTTTGTCAGATTTCTAGCACATGATCTGCAAAGACCTACATTTTCCTAAGGCTTTATACCTGTCTCATAAATATGATTATTAACACAAGAAAAAATACAATAAACATTGCAATTTTCAGGTCCTTCTATAAATTAATTTATTGATTTTGAAAGGAGCTTTGCTTGGTGCATTCCATTTTGGTTTAACTTTATTTTTTAAAGCACTTTCAAGGAAAACCTTTTTCTTGAGTTATTATTAATTCTCAAAAGATCAACAACTGTGTTTATTCATACACCACTTGTGTGTCTCTTCAGTGTTTTAATGTACAATCACATTCTTGTCATGGCAGACAGGATCTTTGCAAAGTTCTCAGCAAGACAGGCACTTTTCTGGAGATGGTTTTTATATAACCTGCTCTGGCATCTGGTAGTCTACCTAAGGTTAACACAGATTTTCTAATTCATATATAAAACACAATACTGGCTAACAATAATGATCATTGCCTACATAATATCTGAAACAAAAGGTTTAACATTCTCCAAATTCCTTAAGTGCCACAGGTCCTTAACTCTTGCCACTTTCAGCGTGATCCCTTGTGTATATTTCAGTTATAAATCGTAAATAGAAGAAAAAAACTTTTTCATCCACATAGCAACAGCTGTCTTTCAAGTCTGTACCTTCCTACTAAAATAATCACCAATCCCAAACCATGCATTAGAATCTTCAGTAAACACACTGCTATTCTAACATGAAACTACCGCCGTAAAAAGCAGAAGAAAGGTTTTTTACAGCAATTTACTTAATTTGTATAAAGCGAAGGAAAGGCATGTACCCTTGACAACAGAAAAGAGAGGGACAGGGTGAAGAGATAGAGACAGATAAATACCACACTATATTCTCAACTGAGTATAATGTGAAAATCATTAATTTCTTTTTTCAAGCTTGGGAGAGCTTTGGAAGATTGATATGCATTTTTAAAACCACTACGCTGAAAATAATTAAATTGGAAGTTCTGATTTAAAAAAAAAAAAAGGCACATCAAAATAACTAAATATTCATGCAACATATAACATTATTTGAGGATTTCAACATAGTTGTTACCCAAGAGCTACATCTGCACAGCCATCTTCATTGAGTACATGCACAGCAATTCTGTTTCTCTTCATGTAAACACACTTAGTTTGCTTAAACTCTTCAAGACTGCAGGATAAGTTCTACTGAGGAAGAAAGTACTCAGACAAAATGAAGATTCATAGACTTTTCATTCCTAACCATGAAAGATTTGCACCTCCTGTAAGATATATTTTGTCTTCTTAAAGCATGTTAGCCACCTTTGTCCTCTTTTCTAAACAAAAAAAAAAAAATTCCTTATTCTAACTCTTTAGTCCCCAAGAAACTCAAATATTTTATCAAAATTAAATACTTAAAGGATGTAATAATTACTCAAGAGAGTAAGGCCTATTGCTACTGTGTCTCCTCATGTTTTTGTGAAGTACAAAAGATGACATCCTAGCATGTTTTTGAACAAGCATCTTCCTCATGCAAAGAGAACTGTGTCTGCAGAGCCATCTCTATCAAATTCTTTTAGTTATGTTGGCAGGGGAGGGCAAAACCCCCTAAGATCTTTCCTTTGTTTAAATGCATTTCCTGCCTTCCTTACTGCTATAGACTGTGTTGTGACAGGCCTATTTATAGTCCAAGGAAAGGAAAAAGCACCACTGGAAGCAGGAAAACTAAGTTGGGAAAGAATAGAAGGAAGTGTGGCTGCCATTTAGCCAAACAATCTAGAGCTAATTGAGCTCAAAGGAGCCCCAGACCCAGTGAAGCTGCTGGGAGTGAACAGAGCACAATCCTCTTCTCTCTCCAGGGCCCTGCCGGGGCTGCCGAGTGGGACAGTCGTGTGCAGGACACTGCTGGGAGCAAAAAACCTCGGCATCTCAATGCCCTGAGAACTCTTTCAAAAAGGGAGTGTGATGAAAGACAGATCCCTATCAAATTCAGGTAAGTGCCTCCTCCTGGCATTTGTGCTTTCTGCATGCTTCTTGTCTTTTCAGGTGCAGCCAGTCTGGTAAACAAAAAAATAATGAGCTTTGGAGAAGGAATGGCATGTGACTATTAGATAAAGGTTTGGCGGGATGTCTGATTTTTAGAAAAAGAAATCTGAATTCACTTATAGATTACCCAGAACTTTTCTTAAGCAAAAGAAGCCTTTGCCATAAATCTATAAAATAACTGCTCTTTTCCTGACTTGTGTCATGTTCATCTTACAAACTGTGATTAAGTACTAGAGAAATGTTATGGTAAATGTGTGCCCCAAAGGAAAATATGATGTCGACTCTGCATTAGGTTAAAAATATAGATTTAGAGACAGAGGGAGGGAGAAGTGTATGAAATATATATTTATACAAGATGTGTTAATATGGAACATATAACCATATCAAAATGTATATAATGGAAGTTTTGTGATAATTTAGTCTTATGGTGTACATTTGAAGGTAGGAACCGAGCCTGAATTAAAGCACCTGAAATTTTCTAGAGTTTTAGGATTTATTATGACAGGTAATTTGTGTGTGTGTGTGCATGTGCATATGCAAAAATATACTACATATAGATATCAAATCAGGATATATTATTCATTGTTGCTTGCATTGCAATACTACATGTTGCTATTCTGAGGTCTAATTTAAACTGAGAGTAGAATATGAGAGGAAATTTCTAATCTGCTTATTTTCAGATACTATACACAGTATTATACTATCATGACTGCATGTGTGAAAAGCTCTGTTTTAAGATAGATCAGTGTACAAACCATATTAATTCACTGAGTGACCATCAACAAGACAGACTTTCAAGATGGAACAATTAAGTTTTTTAAGATTGTGTTTGATTTCTTTGATTCCCAACATGTCCTTTGCCCTTCTAAAAAAGGAAATGCTGTTGTGATTTGCAGGCAGCAGAATAGAAGCTGTAGAATAATAGATTCAGGTGTTCATCATGCAAATTTTATCTTCTTTGAAAGATCTATAAGAATAACTTTTGCATTAGTCTCATTTGTGTTAGCACATTACCTCTAAGCATATGATATTCAGATTATTCATTTGTTATTCAGATGTTGTCTAGGACTAGCGGTTTATGGCCAAAAGTAGCTGGTGAGTAAAAAGGAAATGTGATGTGTTGTTATTCTACTGTATCCCCGTAGGATTCTATTATGTTTAGAGTCTGTTATTGTGAAGATAGCAAGGCAGGATGTCATCCATGTAGGTGAAAAGCCACAATAGGACAACTGTAAACAGCAGCAGTCAGCTCAAAACCCGATCCAGGGGGGTGCGGAGCAGCAATTCCAATGAAGCAGATGTCAGCTAACGCTTATGGAAAGGATCAGGCCTTTCTTTGTCTGGTTTCAGAGTGCTCAACATTTACAGTCATTCTCAGTTCTAGGAGGTTATAAGCCTGGTCTTGTGAAGACTAAAATGCCAGTAAAACTAGAAGCTTGTGCAGATATTTGCAAGAGAAAGCTCTTTAGACTGCAATTTGAGTAACTAGCATAGCATGCTCTCATGCAGGTAACATTCGTTGCTTTCAATTTCAGTAACTGATTCCCCTACACAAAGACTAAGCAGAAACAGAAAAAAGTGTTTAAAAATTTAAGAAGCATTGCAATTTCTGGTGCTGAATAAATAGAGTAATTTCCATGAGATTTCAGTTGCACAGTGACTGCAATACAGCTAAACAGTGCTCACTGTATCACTCCGATTTATTCAAGTCAGCAGCACTCACAACATTATTTTAAAGCTTGATAACACTGCATGGATGTAACAACACAGGAAACTTTCCTTAGGTATAAGGAGAAGATCATTTAAAAATCAGCCAGTTTCATTGTAATTCTACAGGAAAAGGTGATCAAAAAATGTATTGATGCACTTTCACATTTGCCTTTGGAAAAGATACTGTAGATGGTACTTAGAAATTGCCTAATTAATACTCTTGATAAAAACATACACATAGAAAGATTTGTTTCTAAACTGCAAGAGTTCACATGTTCATGAGTTCAAAGTTCGCAAACTGAGCATTTTGCCCTGAAGATACAATCATTAGAAAAAAATCCTTCACAGAAACAGTGATTTGGCTTTTGATTGGGCTGTCCAGGGAGGTGACGGAGTCACCATCCCTGGAGGTGTTTTTAAAAAGACTTGATGAAGCACTCAGGGCCATGTTTTAGTTGATAAAGTAATGATAGTTCACAGGTTGGACTCGATGACCTCAAAGGTCTATTCCAACCTAGTTTATTCTGTGATTCTGTGATTTCAGACAGCCTTAGAAAGAAATTTGCACCCCTGCACCTTGTAAAATCTTACCACCTGCTAGTGTTCTACTACTCTACAGGAGATTCTTTCTACATAAACACTTTTGAGTGTTCACAAGTACCAACAGGGCTGCAATTACTAAAGCTCCAAGCTAAAAATGAAATATGAGAATTTGATATACCAGAAGGAAGTTGAGGTTCACATGATTCCTACCCTGACATTATTTTGCCAGGTAATTAAAGAGGTTTAAGGTTGTCAGATAAATATTTCAGTCAGCTGTCCCTACTCTGTGGGCAGTGTGGATTTCTGGTTCCAGGAAAGCTGACTAACTTGAGGAAAAATCACATGACTTAAAAAATAATGCCCTTTGGGTGATAAGTCATGCCATGTTTTCCTCAAAAGCTTGCTCAGGTTTAGTAAGATTTATTATTCCTCATGCTGTTGCTCCAGTGTAAGTATCTCAATTTCTCCCTAAGCCATTATTCCACTATACCACACACTCTTACAAGGAAGCTTTGTGCTCCAAGTCACAGTCAGGACCACTAACATTATAGGGGAAAAAAGGGCAGATAATTACAAATGTTTGGAGCAAAGCAAGATTATTTGAGAATACATGTACGATCTACAGTACTTTCACTGAAAAAACAGAACTGGGGAAGAGGGAGCACAAAAAGAAACCCAGTTAAAACACATTAAGAAGTCAATGTTCAATACTGGACAGGATCAAAATAGTTCTACAAAGAGACTCAGCTGTTCAACACAACAGAAATGTTAGTGTTAAAAAATAACTTCTTTTACAATGTCTAAAACATCCAGCTCATAACTATGTGCTGAATAACATCCTGACTCGTGCAAATGTTTATGCAGGTGCTTAAATTTAAGCATATGAGTAGTCCCATTGACTTCAAGCAAAATTATTTCAATAGGCTGATACAATTTAAAGCCTAGCAGAGTCACTAAATCATCTAGTCTGACTTCAAACACAGCATGTTAATGATTCTATTTCTCTTACCCAAAACCCAAAAGCTTGCCTGCTTACAGCAGAATAGTATGGATGTAATATGTTCAAGATAAACGTTTAAGGGGAAGATTGTGATGTTCTACACGCATGAGTAGTGACCCACAACAGTGAGAATTGTTCAGGTTAACACAAATCCCTTCGCTCAAATGGGAATTAGATGTTGCGCAGGCTTTGTACCAACTTCCTGCACAAGGGTGAAGGTCAATGTGTGTATGGAAGATGGAGTGTTTCTCCCAGAAGTCTCTGTGCTACCAGAAAAAGCCATTAACTTTACTTTGGTTGCTTTCCTACTCTTCTAGTGGACTAAAAAAGTACAGTTGCATAAGCAAGGATAAATAAAAAAAATTCTTTACAATCAATCTTTATGCCAAAGTGCAGCTGTATTTTTTTTTACCTTCAGCTCTCTCATTCACCACAGGCCATGTGCAAATTGTGGTAAAAAAAAAAAGGAGCCACTGTTCAGAAGCAGATGAAACATAGATATATTAATCAAATACAGAAATACATCTAGAATGAATTTGTCAAATCTCTTACTTGGTTTAAGTAGTTTAAGGCAGTTTAAAAGTTTAAAAATTCTTACTATCTGAACAACAGATGAGAAAAAGTGGGAGGCTTGACCTGGGGTCTCCTTTCCAAGGATTAGTAACAGTGGATTACAATTGTATGAACGTACAGCAGCAGAAGAGTTCTGTTGAAGGATATGTACAATATATGCTAATAACAAAAAACAAAGAGGGGGAACAAGAAAGACTGTCATGGAGTACAACTCCATCTTGTCAGTAACTTTGCAGGTATCTTCATGTTTTAGGATAGCACAGAAAAAAAGAAAAAGAAAAAGAAAAAGAAAAAGAAAAAGAAAAAGAAAAAGAAAAAGAAAAAGAAAAAGAAAAAGAAAAAGAAAAAGAAAAAGAAAAAGAAAAAGAAAAAGAAAAAGACATGTAGGCTTTTAGAGGTATTTTTGCCTTTATCTTCTTCCTATTTACACTGAGTTTCAGGGTTGGTAATCCTTTTGACAGCAGGGGGAAATAACAAACACTCTGCCTTATGCAGAGGTAGATTCAGTCCTCAGGTCTTCTCTAAACTCACCACAACAATTTGCTCTCATTTCTACACTGGATATCATCTCTGAAGTGTCCCATCCCAGCTCCCTGTCTAGTAATGGCTGCAGACCCATTCATCACAATGGTCCCCAAAGATTCTGTGGGCTCAAGAAACTGCACAGTGCAAATCACAGCCCTGCTGTAAAAATTCTGTAGTGCAGCACCACACACCCCCAGGAAAAGGAAAATGCAAAGTGGCCACTCTGTTGCCAATATTGCATGGAGTCTTGCCTTTTGGTCAAGATAGCAGAAATGCAGTGAACAGCCAGAGCAGTTATGGTGTGACACAAAGCATTGTATGCAGTCTGCTCTGCCAACAGGGTTCAACCCTATACCAAATAACTCTGTTGGTGGGGCTACAGGGAGCAATTTAGAGTTAAGCTAACAGGTCTGGCATTGTCTCACTAATTAATTAATGACAGCTTACATTATAAAGCTGTAGGTCACGTGAGTTAGAAGGAACAAAAATTAATGTGTACCAACATTTCTGTTTAGACAGCTCAGCATTCTTAGAATCCTTTCTATTCTAACACACCTTATTTTTCCAGCATGGTATTCCATTGTTATTTTGGATTATTTTCATATCACAGTTATCTTGGGAGGCTGGAGAAAAAGATAAATCTTTGAAGATCGACTCATTATTAGAGGGAAAACCGCAATAGCATTCAATCTCATTTGAACTACAAAATATACTTCATAACTTCAGAAATGGGAAGGGGCAAGGGAGTGGAGTGGATTAATGCTGAATTCTTCCAAGCTGCTTGACCTTCCTCCTAGTCATAGCTAGTCTCTTCTTCCTCTCTCAAAACAAGGATCCTTCACACTGCCTTCATATAATGCTGTGGTTTTATACTGGAACACAGCCTGTGTGGAATTCTGGATACAGCACATTATTCAAATATAGTTCTATTCATTCACATATATTCTATTAGATATAACTGTCTTAAGCGATAATTTAAAGCAGAAAAAAGATAAAAGAGCAGGATAGTGTCCTCATACCACTAAGAGAAATGGAACTGGAACTAACAACAGAGAAAGGCCAAAAGTCAAACAAGTGTGATAAATCCAGTAGTTGTAGATAAAGACATTGGCCCCAAGGGGCTCTGTCATACAAAAATATTAAGTGTTGTGACTATAACAAGCAAATCTCCTCACAACTAATGAGAACAGAAGCAATAGTCTCTCTGTTGTCTTTGCACTGAATACTTCATAGAGTACATAGAAGGCACAGATGGATGCAAGTTCACTCATCTCAGAGTAAGCTTAGGGGCATGAACCCTGAGACATTTGCAGCAGATCTCAGACAGCTGCTGGATAACATAGTCTGACTGACAAACATGCTGTGGGTTGGACTAAGTGGAGATGGTGCCTGACAGTTCTATCAGGGTGGGCATTTGTGATCCATGCCTCATTTTAGAGTGCAAACACAAGATTAAAGTGCTATTGTGTACAGGGAGCAGTGCATTAATTCTTAATATTTTGACAGAAACTGTTAAAAAAAGGTCATTTTTTTTCCTAGGGAGAGGAAGGAAATAGGCTTGGGTTTTTGCTCTTTTCTGGGTTTGTTCCTAGACTCCATTGTTTCCACTCTTGTAATGTCAATGCAAATGGACAATGTCAAGCTGCAATGTGGAATGTATTGCTTTAAGGTGATACTTAGATACTCAGTACCAGATTGTGCTGCCTCACTGGGGAAATACTGACTTCCCAAACCAAGAACCACTGTGACATCAGTGGTGACAACGTTTAACAAAATTAATGAAGTGGAAGAATGCATTTTTCACTATTTATGTGTAATACAAATTTGGCAGATAATATTGTCTCTGATGTAACATTTGAGTGAAAAGCATTCTCAGAAATTATTTCTAAAAGGCAAAGTTGAAAAAAGTTGAACAGACAATAGGAGAGACAAGTAAAATGCAGAAAGCTAGGTACTTGAGGTAAAACAGAAATAAATTCATTTTAAAACTTATGTTCACTGAACTGAAAATTTTCTGTGCAACTATAATTTCATTTTAAGTCTGAGAGAGGATGTAATGAAGAACTCTGAAAAAATCCTGTTTTCATACTCTAGGTCACTTGTATTAATTTGCACCTACTATGGAAAAACCCATACTTACAGGAGATTTTTAAATTGTAAAGGAACTACTGATTAGTTCAAACTTACCAGATGCAGTAAAGACAACAAAAATTGAGAGCTGCTGTATATTCAATATTACAGCAATGCCCCATCCTTGTTCAGCATGTCACTCACAATGAGGATGGCTGGAGAAACCTAGAGAAAAAACCAAGAGAAAAATCTCTTCCAAATGTTCAAGTCTGTTTAGAAATCTTCAGCTTCAATCTAGAGAGTATTGGAAAAAACACTCTTTATGACAGAGGTGCTTTTTTGCTGCTGTATCTAAGTCTGGAATTACAGGAACACACTCTTCAAGCTCTGTTTCAGAAATGAGCATATCCACCCTGTGGAATATAGCTATTCAATTTAGTTGTTAATAGACAATGAAAAGCTTCTGTTGCTTTGGTTTTCTGGGTTTTTTGTGAACAATTATGGGTCTATTGTCAGTGCTACAGAAGATGTCCTTAGCAACTGCTATGACTGCAGGGCACAATTTCAGCCAGTCTCGGAGATGCCACCACCCTTTAGCATTTACAATGCAGAACAATCTATATTTGTCATTCCACCTCTGTACTTCAAGGTGGAACACAACCAAGTAAAGCAGACAATGAAAAGCTTCTGTTGCTTTGGTTTTCTGGGTTTTTTGTGAACAATTATGGGTCTATTGTCAGTGCTACAGAAGATGTCCTTAGCAACTGCTATGACTGCAGGGCACAATTTCAGCCAGTCTCGGAGATGCCACCACCCTTTAGCATTCACAATGCAGAACAATCTATATTTGTCATTCCACCTCTGTACTTCAAGGTGGAACACAACCAAGTAAAGCAGACTGGAAAAAATACCTTTTTTAAACTAATTTTAATAATTTTAATTATTTTAATATTTCTTGTTAATTTTAATAATTTAAATTTATTACACATGTTGATATAAGGGAGAAACTATACATTTCCAGCTTCCCTGGGAATACTGTGAGCTTTGGGAAAGAGGGAATGCATGTGAGAAGGGCTAGTCTTGTGGATGGGGTTTGTTTCTTGTTTGAGTAAGTTTGAGGTTTTCATTCATCCAATCATTCATTGCCATCCCCTTTCTAAACCTGAGAAACTAAGATACCAAAGAAAAATGAAGACCATCCCCTATTTTTCATGCCAGCTTTGTAATCCCTAAAATCTAGTATCTCCCTATATGTCTTCAAAGAAAATATTACATAAGTTAAGACACAATTACCATTAACCTGCAACAGTGAGTGCACAGCATTTGCACAAACCAGAGCAAAGATTCCAAGCTGGACATCAAGAGGAAAGAAGTAAAAGGAGAGGGGTCCCACTAGTAATGTACGTGAGAGAAAAGGCTGCCTTAAAACATGCTATTCCCACCACTCTGATCCAATCCACCTTTATCATTAAGCTTCATCCTCCACCTCCAATCTCTGCCTCCTGGATCCTCTCTCCCTTACTCCTACAGATCTGTTCTTCACAGTTGGATGATGTTTGTCCAACCAGATGATCATCATAGGTCACTTAAAACTGAAATACTTCTATTCTATTCTATTCTATTCTATTCTATTCTATTCTATTCTATTCTATTCTATTCTATTCTATTCTATTCTATTCTCTGTCCTATCCCCTCCATTCCAGGCATACTGCTTCTGGGTTTTCCACTAAGCAGAAAATGTGCTTAGGTGAAAATTAAGAGCCATCCAGAAGCAGTGGGAAGACAGCCAAGAGGACAAGCAAGAGCCTCACTGGAACAGGGCATGAGAAGTGCTGAGGGCACAGACCACTGGCAGAGTGGCTTAATTCCCAGAGAATTCAGGAGTCACAGTAACAAGTGAAAACCTTTGTCAGAAGCTTATAGCAGGACTGAATGTGTACTAGGTCAGCAAAAAATTCTCCCACTGCCTGCCAGGATGAAACTGAGCTGTCAAAAGGCAGGCCTGTACTTCACAGACTAGAACTCTTACCATTTTTCAGCTTGAAAGAAATGTTTAACAGAGCACAACAATTTTTTCCATCCATTATCTTTGACAAAAGGATTCTTGGGTATTTTAGCTTAATTCACAAACTCCAAATTTCAGATGGGTGCACAGCATATCAAACTTCAATTTAAATGACTATTTTCTCATATACTTAAATCACTGAAGGGCACTGTTTTCCAATGGAAAGCAACCAGCAGCCATGACTCTAAGCATTGCTATGGGCTGCCCGTATGACATTTAATTGCTGATATAAAGGAAGGACTGATTTCAAGGGTCATACCTAGGGGTGCCCTAATTTCGTAATTCATCCTCTCAGCTCTTACTTTCTTATAGATAATGTGACTCCTGGGTGCACCCTTGGGCACAGAAGGGGAGGAACACTGGGCATTTGCAGTACTCCTGTGCCCCCTAGAGCATTACGTTGAAGAACCTGGAATTGACTGATTGCTAGGGAATGCAATACAGCCTATAGGTGTTTAAAACTGATTTAATGTAATGTAAGCTTGAGAGCCTTATACATAGTATTTTCAGCAAAATTTCCTATCTGTTTTGTCCCTCATATGTCCTTTAGCTGGCAGCTTTGTGTAAGAGCTGTTGGACTATTTATAGCAGCCCCTTTAATCGCACTTAGGTATTTATAAAACATCCTGCCTAGTGAAGGCTTCCATGGTCTGCTTTCATTCACTTCAGCTGATAGTGAAAGCTATATAATATCTGGAGCAGTGAGGTAGACCAGCAAATGAGGCAGTTTGTCTGTCAGGTTTGAGTTCCACATATTCTAAAAGGCTGAAGCCAAATAGCAGTGCAGCCACTTAGTAAAAAAAGGTAGCACCACAGACTTGCAGTTAGTATAACCTGACATTTATGTCCACTGAGAGTCTTACATCCTGTTCCATAAACTCCAGAAGAAATGTTAACAGAAAAGAGACCTTTCCAGGCAACCCACAAAACAGACGTCCATAACTGCCACATTCAGAAAATAACTCTATAGTTCAAAATTCTGCACAGTATCAAAGAACTGATGTTGAGATAAGCTATCAGTGATCAATTTCTAAATTAAAACACCTACAGTTAATTAAATGACACACAAGCAAGACATAACCAAGTACAACTAAAAAACAAACAAACAAACAAAAAAAAAACACCACAGTTAAAAAGAAGCCGTGAAATTAAGCCTCTCCTACAGTAAGGAGAGGCTCTGAATCCATTTATTCAGCATCAGTAAAAGTAAAAATCTTCCTGATCTCAGCCCTAACCAAAATGGACAACTGTTCCATTCTTTAGTTCCTTGAGACTATGCTAAAAGCTGTCCAGATTATTTGACATTAAAAATTTTACCTTAGATGTACACATCCCTATCACAAATCAGTGCTAACTACTTCTTTTTTGTTGTTTCTTTTCAGTGTTTCTCATGTCTCATATCAGCATGTCTGAGAAATCTGTGTTCATCTCTTAGTTTTTATTTGATGCATTAATTATGGAATCTATTGAGTTCAAAAAGGATCCACAAGGATCATTGGGTCTCACTCTTAAATAAATATCCATAGAGAAAGAAACGTACCCTTTTCAATCCAGATTTCGTGTGTTTTCTCAACAGAAGGAGAAGGCAGAATACTGTTGTGTTTCAAACAGCAAAGTTTTGTCATACTTAAGATGCTATCTTATAGGTGTAAGAGCAAAACACTTAATTTAATGTATCTGCATTCACTACCTGATCTTCTTTTGTATGTCAGTGTTTCTTAAAAAAAAAAACAGGAAACAATAGAAAAAAAGAAAAACCTCCACAACATTTTTAATACCTCTATTTTCAAGAATTACACCCAAATTATTTCCCTGTTCTGTTTCATGATGATTTCAAACTGTCTGTCTAGCATAAGGATAGATAAACTTTTTCCCACATAAACCGCAGTTTATGGCAGTATTTACTGAGCCATAAAAACTAATTTATTTGTCTACTCATTTCAGAAAGTACAAAGGTTTCTTTTATTTTCTTTTTAGGGAGTGTATCCCAAGCTGTTTGTGGAATATTGCCATTCAGTCATTATCATCAAATTATGTCCCTATGTGGAGCATGACTACCAAAAAAAGACAGCTATTCAGTGAGGAGTGATGACATTGTACTCTGTGCTGTTTCAAATGGCCCAGGTACTACCAGTATTTAATCAATTATATTAATGGGTCCTGATAAATGTAAAGGAGTGCAGTTGATATCGCACAGTCAGAGAAATGGACAAAGTAATAAAAATGGTATTTGTGGACAAGTAGATTATTGTGGAACACATTTCAATCATGTTTTCTTCAGTATCAACAGGGAGTAATTTTGTAACAAAGTTTGTAAGGAAATTTAGGAGTCATTTTAAAGCTGCATGTAAAATTACTCTTGACCTCGATGTGTTTTAGGGAAAATGGAATGGGATTTCCCAAGGATAACTCATTTGGTCAATGGGCCATGCCCTAAAGCACAGCGAGCGCTTTCTCCTTTCCCTGACAGAGGCTGGGTGTTTACACCCAGCTCTGGGAGCAGCCATCCATGGCCAGGGTCTGCTGGAACTTCCAACTCTGTTCTGCCAGGGCAGCTCTCACTCCCTTTTGGAAATTGCCGTCCCTCCAGCGGCCTAAACTTACATGAACTCATTCCTCACGGGCTTATTTCTCATTTTTAAATTCACAGTTTTTACAACCTCCTCTTTTACCGCCTCCTCAGCAGCCGTGCAGGCCCCTGGGTCCCAGAGCCCCATGCCTGGGCACAGTCCCTTGGGAGCCTCCCAGGGTGACACCAGGAGCAGCTTGTAGAGCTGCTGCCCAGCCCGACTGTGCGCCGGGACACACCTGCAGCAAAATTCTGTGCTCCCCAGGCCTTCCTCTCCCTCTGCACGGAGCCCTTCCTCACACCAAGCACGGGCCAGGCCTCGTGCAACAGGCCAGGCCTCGTGCAACAGGCCAGGCCTCGTGCAACAGGCCAGGCCCGCAGCCCTCAGCTCCTTCGTCCCCCAGGCTGCGACCAGAGCCTCCCGCGAGCTGGGTGCAGACACGCCTGGCCAGGGGCAGAGATTTCATTCAAGGCTGGAAGTTATTCTCTGAAAACTTGTTTCCCTGGAGTCCCGAGGAACAGGAGGTGCTCATAAAGGCAGGCATGGGTAATTAGCATGAGGGCTTCTTCCATGCTGCGGGCTATGCCGGCAGGGCTGGCGGCTGCGTGGTTTTGTAACCATGTGCCGGTTTATATAATATGAAGAGCTGGGTAAGGTCGAAGGAAGCAACCCGAGTTACCCTTTGTCACTGCAGACCTTGTCTTCAGAGATTTGCTGGCTTTCATTGGATTCTGACAAATGTGCTGGGTAGATATGCTGTTATAATTTGACAATTTTAACAACAGGCACCTGGCTCTGAGCAATTCCTTGAGTTTGTTCAAATCTCAGTAGCAGCACTGTCTATTGGTGCAGTTTGTATTTCAGAAAAAGGCCCTAAAATGTCCTCCGTAATCCAGTGAGACTGTGCAGACTTGCAGGATCTGGGTTGCTCACCAAGCAATAAAATACCATTACAACATCCTATACTGAGGTATGGCGATTGCCTGTGTCCTGTCAGTCTTTCCAATTTAAGGTACCACCAGAGTTTCAGCACAGTGTATCCTATACATGGGATGGGAATTTAAGAAATTCAGAAAATTATGTTTTGTACCTCACCCTCAAAATCCCACTGACTGTACGTCTTTGTCTTTAGTTACCTAAGTATCTTTAAATGTGTGACCAAGCTAAAGGGAATTAAGTGTAAAGTCTCAGTTGAATTTCAGTAATGTATGACTACATATCACCCTGGAAAATTCCATCAAAACTTGTTCCTTTCTTGACTTCAGTGTTTCTCCTTCATTTGTCCTACATCTGGGAACATGGGAATAAGAATGCTTTTTGTTGCTCTCTCTGTTTAGACTGACAGTCCTCACCTCAAAGGGGCTATCTCAGTCTGACTATACAATGTCTGGCAAAACGCAGCCCCATAATCCATGATGTAAAAATGCCAGATGCCAAAATTAAAATGATCTCCAGTACCAATAAGGTACTCATCACCCTACTGTCTAAATACAAAAGATAGTGACATTACCCCTTAAGTACAACTAATTCTCAAAAGAGGGATTGTTCATGTATTTTGCATGATCAGTGGAGTGACCTGGTGTTAAAGACACTATGAATGCAACAGTATTCTAAATTTTCCTGTTCCTGTTTAAATTCCTATATTAATACACAGCAAAATGTGAAGTCAGAAAAAAACCTGAAGCAATCAATGGGGGTGTGTTTAACTTTCCATTTGTGCTGCCCCTACTGTCGATTAAGGCTTATCTACTGCTTGATGTTAGACATTAGAAAGAAAAACAACAGAAAACCAGAAGTTATGGAGAACATAGCGCCACGTTCCAGTCAAATGCTTTAGCAAAGGCTGCTGTTATGAAAAGGATTTTCTACTAGGGGGAATAATGATCTTCAGATTCTAACCTCCTGGCACAGCAGTGAGATTTATCAGGAGGGGCATGTGACTTGTTAAGACACACAGCCCCAGCTTGAAGGAAACAGCTGCTCATTTCATGCTTTAGCATTTGGCAGCTGGACAAGGAAGGGTGATGTTTGTGTTGAATACCTCTGCAGAACCAAGTACAGTAAGTGATTTTCCCTGTTTTTGATTTTTTTCCTAAACTGTCACTGTTTTCCTATTCTTATCCTAGACCTTTCGTGAAAACACTTGAAAGGGTGAGGCATATTTTTGAAACTTCATTGATAAGCAGTCATTCATGCTCAGATTGCCTGTATTTTTCTGACCTGTGATTAACTACAGCATTGTTTTTGCTCTTGCAGGGGCAAGGCAGGTACGGTGTTTTGCCCTTATGCCAGCCAGAGAGGGAATATGGTGCTTATTTACTCAGATGATGGAGCGAGGAGGCTGTTTATGATGACTGTATTTTCCTTTCTCTGTAGAGCCAGTCAATAAGTAGAGATGCTACTTGAGTATAGAGATATGTCAATGTTGGGCTTAAAAGCACTAGTGTAAGGAATTGACAGAGGTACTCCCTCAAAACAGGGTGATCAATCTGAACGAAGTTGCTTGTGACCAGTTACTTTCTGGGGGTGAATGCTGAGATTTTTTTTGAAAGAAGAAGCTAGAAGCAGAGAAATGCAGGAAGACTGAAAATGTACTGATTAAGATATTATTGATTAATTCTGGATAATAATGCATAATTATATTGTGAAGATTTAAAAAACCCTCCCTAAAAAATAGGGAATGAGTCTCCTAAATATCTCCAAATTCTTAATTCAATTTATTTTTGGATACTTGCATGTTTCACGGTTTTGCTTCATGAATGATTGATTTCCCTGTCTGATAATTTTTGACTCTTATGGTCTGAAGTTTTCTTTTAAAACTGGAGTATAAGATACATAAAAAGGAACTTTTGATCAATTATTTACATAGCGATGAATCAGGTTGCTTAGAAGGAAGACTTAGGACGAATGGGAACAGATGAATGAGTGATGGATCTTGATATGTGATAAGACTAAGGGATGCCAGGTGCTTTGGGGAAGGTTAAAGAGGGGCAGAGGTGGAGAGCAGTGCGGTCCTGTTGAGGAAGGTCCAAGAGTAAACACTGACAGGCTGCATGCAGTCCCACCTTTAAAGGTGGGGAGAATAAACTTTTCAAAGACTTCTCAAATAAGAAAGTGAAACATTACTTCTCCCTGAAGACTTTCACTTTTCTTTTAAACCGTAGTTAATGGCTTTGACAGTTAATTGGAAATTTTATAGGAAAATGTCAATCGGTTTCAATCGTTCACAAAACCAGAGTTCTGTGTGGCTTCCTGCCTGTTTGTGTCTCCAAGGGTAGACTGCCTTTGAACCAAGAACTGAAGTACTCTCAGCACACTGCAGCCCTCCCACAGGGATACCATGGAACAGCATGGATGGAGCAGGCCTACAGGTCCTGAGGTACCTGGCTTTGTGTCAGGAGTCCCTGGTCCCCTGGGCACCTTGGCTGCAGTGGGGCCCCTCCAGCCTGTCCACATGTCCATTCCACGTGGGGCAGGAAGAATAACTTGTCCCCTGTCACTTTTTATTCTGATCCCAGAATAAGCTTCTTCTGCTTCCCAATTGTAGGAATTCTGCTTTTTGAGTAAGACATGGTGTGGTTGTTTCCAGACACTGAATTTTGTACTTGTAATGAGTGTTCTCTGTTAAGCAAACTGTCCAGGACTATTGAAGAACCATGTTTTAAACCTAAGTTAAAGCCCAAATCAACTAAAAAATAGATATGAGCTCAGTCCATTCCTGCCGTAGCTTCTTCTTCCCTGCTTCTCCACAGCCACAGTGCCAGTGTTGGTGCAGAAGGCTGATGTAAAGACATATGGCTCTGCACCAGCTGGATTCTGAGCCAGCTGTATGTGCCTCTTGTGTGGCTGATTTTATTCTCAGGAAGCCCTGGGAATTAAGTGTTGTATAAAAGTGACAAAACATTGATTGCAAAGTAAACATTAGATTAGTGCACTGCTGAGCTCACCTTCAGGTAATAATGTCTGAAAACATGTTGTTACAGTGGTAACTGAATTGTCTCAAAGAAATGTGGTGGGAGAGCTCAGTTTTGTGCCTCTATACTATTGGTTATCAAGGTAATTTCCAGTCAACGAGAATAACTCATTTGGATCTGCAAAGTTTAAGACAAAAACCCCTGCTTTATTTACAGCTTCCAGATGTCATTGCTGTATCTAATTCTGAATTATCTTCAAGACTCATGACTATAATTTAAATCCTGTCCACAAAATGGAGAAAACGTGATCAACATCACAAGATTCTCAAGAGTGTAATTGTTTCAATCCTCATCACCAGCCCATTTTGGTAAGAATACTTACCATTAAACACAGACAGTGTACTTTGAAAAATAAGTGCAGTCTTCAGACTCTCCTTGCTTTTTGGCTTTTCTCGTGAATTCTAACTGCAGCATCTGTCACTACAACACCAGTCATGGAGCACCACTGGATTTTACACTTGAGCAGAAAACAAAACCTCTGTACCACCACCCTTTTATATTATTTTATAATATCCTGATCTCATAAAAACCCATGCTCAACTTTTTGAACATACATCCCCATTGTATTCACGTAAGTCAAGGCAAGTCTGCATAGGCATGAAGCACATCAATTAAATTTCAGCATTGTTTTTTTTGGGGAAGTGCTCTGCCCCTGCACTTCCTATTGATGCATCTCTAGAAAGTCCAATATGTAACTGAAAGTTCATCCTAGATTTTTTTTTTTATTACATTGTACAGGATATTGGGTAACAGCAGGGACATTGCTGTTCCTGTGCAGAAACTCAGTGCATACCCTTGTCACTGAGAGCGTCACAAGGTTCCTGTTAAATCTTTTCCGTTTACTCTGAGGAAATGATCAGGGCAGCCTGGCAGTTCTCTGAATGGGAATCTGCTCTATATCAGAACATCTAGCTGGGGAGCAACTGCAGTTGTGCTAGTCCCTCTCTCTAGTTGAAAAAGCCATTGTACCAAGGAGCCACTCCCAGGACGTGCCTGAATAAAGAGAGGAAACTGCTTTAAAAAATACTGTAGGGGTACTTGTGTGGTTTTCTTTTTATCCTAAGCTGTTCCAGCTACAATACATTTGTACAGGTACTCTAAACAACTTGTGCTGAGTGTTTTTCTTTAACCTTTTTATGGTATATTCACTTTTCACTGCTGAATTTGATAATTGTTTTTTCATGTTGGCCCTTTCTTACAAGTCAAAAATAGAAATGTTTTATACCTGAGAGTTTGAATCAAAAGCCTGAAACACATTCTCAGGTCTTATTGGTTTTGCTCTTTGTTGCTTTTCTCTGTGGGTTTTTTTTTGTTTTGTTTTTTTTTCAGTGTGAATAGGCAGTGCAGTAGTACTTTTTCATTAATAGGTTTTCTTATTGGTATAACATACCTAAAAACCACCTGACCACCAGAATAGAGGTATTGTGACAAGGGGGAACTTTTCTCTTGTAATGAATGTGAAAGAATACAAGCTACAAGCACCAGCAACATCAACAAAAGAGATTTCTTGAGTCCAATTCAGGTACAAAATTTAATCCTGCAAACACATAGGTATTTGTTGAGCTGAATTCATGAGAGATCCCATCAGAAAGCTCAGTTAACCTCTAGTGTATATGAGGTCAGGATCAACATGTGAGTGTGTGGAAATACCCACAGGACTGATATTTACAGCTCAGCAGAAAATACAATTACCCCTGAGAACTTCTCTGGTTGTTTTGGTGGCCATCTGCTGTCTCACTTCTTTGAATATCTGCTCCCCTTGACCACATTCAAATAAGTGAAATGGTTTGACTCTCTCTACAGAGTACTCTCCCACCTGTGATTTATGCATATGTTCTTTACTAATGATCTGGAGTTTCTCAGGCAAGGGGAGTAGGCTTCAGCATCTCAAGAACCTGCCAGGCATAATAATACATGCAAAATTAGTGACACCTGAGCTCTTCTTGTCCAGATACTTCATATATTTAGTTCCTACAAAGAGAAAATAACTGTATCATCTTAAATTAACACAAATTTAATATTAGTGATTCAGCAGTATTTCTGCTTTGGACTACCACAAAAGTCACACCAAGCTAAATATATAGTAGCTGAGATACATATATTGATAGTATGTGTTATATATATCAATACATTTCCACACACAATGCCTTCCACTGCTGTTAAAACTGCCTCTCTTTTCAATCCCTTCTATGGAAACCTGTTCCACTCAGAGCAGTGATGGGCTTGTGTGAAGGGGTCTGGAGTGCCAGTGTGTGCAGGAACAGGATCTCCAAGATGAACAAGGATTTTCCATTATTTTTGAAGTTTATTTGCTCCCCATGCCTGAAAGAGGTTGATGGTTTTCAACGTCCGTCTTAGAGACTAGAATTTAAGTAAGCCATAAATTATATGGTCAAATAGACTGAACATGACTTGTATAGGGTGTATTTGCACGCTTGCTAAACATGTTGATAAGGCTGCCTTCAACACATGACCAAAGGCTGCATATATTCTTTGTCATAATGCTGTGTTCTTGTACGTGTTCTTTATAAAGGTGTGGCGTTTCTCCAGTCTAAACTCTGGTCTCAACAAATTGAATTTCCTTAACCTGAAGTAGCATTATAACAGATAGACTTCCCATAATTCACTTAGGTCCACCCAATCCATAATCTTGGTGCTGGTTCATGTGGCATGCATTGGTAAATTTTTCATTTTGCAGCAACGCATTGTTTGAGCCCAGAGCTTGTTTGGAAATTTCTGGTGTTGCGAATGGGAAGTGAAAAAGTCCCATCTTATGCAAACACGTAATTGATTACCAGTGGGGAAAATTACATCAGAAAAAGTTTGCTGAATTAGGGCTTGAGTCAGCTCACTGTCTGGATATGTAGTGATTTTTGTCATCCAAATCAGAATAGCCATGACATTCCAGCCTTATCATACTGTTCATGAAATAGCATCCTTAAAAGTCTAATAATAATCTCCTCTGCTAAAGATGTCTTGCCTAGTTTAGCTTGCTTGTTCATGTTCTGCTTTGCTGAATTCATGAACACATACTTCCTGGAACAGCTGCCACCCTTCCTAAAACTCTTGGTTTCCAGGCCCTGCCCTAATGACTGTCTGTATATTTTTATCTTACATAGGAATTGGGGCAGGAGCAAGAATTCACATTTTTCCCCCTCTTCTTGAGTGAGTGCTCTGCCCCTTAAATTACCCAGTCATACTCTCACTTGCTTGCTTCCTGCAGACCAAAGAAACTTCATTATTTCATGTAATATGGAATTACACCGAGGTTCTGAGGATGGTAAGTCTCCTCTGTAATCTCAGCCAAGACAGTGTGAGATGTGCAATCCTTCCATTAACTGGAAGAGCTCATCCTGTATCTCTCATAGCTTTAAGGAGTGTTCAGATGTCTTGGAAAAAGAGCTTGGGCATCACTACTGCATCTGTCTAGTATGGGATTGAAATATTAAATGTGACTAAAGGAAGCTTAACTCAGACAAGGCAGAGGACTCTTGTGTGTAGAGACCCCAAAAAGATTTAGGACTGACCTAAGTAGGGAGCTTCTTGATGTTACTGCATCAGGCTTTAATACTGAAAGTGCAGAAAGAGGTTACAAGCTCTAGGCAGTCACTTTCTGGGGTGAGGAGGTGAGAAGTGAGAGACCAGGCTGAGAAACGTACCCCTGGAGTCAGGGCACAGAACTAAAAGGGAGCCAGGATTTGGGCTCTTAATCCTTCTTTTGGATCTAATTCTCAATTCACATTGCAGAACTAAAATAAGAGATGTGGTTTTCAGAGTAATGTATCTCAAGTAAAGACCCTTTTGCAATTTGCTACATGTCTGTGTTTCTAAGCCTTCTCCTTTTTGAATTCTTGAACTGATTTAATGATATTGAATTAGAAATTGGAGTAAAATTTGACTTGAGCATGGTTATCTGGCATACTAGTGCTTATAGAAATATCATTTGCTCCTGTAAATAAGCTTGAAAAGGACTGAGCTGTTTTGAAAACCTGACTGCAACAGCAGCCAGTCTTTCAATGCTAAATACTGGGGGAAGAAAAACAAGTCCCTAAGCCTCTAAATCAGCTTTTAAAGCAAGATCTTCCAAACCCCTTCACCCTTTCATTTCCTCCCCTTACCTGACCACATTTTTCACTTGATATTAGCTTTACTACATAGCCACAGAATTTTTTTTGTTTTTTTACAATTATTGGAGTTTAACAGATCTGATAAGGTCCTTAACTTTTATAATTTTATACTAAGGAGTAAAGAGTTATGAGTGTCCTCTATAAATACAAAACAAACAGGTTTGGATGAATTTTAAAAGAGTCTTTCAAGTTGCTTGGGATAGTCTAAACTGGCCACTGCAAAGGTGTTGTGCTACCAGTTAACTGACAGGATTTTTTCTATAAAGCCAAAAGTGTATTGGGTGCAATATGTGATTCTCAACTGTTACAGCTACAGCAAGCGCTCTTGTTGATTTTCAAGTAATGGTGAATCTTTGGCATACATGAGCTTTAAAGAATTACAGTGCTGTATCTTAAGACATGTGCATTGCAAACTTAACCAATGGCTTTTGATAAGCTTTGTTTTTCTGAAGTCCTATGGTAGCAATGTGTTCTGTGGCTGTGGAAAAGGGATATTTGTGTAGCTGCAATTGTGTTAAATATTCTTTCATACAATGAATATGCATCTGCCAAAATAATACTAGCAAAATAAAGATCAAAGTTACTTGTTTGAAGTATTACTTATTAAAGCAGGAACTGTAAGATGCTTTTCCTCTTTTTTCTTTGAGAGTTTTTCTTTACGCTGCTCCTTCCCCTTTTTCAAGCTCTCTTGCTGTTCTGTATATTTTTATATATTGTGCCTTCTTACATTACTCTCTTTTTAAAGACGGCATTTAACTTGTTGGCTTCAAGCTGTCTTATTGTTAGGAAGGTATGTGGTTATTAATAAAACTCACTCTGTTCCAAGAGCTTGCATATAGGAATATAGGAACTGTGGTGACACCATTCTCACATCCTGTACTTTGTAGACTCTGAAGACTGATTGTAAACAGTTTTAGAGGTTTGCTGTGTCTTCATGTTTGTACTAATCAAACATGATTTTATGTTTGATTAGTATGTTTCTTAGTATGTTTCTTAGTTGATTGCTTGGTGAGGAAACAAAGTTTACTGAGCTTGCTGACAGTTCCTTTGTTACCTCTGAAAAAAAGTACAAAATCCAGTCAGACACACTAAAACCAGCAAATAATCTCTTTAATGCTCTTCTCTGTTGAAGGCTTAGTATTGCAAAAAATTCTGAACTGGTCCAAGAAGCACTGTGTGCCTGTGTTTAAAATACTGTCTGTCTTTGTGTCATTAAGAAATCTGAAGCTGCCATTGTTTCACCCATCTTCCCAAGGGAAATTCAATAAATAGAGGTGAGAAACTGCTTATGTATTTTGATGTCCAGCATCTGCTGACAGAATTCCAAAAAGAAAGATACTGGCTCTCTCCTGACCTCCGGGCTGTGTTTTCACTCTACCAGCTTCTTGCACGCCTGCTTGCCTGTGAGTCGTGAGGTGCTGGTGACTTGTGCAGCTGCAAACCGCTAGCACCGCCCAAGACAGGCATCCCTGATCCGTGTGAGTGTGCAGGAGAATGCAATTTGCATGAGCTGCGAGGGTCACGCAGCAGGTCTGTCTGCCGCCACGCGTGTCTGCCACTGATCCCTAGCGCACCATCTGGATTTGCATTCCCTCCTTAAAGAGCAGCGGCTCTCTGATGAATGGGCAGCTGCCACCAGGGAGTGAGAAGTGTTGCTGGCCATTAGCAGCTGGGCCAGCCTCCCTCCTTGTCTGGGACCTATTAGCAGGTCTGTGGGGAAACAGCAGTTACATGTGAACCATTTTCTACATTCATCAAAGGGAAAACAAAGGATTATCCGATTACAAATGCACCATAACAGCCAAATGAGAGAAAGGAGCCAAAGCTCTGTCCTGCCCTCTGTCCTTTTGTCTTGCTCCATCTCAGACATCCAGTTTCCCATTACTTAAGTCTCTGAAAGCCTCTTCCTGCCTTTATTGTTTTGCCAGTTGCTGCCTTCAATTTACTACACTGATAAGTACTTCCCAGGCTGTAAATGTGTGGTCGAGATATTTCTGAAGCCAGCCTAGGTTTTGATTGTAGTCACAGGAGAGGTCAGCTGCAAAACTGCTCTCATACACAGGGAAGACACTCCTCACACTAGGGTAGGTATAGGTTGCAAAATCATGGGGAGAGATGTGAGGCAATATAGGGGATAACAGGACCAAAAAGAAAAAATGAACATGTACTTAATCTCCCCTTTTTGCAAGGAGAGACCCTTGTTTTTAGTAGATGTAAAGTAACTGCAGTTGTTCTTCTGTTTGGAAAGGCCAGAAACCAGAAAGAGTGAAAAATCAAACATAGTCATTGTTGCTGGAAATGATAGCAGGTAAGCAAGCGGTGTTGAATTCTCCCTACTGTTATCTGTGACTGCAGAAAATTATTTTGACTTTCCTTGATATGACATAGTGCAGAGATGGCCAGTGGAAGAGGGAGAGTGTTTAAAATATTTCTTTTTGGGAAAAGAAATATTTTTAGCTTTTATTTAGCTATAATCTCTATTGTTTCGGTAAGCAGCATAAGCCTGTAGAGCTTGGCAGGCTTGAGAAACTCCACATGTGTCTGCAGTTCCTGTGGCATCGTTACAAAGGGTGGCACAGACGTTTGCAGTGTGGCTGTGTGCCAGTGTGGGGTCTAGAAAGTACTGTTCCATGAGCAGTTAATCTGCAGCGGGACATAACTGGAAATTATAGAATGATATGGAGTGAAAAACCTTCTTCCAAGGGAAAAATTGATTTGGAAGCTATGCGTTTAATTAACAAGAACTTGATGCCAAACTTATTGAATTTTAATACAAGTTACATGCTCTTATGATTCCTCTTTGCCTTAAAATTGATTGAAAAGTTGTGTGAAACTGAAAGCAGTGCTAACTTCTAAAACTGTCATAACTCTTGGAATATTTAACAGCTTGAAAGAAGTTACTACCCAGGGACTATGCTACTATGGAAAAATTTTGGCTTAGTAAAAAATAAAATATAACAAGCTCTGTGGTAGATCTTCAAGCTGAACATATCAAAAAGTCTAGGTAGATAGGGCCTAGGATTTCTTAGTAACCTAATTAATAAATAAGTGCAATTTTTCTAGCTTGTCTTTAAGAGAATATGGCTGGCTAAGGCAAAGAATAATAAAATATTAAAATATTTTGTAACAGATATATATTAATAAATATTCTGAGTGTTTGTCTTTCAGAACTGAAGGGTTGATTACTTCCCCAGATGTTTTTTAAAATAACTGAAAAAATAGTTTTTTACTTTGGCTGGACCGACCTCATTATAGGCCTGTAAAGTGTAACCTGTTGTGAATATATGCTAATAAGATGTATTTTAACCCTGACTGGACTAGGTTAACAATGAGACTTACTCTTCAAAAATGCACTGTGCAAGTTCTGTGAATAGCAGAGATAATTGCCAAGAGTTTCTCGGAAGGCTTACAGGCAATAGTATAACTTGCAGGAGGTATTGATGGTGTCTGAAAAAAGATCAAGTTAGAGTATGCAAGACTCTTACTGCTGTTGCTGTCCTCTCCCTCAGTGCTGGAGATCTCTGATGTGTCTGAAGCTCAAAGACTCTCAGAAGAGCTGCATGGCCTGGAGTCACACATGTTAATCAAATGTCTTATATTGGTAATTTGATTTTACTGTACTGGGAACAGCAAAATAATTTTTGCAACAAATATACTGAGAATTATGGCTGGGAGTTTTCCTTCTTTTGAAAACAAGCGGAAGTCTTCCTTAGCTCTCCCTTTTAACCTGATGCACTCTGGACAACTGTACTACCTTGACCCACGGAAGGAGGAGGATGTCATCGGCATAGTATATGGAACAAACCAAGGATGTGTGTTCAGATTTTACTGCCATTTATTAGCTGGAGTTAAAATTACAGAGGCAAATACCAACAAAGTAAATACTGGAAAAAAAAATGTAGAAGTGGATGGGACAAACCTGAAGTATGGTAGATAAACAGTTCCATAAAATGCTAGTATTGCAATAGGGAATTAAACCTTTTTTGTTTTTATAAATCCAGTTATCAAGCTATCCATTATTTTAGGTGGATTATAAGGGAGAAAACTTGGGGGGCTGGTGGTGGAGTTGTTCTGTTGTCTCTGAAATCATCTTGGTCATGTTTCACAGAGAGAATGCTAAACAAAATGTTATCTAAGCAGCTCAAGCCTTAATCAAGTGACTTTCTGATTACTGAAAGTATTTGGTCGTGTGACTGTCCATTGGCATTCCTCATGATTTCTATAAGCTTCTCTTTTTGTTAGATCAGCATGTATTGTACTCCATATGCTTATTTATGAACTTGTATGAGTCACCATGTGGCTCTGAACTAACTGTTTGGCAGTCCATGTGAGTGGATCCACATATCCACTTGGTCTCTTACATATGGCCCTATTAATTTAATCTCTGTTCCCATAGGAAAGTAGAGTTCTAGGGCTTGAAATGGTTTATAATACCCTTCTGTGTTAATTGGGTGACTTGTGAAAGTAAATATTAAGGAGCCTTTTCTCAAAATTAAGCATAATAAAATATATTTTGAGAATTTGTAAATTGCATACTTTTGTGCAAAGGTGTAGATGCTCATCCCTTAGAGGCTATACTGGATGTGAATAGCAAGGTTTTGGCAGCAGGGAGCCTGCAGACATGGCCTCTCTGGGAGGAGATTGGGGGCTGCCCTGTGTCTGACACAGCCACTTCCAGCTGTCTTTGCAAGGGACCCCATGCAGATGAGCCCATCAGCCAAGTTGGTGGCACCCTCTGTAAAAACATATTTAAGAAAAGGCAGAAAATTCTGAGTGGGAGGAAACACGGAGAGAAGAAGGGAATGAATAGGAGGAGGGAAGAACTGCAGGAATAATAAGGACAAGGAGGTGCTCTATGGCAGAGCAGGTGCTTCCTCTGGCTTATTGATAAGTTCATGCCAGAGCAAGTGCAGCTCTGAAGGGACTGTGTCCCACAGGGAAACCACGCTGGAGCATAGGGCAGGAGTGTGAAGGGAGCAGCAGTGGAGAGAAACTGCTAAGTACTCACCCTGACCTCGTGCACTGCTGGCTGTCTCACCAAAGGATTGGCTTTAGCCAGACACCAGCAGTGTACGCTTATCCATCCCCCTGTCCTATCCTCTTTGCGAACACAGACATCCCACTCTGTTGTTTAGTGTCTTTGAAGTTCCCCTTTGATCCAAAAAAGAGTGAATCAAAGCAATAAGGTGCAGAGAGTTGCTGTCATTTATTGTGTAACTACTATCTGAAGGTGTGCAGCAAAGGTAAAGGAGTTCTGGGAAGTGACATCAGATGAGCCCAAGACTCCCATATTTCATTTCCATTCCTCTTCTGCCTGCAGCAAGACTTATACCTTGCACTCATGGAACAGTGCCACAATCTCTCTCTTGTTCTGTGTCCTTGCTCCACACAACAAACATCATTGGTAAGCCAGATGTGCCATCCTGCTGCCAGCTGCATGTGATGGCTGAGGTCATGGGCTGGCAGAAGCAGTGGCCTTAGGCTGCCTGACAGCCCAGAATCTCTGCCCTGTCCTGCCTAGCACAGCTCCTGCCTGTGTCAGATGCTGGAGAAACCTGAGCCCTTGTGTAACTTGCTCCGAGTTTTCTAGAAATAGACTTGTGTGTGCTGTCATAAATAAACTGGTACTGACCAGCTACAAGAAATACCTAACTGCTGGGAGAGAGTGAACTCCAGGAGCCACACAGTAGGTAGATGCCTTGATTGCACTTGTGTAGGCAAAGGTGCAGTCTCAGCTGGGATTATTATTATGGTAATTGCACTAATGTATGTGGAGACTAATAACAAGAAAGGGTCTTACTGCAAGAGCCTCCACTACATCTACAGGGTAGCAGATGAGCTCTGTCCTGAAGAGCTTGCCCTGGATATGATTAAGACAGAATAATGGAAAAAAGTGTTGCAAGGGAAGTCACCCTTAAGCTTTCCCATGAGACTCATAATTTTTTCTCAGCTTCTTTTCTCCATACTGCTACTGATTGGATTTCCCTGCTGAGCTGCTTACACTTAGCACTCCTCCAGCAGCCAGGTGGAAGCTGTTTAATGCAAGCATTCACTGATGTGTTGTGTAGGCTTGGAGGAGGGAGGATGAGGGGAGGTCTGGCTTACTTAAAGCCCCAGGAATGCCCTAATGTTGTAAAGAATATGAGTCTTCTGTGTGCAGGCTTCTGGAAAGTTTATGGATAAGTTGAGACCCATAGAGGTGCCTCTGTGTTAAGGTGGGACTGTTTGCGTGTGCCTCTATTTATTGTCTTTAAGTAGAAGGAAAATAGCTCACTTTTAATAAATGGGGAAAATGCTACATGTATGTTTGCTTTGGCCTGGCTAAAAAGCTGCTTAAATTTAATTTAGCTGAATAAATATTACCATGTATGTAAAATTTAAGCCTATTTAAACCTGACTTATTGATTTAGCTTGCACCTGTAATCCATGTGAGAGTGCTTGAAATCCATGCAAGAGTGCCCACACAGGGATTTGTACAGGCCTGATATTTTAATATTATTTAAACTGCAGTGGGCTGTATATGCGGACCTCTCCTTGTTAGCCTCCAGCAGTAGAAGTGAAGCCTTTTGGTTTTACTAATGATAGCAGCTGACATTTAAACCTTGGCTTCATGTTGCCCATTCTGTTCACACCATTTGGTGTTTTTGTATAAGACCAGAGGTTTGCCGGCAGGGTATCCTGTTTCTTCTAAACACAAATGTACTACACCTGACCACATCTGTCTCAAGAGCTCACAGCCTGCATACTTGCTTTAAGTAATGTGTCAAGACAGTTAAAACAGCACCATCTCGAGACTTCCAAAATGAACACAAAATACAATTACACTGCACAAAAGTGCTCAAATTAACTGCACGTGGTGGACAAGGTGATGGCAGGACTTGGAAGGAGCTCTATGTTTTGTAGTTTAGTCCATGACAAACTTCTAACCTCTGAGCACATCACTGCAGATGTTTCTGCTTTCCCCCTAAGAAGGAAGTGTGCATGCCATAATAGAAATATTTCATAAAATAAAGTATGACATGCCTGATACCATGACTTGGCTCATAGGGATATTATGGTTGTTTCTATTGCCTAAAGGAAGGAGATCCCTTAGACAAAGCTGTTGGCTTTGAGTGAGTGCTAAAGTCTGTGTTGATGGTGTTCCTGTTGTTGCAGCCTTCACCCATTCCTGATTATCTCCTGAAACCCCTTCCCAGCATGTTGTGGGTTACGAGCAAGACTTGCCGGGGAGACTGTAATTCCAAGTGGTCTGATAAAGAAATGAGAATGGGTGGCAGTGGAGTGTTGTGTGCCCGCTGTGTCCTTAATAGCCTCTGTAAATAGCAGTAAACCCAGTAGGATTTATAATTCCATTATAAGGCAAAAATTTATTTATTAGTTTCATTGTAGTGTGCAATCATTCCCTGAAACAGCTGGATGGCAATATGTTCCAGTGTTACACTGGAAAGCAGCTGGGGGCAGAGATTCTCAAGGTTGTCTTTATTTAGAAGTCCAACTGCACTTTTGGTAATCAATTTTTTAATAATAGCCACATATTTCAAATGTTTTTAATTATTTATACATAGAAAAACTCTACTGTGATTTTATTTTTGTGCCTTTCTTGCACCGAACCATTGACAGAATATAGTTTATTTAATTTATATAGATGAAATTTAGAGTTGTGTTTTAGTCATCCATCTCTACAGGTGCTGGTGTGGTTGGGTACCATTGTGGCGTGATACAGACAAGTCCTTTATTGTTTTAGTAGAACAGCAGTGCTTAATCACACAAATAATGATGTAATGGTTGTGGGGTTTGGAGTCTGCAGTCAAGAGATGTGGTATCAGGTTTTGGCTCAGACCCAGTCAGCCAGGTCTTCACCTGGTGGAAATGTTTTATTCTTCTTTTAGAATCATTATTATAATAATGCTCTGACCCTTAAAGGTCAGATAGGCTCTTTGGGAGGACAGCACTGTGATGTCAGGATCTAGGTGTCTGCTACATAAGTAGTTGTTGTATAATTGAAGAAAAACCCCAAACCTTCAATTTTATCCAGGGCATTATTTGTAAATTACCATATGATTGCCTTTATACTGTTGTCAGTGGAAGACAAAGATGATACTCTATTGTTATGCAGGATGGGAATACCAACAAAACTGAAAAGCCAAATCAAATCTCTTCCACTCCTACGTTTCATGCTCGGCAGTTTTCAAGCGTTAGAGAGACAACGCAATAGCTTTTCCCCTTTAATTTTCTGAAGACCTGACTAAAAAATACTTTGAAATGGCAAATTATTTTATTTTTCTCCTTTTGAAAGAGACATCAGTTAGATGAGCCTGGAAGAGTTAAAGAGCTGGCATTCTGAAAATTACACCAGTAATTTAAGCACTTAGAGAAGGATTTGGGGATGGTGAAAAAGGACAAACATGCCCAAAGTGGGATTCTTTAAAAGGTTAAGAGGACAAAGTTGTGATCTTGAAAAACATTGCACAGCTGCTGGCTAACTCTGTAAGTAAACCAAGCAAATGCTTTGCTTGCATTTTTTTGCATTTTAAATACCCAGTCTTGGGTCGAAAGACTGACCGTAAGGTAACCATGGCTCGTGTGGCCTGACCAGCAGGTTAGAGAGCCACACATCTTTCTGCATTCTCTGGTTCACTTCAGGCAGCTTTGGGTTTTGATGGCAGCCCAGTTCTAGCAGGAAGGGTTGAGGCAGCCCAGTCCAGCCCCTGAGCCAATCCTCAGGATGCCTCCTGCTACAATGCCAAGCACAGCTCAAAGCCAAGCACCAGTGTGTACCCACCTCTCCCTTTTTCTTAAGTATGTGCTCTGTTTACTGTTGTGTGAAAGGATTAGTTTCCCTCGATTCATTGCAAGTAGGATCTCTGTGTGATTCCTAGAGAAACAGACATATTCCTACAAGACGGGGTTCTGCACCACCAAATTCAGAAGAAGGTGCTTTCTCCCATCTAGGGGGAAGGGCAGCACCTCTCTGATCAAGGTTCCTGTTGGTTGACTTGGACTGCAACATTGTGTATGCACTGACTGGTAGAAACCTCCTTTCAGTGAGCTGTGCTTGCGCCCTCCAGGGTCCTTGTCTCAGCTTCAGAGAAGATTATGACCCAACCCATTGCTGGATAGGACCAGAAAAAACCTGACTGTAGGAATACATCTAAAAATACCACTATAGAATCATAGAATGGTTTAGGTTGGAAAAGACAACTTTAAGATCATCAAATCCAACCATTAACACAACACTGCCAAGTCTGTCACCAAATCATGTCCCTAAGTGCCACATCTTCACGTCTTTTAAATGCCTCCAGGGATGGAGATTCAACCACTTCCCTGGGCAGCCTGTTCCAGTGCTTGGCCACCCTTCTGGTGAAGACGTTTTCCCTAACATCCAGTCTAAATTCTTCCCCTGGTGGAACTTGAGACCATTTCCTCTCATTCTGTTGCTTGTTACCTGGGAGAAGAGGCTGATCCCCAAAAGGCTATAACCTCCTTTCAGGCAGTTGTAGAGAGTGATAAGGTCTCCTCTCAGTCTACCTTTTTTCAGACTAAGCAATACCAGCTCTCTCAGCTGCTCCTCATAAGACTTGCATCTTTGGCTGAATAGAATATTTTGAAGGTCTTCCAAGCAAAACACTGCTGCGTGCTTCAAACAGCCCCAGCACTGCAGGACTCTGAGGTGGGGAAGTGCAATGCAGGACATTTTTCCAGGTGCTGGGATGCAGTGCACTGTGCTGCTAGAGCCCCCCATATCAGTCAGAGGTGTTCCAAGTGGATCTGAGGTGCGGGTGGGAATTAGCATGGGCCAGCAATGAGCAGCTTACACATGCAAGCTCTGCTCTGGAGGCTGAGAGACTTCACTGGTGGAGCTGCAGGTCAGTCTGGGCATGGTCAGCTCACTAGTGCAGACCTACCCTGGATGAGCAGAAATTTCTCCTCTTTCTGGGAGCTCTGTCAGGGTGCATTAACCCTGCATTTTGCTGATGAAGGAGCATACCTGCCTGTGCTGTGGGTGTGAGCTGGCTGGCCAGCCGAAGCAGCACCAGGAGGGCCAGTAAAGCTGCCACAGCCTGGTGTCCCTTGGGTGGCTGGCCCACAGTGATATTTGCAGGCCTGCAAGCAGACAGGGAGCCAGCTCAGAGCACTCTGTGCTCATTGCAACACTGGCCAGTGGGAAGGCTGGCTTAGTAAAAAGGTGGCTTAATAAAAAGGGTGGAGAATGACAGTCCTACCAGGACTGGATTTGCAATGAGAGGTCTGTGATATAGTGGGTTTGAAAAACTTTATATTTGTGGGTGAATTAAAGCAGGTGTACAGTTCATCAGTGCTTTGCATGACCAGTATTGAAAAGTTAATATTACAGGCAATGACTTCTGAAAATTAATTTCTCAAATTCCTGTATTGTTTCAATTCAAGGACTCTTTTAGTTCTACTCTTGGCTTTCTTTTTCCAGAGAAGTTGCTGGATGTGCTTGTTTGTCACATTTCAAACACTTGGTGTGATCAGGCAGTAGTGGGGCTTAGTCACAGATAGATAATAAAACACTGATTTCTTCTCTTCTTTAAATATAACCTATAACATTACTTCTGAAAATTTGTAACAGAGTATTCTGTGCATCTTCAGGTAAACAGATATTTGATATTTAAATGCAGAGTAGATGTATAATAAAATTTGGAAGTTTCTGTATGTGTTCAGCTTTCTGTGACTGCCCAGTGACTGTGGGAATATTCATTTTATTTTAAAAAATGCTGGAGCTGATCTTAAGGTCCTCTGAAAAATTGCCTCCTAGTTTAATGTTTGCTATGACCTTCATTAAACACTTTTTATGGTCTGTGCCAATTAAGACCATTAGCATTATCATGAACCAATAACCTCAGGGGGAAAAAGTGGTTGTCCTTAAAAACATAAAAGCAGGGTTATTAACAAAAAGTGACTTATCAAGTGTAAATAGAATGACTTGAACAAAATATGCGTCATTGTACATGGAGGCTCTCATTTACCATCTGGTTTCTGTTTTATGACCCTAGCCATGGATTCATTTTGTGCTAGTGGACAAACAATTGGACAATGCTTAGAAACACAAGCTGGAATGTAGGGAAAGCTTATGGCAATCTTTCACATGCTCTGTATCATGTGGGGGAAAAGCAGTTTATGGAAAAGATTAACTGAACTGTAAACATTGCATCCTGATAATTCTTCCATATAGTCATATAATTATGATTTCTTTTACTTTCTTCAGATTTTCACTGAAGTCCAGCTAAGAGTGCAACCAACAAAATAAAGTGAAAAAGCTGGGCATTTGAAGAAGCATCCTTCTACTTGGTGAAAATGTCTCTTATTTTTTGACAACGATTAAAAGACAATGGGGTCAAACACTCTTGGAAAGGCTGCAACATTAGATGAGCTTTTGAACACTTGTATTGAAATGTTTGGTATGCTCTTTCAATATTTTATTTTGTTGTTATTGAAATTAATCTTTTAATATATGTCCTGCTGTTCTCTGGTTTAGCCAATCTTTCTCTTGGCTAAGAGCATTTCTATTCTGTAAAATTTTCCATGTTTCAACTTGGCCCAGAATCATGCAAGCCAGAATTTTAATCACATGCATACTGTATTAAATTTTCTTAATACAGATAACACAAAATTGTGGGTATGGCAATTTTTTAAATGCTGGCCTTTACCAAGAGAAATGTTTAGATGAATTATTCAAGCAGTTATTTCTGGCATTGATTTTTGTCTTGAGTGGTTACCCAGCTATGGTTTTGACCAGTTATTTTTTAAAAGGTTTTCCAAATCATCATGCAATAATTAGCAAGAATATTACCTAAGGCTCATGTAATCTTTTTACTCTTATTAAAATGTGATGTACCAGGTCTGAGGGAAAAGTGATGAAAAATACCTTGATCCATAACACCATTAATCATGACATATATGACATTGCAGTCAATTTAGTTCATGGATGGGCTTAAATGTTTTCAAATGGAGTTCTAATTCACAAAACTACATTTAGATTCTCTTGAGGTGAAGGACAACTTTTGATTGGAATGAAGCGCTAACTGTTTTTTCCATCTGGAGAGTAACAAGTATCTAAAGGTCAGAGAGATTGAACAATTGATGGATGGACAGACCTTGCTACCAGCTGCAGCGAATCCCATACATCCATTTCTGTAGACCACCATCAAACTTCTTGTTCTAGAACTTAATTAAAGTACTAGCAGAGTCCATGCACTTGTCTGTTGGAAATTGTGTCTTTTCTTGTACACACACTCTCTTGACAAGCACAGTCCACGTGCAGCTCCTGTTTCATACATCTCATCATCTACTGTCTTCTAAAAAAGGGACAGACAGAGAACAATCTAACATTGCAGATGTCGGGGACGGCTGATGGTCAGCCAGCCTGCCAGGGAATAACTGTTTGTGTAGTTCCAGTGGCTACACTGCAAAGATACAAGGGTCTCTATGAAGCAGCTGGAGATGAGACCTTGGGCACAGTTCTGAGGTGCTGCTTTGATGTTGGACTCCTTGAAGCAGATCCATTTTTTAAATAATTTAACTACAAACTTAAAACTATAAAGCTGCAATAAAATAAACATTGGAAGTAGTTACATATAAATCATCTCCCCACCCTCCTGATGGACTGATTTTGGATTTGTTCCTTAGATTACTGGCACTGTCTTTATTTAAAGTTTAGAACAGTGCTGTCCATGCCCTAATTTTTTAGCTATGGCCTGTTATCTACATTAGATTGAGGTTTTTCCTCTGTTTAAATAACTGTCACTGCATTCTAGCAATAGTTACTATTCAAGGAACATTTTTGTGCTCTGATTTTCTTTCCTACCTCTTTGGTAGGTAATGAGCCAACATCGCCACTTTTGATCCATTCTGTCTGATTCTGCTTGAAGAATAAAAGCTCCCTTCTATTATAGTGGTGTTAACTCATTGTTTCTCTTTTTCAGATGACAAAGGAAACCAGTGCTCCAGCCATTTGCCAAGAACCTTTCTTTTAATGCATCGGTGGTATCTGCCTTCGACAGAGCTGGCCGGCAAGCTGCTGTCCACATATCCTTTCACAGAGTGCTGCAAGTTGGCATTATAGTGTCAAAAGCACATTGTTTTTCTGCTTGTAAAAATGTGCCAATAATTAGTGACAAACAGGGTTTAGAGGTGAATTTTTCTTCAACCTAAGAGGTGGAAGTTTGTGAGCTTCTTTATGCTCACATAAAGATTTTGTGGGCTTTTTTCATACAAACGAGAATATTGACTTTGCATTAACTTTGAATAAGTGCAAATATGAGGCCAAGATAACTTTTCAAGTGTATCACAGCAGGTTGGCCTTTGAATACTATGAATTTTCAGTCATGTCGAAGCAACTACATGTCATTTATACCTCTTATTTTAGTAATCATAAGTATTATCATATTTTCTTGCCAGCTCTGGCTAGCCAACCTTTCAGCAGAATGTTCAGAACAGAGGCATTTTTGATGGGGAGAAAAAGTGGTGGCCAGGAAATTATGTCTGTCCCCTACAATGCTGTGAAAGTGGATGAAATATAAGAGGTATAATGTGATTATCTCTAGAAGAAAATTCTGATAGTTTTTTTAATTCAGCTGGTCTAGTATCAGTCTCCAGTGAATAAAAACATTGCTGAATCAAGGCACACAATGCTTTCCTTAGCTGATGTACATATAGAGATGCCAATGGGGAGAACTGCAATGAATTCAGATTGAAAATCTGCTACTTCATGAGGTAAACACACTTCTGGTCCTCTAGCATTTTGGTTTTACAATTCTGTTGACATTACCAATGCAATTTTATTTGTGTGGGTTTTTTTTACTTGGTCTCCGTTCTACAGTGAAGAGTGAATGAATATCTGTGTGTTGAAAATAATTAAGCTGAGCCATCCAGCTTTTAAGACACTTGACTGCATTGAGCTAAAAAGTTGACGGAAAACTTGTCTGGCTCATGAGCGTGACACCGCTGAGAGGGAGACTAGTTCAGTGCCACAGAGAGGAGAGACAAATTTTGCTTCCAGGTGTAACTTTGTGTGGGAGAGGGAGATTGTCTCGGGCTGTAGGCTTCAGCTCATGCAATCCCTACACAATTTATGATGACAGGAGTATGTTAGTGATGCCGAAGTTGTTACAGGTTGGGTGTGTTCCAAACTTTGTACCAACTTCACTGACCTTGTTTCCATGGGAAAGCTTTCATGTGTTGGGCTGTTCATATGTAGGAATATTTCCCTGTAAAAGAGAAAGCATGGATTTCTTAAACAAGTGTGACATAACCTGCTTCACTCAAATGTTTTTTCCTCCTTCCTCTGGATGAAGTTATATCAGTGAGAAGAAACGTGAGGAGGTTACTGAAGGCAGGGCTGATGAAGCCTTTTTCACCCCCCTTACACAGAGGAGGAGTCTTACATGGTTTACATGTAAGCTTACATGGCTTACATCTGCTTTACACAGTTATGATGGTAGAACTGCCACTCAAATTCACATTTCCATTTTCATTGAAAAGTCTTTTCTGAGCAGACCAAGTTGTCTCACTTGGACAAGGACCGAGTGCAAGTGTTATTTGGGTGTCCTGGCAGCCTGACTCAGGACACTGTGTGTGTGCTTTTTCTACGTGTCACCTGAGACATCACTTTAGTTTTGCATTTCAATAGAATGCTGCTTTGTTGTGCTGTTATGAGTTAAGCAAAGAAAATGGAAAGATAAAGTGGGTTTTGCCACTTCACTGTCACAGATAATTACAGAAGCTGAGATAGTTCACTCTCTCTGTCTAAAGAACAGCGGATCTGAAATAAGTCCTATTTTAAAAAATGTATGTAAAATATATGCAGCCACTGAATGCTATACTTACGTCTCTGGGCATCTCTTAACTGCTGTCTGTGAATTTCAGATACTGGATTTTGGAATTTCCTGCGGAGTTTAACTTGGATCTTGGGTTGATTCGTTTGACTGAAGAGTTTCAAGAAGTAGCTAGCCAGCTCGGATATGAGGATCATATCCATCTTATTGATATCTCCAGCATGTAAGGATATCATGAGCTGCAATATCTTTGTGTCTGGAACAGCAGAATTCTAGTTCTGTACAAAATATAAAAATATTAAGGGCCATTGATCTTTAGAGAGCAAGAAAAGCACTTGCAAAATTGTCTTTAAATTTGAAGCTACTTTTTTTTTCTATAAGTTTTCATACAGAATAGCAATCAATGTAGTGGCTAACATGCAGTGTGAATCTTAGATCTTCTTGGGGAAGCTTTCTTGTCCTCTCAACAATAATCTGTTAGTTTTTGTAATATTTTCTATTGTTTAATGGGAGAGTTTTTAGCATTCACATTTGTAGTTGAATTGCATTGAAATTATTACAATTACTATTTCCTTGACAAGATGATCACCAGACATGCTTTTGCATCCCGTCTGATATTGTAGATTTTCTTTTAAAATATGCCATATACATAGTATTTGGCGGTTTCTTTTGTTCCATTGCTTCAGGAACCTGTGGACTTACAGAAAAGAAAAATAATCCTTGATGTTCTTCAAGTGTATTTTTATTCTGTATCAGAATTTTTTATGAACTGTTCTTGTATTTCCAAAGCATCTTTAATTATGGCTTCCTGTATCATGTTGTCCTTTTGCTGTGATAGAAAAACCTGCTATTATTTACCCCTCACAGTAGAGCACCCAAAACTCCTATCTTCTGTTACACTCCTGAACAGGTCTTAGAATAAATGTTTGTTATGTGTTGGATGTCACAGATCAGAAAGCTCACGGTCCTTCTGTGGTCAATTTTACATGACACGTTCCAGCTGTGGGCTACACTGACATGTACCCAAACAGAATTGAGACTTATACCTGTTCTATTGCAGTCCTTCCTATGACTGGATGAGAAGAGTTACACAGAGGAAGAAGATTTCCAAGAAAGGAAAAGCCTGCCTGCTGTTTGACCATCTGGAGCCCATTGAGCTAGCTGAACATCTCACTTTTCTGGAGCATAAATCTTTCAGGAGAATTTCTGTAAGAATCCCACAGCTTTGTCACTTGCAATTAGGAGTCTGTCTTTAAAGAGTGTTCGCATGGTTTCACATTTATGGCTTTTTTATCAGCATTTCAGTGGAGTAAATCTTTATACTCTCATAAGATATACAAAGCCATGTACTTCCTTGACCTTTTTCATGATGATTTTTGGCACTGAGGGAAATTCAGGCATAGGTGCTTCTTTTTGCAGAGGATTGTACAAGGACAAGAGGCAAAAGTGGATGAAAACTAAAGTTGAAGCTAAAACAAAGCAAATGAATAAAACATGCCAAAAGAAATGCTGATTTCTGCTGGCAAATATCCATATGAAATGTTCACATGATGTTACTGTATCAGATGGCAAATGGAAGCAGTAAGTTCTCAAGATGACAAATGAGACTTTTTTTAAATGTTTAAAAGCATGAGTGAAATCAAACTCCCAAACTAAGAAAAAATGTAATATATGAGATTTTTTTTTTTGTTTGTATCAAGAGAGGAAGGAAAAAGAGATCAATGAGGACCTGAGACCAGTCTAAATAGAATCACTTTTGATGTCACTTAATAATGTTCAAAGGTTAATTACTCTAGACTTCAAACCATGGGAAAACACCCTACTGTGATCTGTGTAATGCTAACCTTAAAGAAAGAGAGAAGGACAAGAAGAAAGGCATGGATTTCTTATTAGACTTAAGATGCATTTTAATTCCTTTGGGGATTCCAGGAAGAAAACTCAAACCTGCAAGGAATTTTCCCTCTTTTTCCTTTCTGTTTCTAGCTTGCCTGTTAATCCTTCAGCTTGAATTTTTCTATCAGAGATGATTCTGTGCAACCAATAAGAGTTAATTAACTTTGTACTACTTGTTCTCCCAAAGATATGTAATTGTAGGATATGATAAATCTGAATTCTGTCTTTGGTTTTACCTGTTTAAAAAAAATGGGGAAGAAGGAAGGGCAGTGTTAACTATAACTAAAAAAAATTTAAAATTATCTGAACACTAAAATGCTGTTTATCTGCAGCTAGGAGATCCACATCTGCTCTGTTGGAGTATAGACCCTCGTATGTTTTTCTAGCAGGCTGGTTTTGATTAGCGAAGATCAAGAAACCCGTCTTGGCTGGCATTGCTAGCAGCTCCCTACACAAGTTAAAGTTATGTCACAAGCTACTGAAAATCTCCCTCTAAGGGACAGCTGAAAAATGGTTTTCAAACATTTAGGAAATTTAATTTTTGGGATCCTATAGGGTACCATGCCTTGAGGGTGTCAAGTAAAACTACACAGAATAAAATGTGCTGAGTAAATTATGGGAAAGATGGAAGTAGCAAAAACACTCATCATGCAGGCTTCTGTATTTCCTGACACACTAACAAGTGGTAAGTTGGCATTTAAGGAAAAACTAAACCCCAAAACAACAACAAAAACTTTTAAGGAAGAGCTTTTTGACTCTGCTGACCCTGAGTCATGGTCACTTTCTAAACAAAAAGAACTTTAAAAAGGGAAAAAAAAGTATCAAAGCTTCAATTTGATCCTTCATTTGTCTGTCCTTGTACTGAAAATGCCTTTTCTGTGTTAGTTCACAGACTACCAAAGCTATGTGATCCATGGCTGCTTGGACAACAATCCTACTTTGGAGAGATCTATTGCTTTATTCAATGGCATCTCTAAATGGGTCCAGCTCATGGTTCTCAGCAAACCAACACCCCAGCAAAGGGCAGAAGTGATCACAAAGTTTATCAATGTTGCACAGGTAAGTCATGCAGATGAGTCTTTTTCTTCCAGTGTAAATCAGTAATATAAACTGAGATTGCAGTAAACAAATTCATGGATGTTCTTTGTGTTATTTCCTCAGTGAATTACCTGTTTAACATCACTGGAAGTTATTTGTTCTGGTGTGGTATGCCTGCACTTTTTAACTAGCGGACATAACTATGCAATAATTTTTCTTTGTTGTATTCCGGTTGGCAACTGTCACTATTGTGTATTTCTTTCAGAGCTGAGCTAATTAAAAAATGAAATTCTGAACCCTTCTGTTGCATGCCCTGGTTTAGTGATTTCTGCTTTAGCCATGATGGGTTGTCTCCTTTAACTTGTTTTGTGTGACGCTGAAGGGCTGCTACTTGTATTTCATTAATTTTTAATTATGCATGATGAATCTCTCCTGCAGAAGCTCCTTCATCTCCAGAACTTCAACACACTGATGGCCGTTGTGGGAGGTCTAAGCCACAGCTCCATCTCTCGCCTGAAAGAGACTCATTCCCATCTCTCTTCAGAAGTCACAAAGGTATGGTGGACTCCAGAATACAGACACACTGAGCTGAATGTCACCTCTTTGAGGTCTGATGGGTTCTGCAGTGCAGGTGTCTCACCAGCACAATACTTGGATCATGGCAGGGCATCCTGAAAGGCACTTGGTTGCATTCCTCTCAGTGGAGCAGGATAAGCTCACAGAGATCCTCTGCTTGGTTGCCTGTGCCAGAGAGGAAATTAACACTGTCGACACCCTGACAAGAGTTGTGCTCATTTAAAACAGATTAAGGAAATGCTATGAATGCTTTCACAGAGACTTGCTTCTCTGGCTATTTGTAGGACTGGAACGAAATGACAGAGCTGGTCTCTTCCAATGGAAACTACTGCAACTACCGCAAGGCTTTTGCTGACTGTGTTGGCTTCAAAATTCCTATTTTAGGAGTCCATTTGAAAGACTTGATTGCTGTCCATGTCATTTTTCCTGATTGGATAGATGAGAACAAAGTTAACATAGTGAAAATGCAGCAGCTTTCCATCACCCTGAGTGAACTGGTTTCCCTGCAAACTGCTTCTCATCATTTAGAACCTAATTTGGATTTAATTAACCTACTAACCGTAAGTATTGAGCATGTTTCAATTCACTTCTGTGATTCAAATGTTTAGTGTGAGTAGGAAGAATCATATCTATACAGTTAAGTGCTTATTGTTAACCCAGTTATGAAAAAGAAAAGGGAAAGAATACAGAAAAGAAACAAGTTCACATGAGGTGTTAGGAAAGCCAAAGCGAGTTTTACTACTGTAGTATGTGGTGGCTGGAAGCAGCAACAGGATTGTTACAAATTGCCTATTTTAAGAATGACAGGTGAATGGCTGTATTTGTGTCAGGAGAAGTAAAAACTCAGTTCTGACTACTTAGAATGGAGGCTTTTGTCTCCTGTGGAAGTATTGGGTGACATGCTGGCATGGACACACAAGGGAAATTCCAGCTTGAGCATCACTCCATTCTTGCTCCCCTGTGCTTTCCATGTGACACAGTACCCTTCCTATCCAGTAAATGAAAATGTGATGGATTTATACTAGGACTGATCAGGCACAGAACCTTACACTAAGGAAGCTGACAAATAGGAGCCTGATCTTGGAGCTACCAAGCTGGTGTGCATGTGTACCTATGGCTTCATTGTAATGAGGACTGGGAAAGTTTGGGGGGAAAATAAAACCTTCTTCAGTTGTGCCTTGTATGGGACAGTCTGGGAAAAAGGCTTAATCCTGGTTAGTGGGACAGGCAAGAGAAGGCACCAGCTGTTGGCCACTTCAACACTCCTTTAACTTAAATTTTGAACTATAAAGACAGATATTTATTATCTTGTTTTTGTTTTGTAGGGACTGAGAGTTGCTTTCTCATTACACTCTTTGCCTTCCTGGTCATTTCTTACAAGCTTGGCTTTGAATAGGGGGAAGTGGAACCTCAGGCTTTAGAGAACTGAGCAATAAAAAAGTGAGTCCAAAAGGGTAGAAATTAGACACTGTGAAGTGAGAGATGGAAGCTGAACTACTGCTACCACTTTCATTAGCTGTTTTCTCTTCTTGGTGACAGTCTGTTTTCCAAAAGGAGCAGAAAGCTTAAGATTTTTCTAAGACCTTCATATATTCATCATTGTATCAGCCTGAGCTCATATAGCATCTGTTTTTCCTTTTTAAACAAAAAAAAAATTCCTTTTTTTTTCCCAGCAAAATGACAGGGATTTTATTTATATTCTTATATTTATTTCAGTGTATTTCATTTACCAGGAGAAGTAATTGAGTACATGATGGGTACTTTCTCACTTGTGATATGTTATGAATGAATGCATTAGTATAACTCTGCTGACTTTGTTACAGTTGAGCCAATCTGATTGTAAAAAATGAAGTTGCATTCTGCAATGTGGATTCCACACCTGACCAAGGGTTACAAATAACTTCTGTTTTTTTTCACCTGTTAGTATAACTCTATGGTAGTAACTTTATGTAATGGTGGGGACAGCCCATCTAGGCCTGGGTGCCTAGGCAGACAGGTGTAGGTATCCTAGAACCTTTCCAGGGTAATTCTGTCTTCATATTAATCACTGGAAGTGTAGCTGTGGATCAAGTACATTTGCTAGTGTGGGATTTTTGATTTAAAATGGTGACTTCTGGAATGGGTAAAACCAACAAATTTCTACAGAAAGTTCCTGGACCAGAATTTTGGTACATACCATAATATGAATATTCTCATCTTTCTTCCAGTATGTACATTTTGTCCTCATCTGTGTATATGAATACAATATTTTTTGGTTTTTAACACTAGTCTCTTTAACAGGAATAACAGAATCGTATTTTAGATAAAATGTTTCCATCTTTTTTTAATAAGAGTTTTAAATTATTGGCTGGGTTCAGAGAAAGAAGAGAAGGCTTGCAACCCAAAGCTGACAAGAATGACAACTAAAACCAGTTGACCTTGCTATGTGCAAATGGTCTTTTAACAGATTTAGCCTCCCCTGCTGCCTAAGTCATCTTCAGTTTTGAGAGCATGAGGAATTAACCATTCCTTTTTTTACTAGGTCTTATCTCTCTAATGTCAACTGTAAACATTTTTCCCATCTTTACCTTATTTAAAGAAACTCCCTTTCAAGCATAGCAAATGTATATAAATGTGTGGGATGCTTTTCAATTGTGTGTGAATCAGCTGACCCAACTGTTTCTTCACTTCTGCTGTTTTCCTATTGAGCAGCTTCTGTCTGGACAAGCTTTTAATGGATGTCTTGTCCTGATAAGCAATGTGTAAATCTCTTGCCTGGCCTCCCTCCCTTGCAGTGTTGCCTTTTGTACCCCACTCGGCAAGTGTTAAGAGCCTGGCCTGTCCTTGCTTGACAAATAAATCACTGGGTGCTGGCTGGCTAGTCCAACAACTTGCACAAAAAGATAAAATGGATATTTCATGGGCATGTGGGAATATGGTCTGGTTTTTCTCTTCATCAGTAGTAGAGTCCTGTTTGCTCCAAGGGAGCTGATACCTTTCAAGTGCCTTGGAAATGGTGATGTTTGGGGAGATTTTGATAAGAGCTATGAAGTGAGAGCTTGGCTTGATAGCCTGAGTGACAGGTGGGTAGTAAACTTCAGGCCATCTGCTCAAGGGGCTTACAGGCATTTTTAAGATGCTATTGTGAGTATAGACCAAAAGCGCTCATGGGGAACAAGAGGTCTGTGGTTTCTGCTGAATGATCAACAGTTTGGAAAGCTGGTCTTCTCTTGCCTTAAATGTCTGCACACAAACTTAAAAGTCAGTACCACTCCCTGGAATCCAAAATGTGGAACTCAGAAGTAGTGAAAGAGGACCTAAGTATGAGCTTGGCAGTACAGCAGCAGAACAACATCTCTAAAGGCATTTTTGCCATTAGAAAACTTATATTTGGTAAGGATGCTTAAGGAATTTTCTTACCTGCTGTGCAGTACTTCCACACTCTTTTTTTTTTCCACAATGTGAGTAAAAAGCCTGTGGGTAAGTATTTCATCACTTTCTGTGGATTGCGAGTGGGTCTCAGTTTCTCAGCTAGACCACAGGATATTTATATGAACTGTGTTAGAACCTATTTGGTGCCGCCATTTTTCCCTCGCTATTTTTAGTTCTCAGCATCTGTTTATCTAACCTGTTCTGAGACTATATGCAAAAAACTGGAAAGTCCCAGTTATTTGTACAGTCTAGCAAAGAGAATGAGAACTACCTAAACAATCAAATTGAAAGTCACCCTCCCTAACTTGTGTTCAGTAAGTTCCACTTAGGAAAAAAAAGTAAGCCATGTGTTTCTGATCACTCCCCTACCCTTCTCAATCCCCTTCCAAATTGCTCAGACAAAAACATAGGACAGCAATGACAATCAAATTAGAATAGAAACTGCCACTCACTGTAAAGATTATTCTAGGAAAACTCTTATTACACTTTATTTGTTAGAGCAAAACTGTAAATAAAATATAAAAGGAATGCTTATCTAAATGCATGGTCATCATGCTTGTAATTTTTGTGCTTGTGTATGAAACTTCTGAAGCAGACAATACTTTGTCTACTCTGTGCTTACACATTGTGCCTAATGAACTTCAACCACTGCTTAAGATAAGGTCACACAGTTCAGGGAGAGAGAGATACAAGCTTGCTTAATAAATACGAATACATTTCCACTCCCAAATCCCCACTGCTGAGAAAACTGTGCTCTTTCATAGGAGCCAGATAACACCTTTGGAACTACCAATTCTGCTCTCACTCCCAGTCTGACCTGATAATATCATGCACTCCAAGTCCTGCTTATTTTAAGCCACCAAGGAACCTCAGAATAGAGTCACTGAATATCTCACCACATGAACAATATTTATTACAGCACTTATTCCATGCTGTCCCTCGGGAAGGCCCTTACCTAACCCTATGACAGCAGCATGCTGTAAAGGAATCTGCAGAATGCACAGCCTTTCACTGTGCCCATAAGCAAATTACAAAGTGCAAAAATCAGCAGTGCTTCAGCTAGACAAAATGGATAATGTAATCTCCAGACTGCTCTAAAGCCATGTGTTTGCTTTGGGAATCTATCTGGGGAAAGGGCACAAATTCTCTCTTACTCATTGCACAAAATTCTGCCTAAAAGCAGAGGGTTCTGCAGTAGGTATCACTGGTCCTGCTTGTTGCTTACTTGGCGCTTCAGATTCTCTAAAAATATCCTTCTGTCATAGTCATTTACTCAGTAGTAATTCTATCTGTCTGCTCAGGAGCATCCTTTTAACTCAATCTTCGCTTAACTGGGGATTTGCAAGGTGGATGATAATTTCAAATCATGTTAATTCTCCAAAGCCAATTAATGTAGGAACATGATCACAGGAAACATGCAATGTTTGTTTCCTCTCATTGCAAAACATCAGCTACAGTGTTGATTTACTTTTCTCCTTCATCACTCCAAAAGAGGAGGAATTTATGCATCAGTGCAAGACCCCAGCTGCCAAAGTAAAAACAAACAAATTCATTCTACTTTAAGCATATTTATGTACCTTCTTTTTTCTTAATAAATCCTCTAGGGAAAGGAATGAGAACATAAAAGAAAAATCTTTCATTTATCTAGTAACAGCTGAAAGACAATTTGCCTTACTTGCTGAGAGGTGATGAGCCTCTCATGCAGGAGCCTCTCATCATCCTGCTCATGGCAGGAATGGAGATTAAAGATGCATTCATATTCAACCAGGTCTCATAAATATTACTGTTTCCCCCTCTTTCTTACATGTAGCTATCCCTGGACCTCTACCACACTGAAGATGATATCTACAAGCTCTCGCTGGTGCTAGAACCAAGGAACTCCAAATCTGTACGTCACCTTTTACTGCATTTGAACATATTGCTTATTTTGTCTGCATGCAGTTGATTAAATTTTTAGATGAGAGTTACTGTGTTTCCTTATTCATATGGACATAAAGGACTGCAAGTCCTGGCAAACAATGTTCTGCTTTAGATACATATCCTTTGTAAGTTTATATCAATTATTTATTGCGTGACCCTTAGCCAATTTTCTGGATGCTGGTGCAGTTTCGTAAAACAACACTGAATTAAAAGATTTGTTTAAGGCAAGGCAAATAATTATTGTAGTATTTTAAAACTGTTTGTTTAGTTGTAATTGTCTGTATCTTGGGCTCTCAAGCAATGTTTAAAGAGATGAGAATAGGTATTACTCTTTATTTGGTTATGTGCAATTAAAGATAATGCTACATTCATGCATTTTTATTTATTTTTTGAAAGAGTATGAAGATAAATCTCGTAATTAATAATTGACTTTAACTTAAAGTATTACTCTTTCTTCTGCTTCCAAAGGCTGGGGACTCAGCTTTCCTCTGAGCATTTCTTCAGTGTATTAACATTCTTATCACCTTTCATATCCAGCCTGTGATGCTCTCAGGCTGGGCCCGCTCAAGTCTGCCACCAGCAGAAGCTGAGGGTGGCTGGAAATGCTTCTCAGTGTGTGAGAGCAGAGTCCAGGAGTGTGAGATGATGCATTCCACTGCTTTTTAAAGTTTTGAAACATTCTTAAAAGCAAGCAAGGAAGCAGAACTCTTTAATTTCCAAGTATAAGGCTTCTCTGGGGTTTAAAATAGTTCATCATTCTTGGAGACCAGTTTGAGTACTGGTCATGTGTGCGTGCTGTGTATACCACATGTGTGTGTGCTCCCAACGGTGTATGATGAGCAGTGATAAGGAAAGTATGAATATTTCCACAGCCAACAGTAGCTCAGCTGGAACATTTGAAATTTCGTTACTGAGTCTCCAGTAATCCAGAGCTGGACATGATTTGACCACAACAGTTGCTGTTTATTTCAGTCATTCTGGGTCCCTCATGCTCTCATTACTGCCAGCAAAGCTGAAATGTTACAGCCCTATGCTGTGGAAGGACTAATGGGCTGCTACTGTAAATGAAGAAAATTATCACTTTGCTGCTTTGATCTCCAACCTGAGCTTTAAGCAGGACAAAAGCAATATAAACAGCGCTGTGAACTTTAACAGTACCCAGCAATTGTGGAAGACTTCTGCATAAGGATCAATGAATAACCAGTGACATTGAGCTGTTGCAGCACCCTGATGGGTAAAAAGCTGCAGCTGAATCGACAGAAGCCGGACTATTTGAAGCTTACTCCTCTTTGATGGAGTGCCAAAGCACACAAGCTGTATTAGAAGGGGAAAGAATTTGTAGATCTTTTGTACATGGAAAAATTTGTCAAAGGCAATGTGACAGCACAGTTATATCATTACAGCTGCTCCTCGATGTATTGTTATAGGGGTACCACTCCCATGCAGGTGCACTAGGCAGGAAATGCCTCATGCTGCTGCAATCATTTTGAGGCAGAAGTGGAGCTGATCTGTTAGCATGTGAGTCTGCTGTCAATGGGGACTTGAGCAAGACTTTCCTTCTGCTAAAACTGGGAGGAGATTCTTCAGTAGGCATAGCAGCCTGAAAAAACACTGAAGAATGACCACCAGCTGTAGTATAGCACCTCCTCATCAAGGTATCCTGCTCTTCTACACCCATTAGTGATCTTCTTGTTGGGAGTTTTTACTAATACAGGTATTGTCTAAAAGACAGCTCTGCCTGGTGCAATTTTGCCACTGATGATGCACTTAAAAAATTTTTTTTGTTTTTCAGTAGAATTCATTTAAATGCCAAAACACACAGAAGTTTTCAAACATCTGAAAATGCTTTTCAGTCTACACTACCATTATCCCTGGTAAAATAAATGGGACATACAGTCTGAATCACAAACTGCATGACCAGATACAGTGTTTTGGAACGTTTAATGAATTCAGCTTGGTAGTCTCTGGACAACTGGTTAGCCCCTGTCCTCATAGGCTGCGTTTCAAATACATAAATAAAATTGTGGTTGTTCATTTGAGTTTATGAGTGAAACAGAAGGAACCAATATTTCCCTCTGGCTAGTGGGCAGTAACATCTCATTTTCATTGCAACTTGTCAAAAAACCATAAAAATTTAATGAAGCTTCATATAAAATAGCCCAGAAAAACGAGAAAGGCTCCAGATCCAGTCTCTTTCTGCCACTGTGCACTCAGCCCAGCAGGTGTTAAAAGCTCTCTGTGCGGTCTGGTTAGTCTAGCACCACACTGACACTTTTAATACAAGTGTTTTGAGTCAGTGCTTTTGGCAGATAGAGCTGGATGTCCAGGTTCACTGTATTTCTTATTGAAATTTAATTCTGTTGATATAGGGATATTTTCCTCCCAAACTCACTTGTGCACATTTGTAAGGGTCAAAATCTATTGAGGCACTGCTAAAAGCTCTTCTAACAATTAAAAAAGGAAAAGCCAAATTAGTAAAGCAGCCCACTAACAAATCCTTTTCTTCTTTGCCAACCAAACACAGTAAAATATGAACCTATATCCATTTCTCATCTCAATGTCAAAGTCTACAATGCCATTGTTATATACGATGATAAGTGTAACAACTTTACATGTTTGAATTTTCTCCCTTTCAATTCACTCCAGTTTAGAGTGAGACAGACAAGACCCACATTCTTTGCTCATCAGCCACCACAGGGCCCTTCTGAGTCTGTGGACCGTCTCCCTTCTGATCCAAAACATGCTGGTTTTTTTCTGCTTGACACTGCTTCACCTCTTAGATGGCCTTGCTGGTGGCAGGGAAAGGCTTAGTATGCCTTGCAGCGTTTCTTATGCTAACTGGTGTTTTTTGAATCCTTACCTGAAACTGTGTTCAGGTTTGTCCTGTATTTTCTACTTGAAGAATCTGAGCTGCATTCCAGAGCTGCTCCCAAAGCACTGTAGTGGTGTGGAGAGAGTCAGGCTGTGAGCTCTGTGCATCCATTGAGCTGTCAGCTAAGCACATTTTTACAGCACGGGTACTCCAGTAGTTTGTGGTTGTAGCTCTGACTTTTCAAGCTGCTTTTAACGTGAAACTCAATTTCTTAATTCAGATTTGAAAATCCTTGTGTTCTGATTCATCTCTCAGCAGCCTACCTCCCCAACCACCCCCAACAAGCCAGTAGTGCCACTAGAGTGGGCATCTGGAGTGGTACCAAAACCTGATCCTACAGTCATTAACAAGCACATACGGAAACTGGTGGATGTAAGTATTTGGAATATTATACTGCTGTAAGAGAATGATCATAATGATTGTTATTGTAATTAATTTCAAGCTTATAATGAGATTGTTATGGTTGGGGTGAATTTCAGACATATAATAATAAATTTGAGCCATTACTGATACGTTCAGAAATGTTTATTTTATTACTGCAATCAGCAATGGGATTAGTAAGCTGATTTCTTGGTGCAAAGGAGCAGACTCTCAGGAGCACCCAAAAACTGGCTGCTGTTTAATTGGTTTGTCTAGCAAATATAAATTCAGAGGGCAAAGTTCAGGTTTTTCAGCTCTAGCCACATAGTTCATGTCTGGTAACAGACAGCTGAAAAAAAGCTACTTGGAAACCAGATCACACACATTAATAGGCCCAATGAACTTTTCTGGAAACTCTATTTCTGCTTTTCAACTTGCTGTTATTTTGCTCTCCAGAGCATGTTACATATGGTAAAGGTGGCACCTTTCATATCCAGCACCTTTAAAAATGTGGACACAAGGTCATGCAGAATTATAGCTGGGACCTTCTAGCTTCATTTTGGAAGGTGATGTGTTGTGCTAGGTAATGTAAACGAAACTAAACACCTCCAGATTCCTTTGGAGAGACTGAATATTTTGTTCTGCTTTCTACAAAATAGTAAGTAAGTCTGGGAGGAACTATTAAATTCTGAGCTTGTCTGTGCTACAGATCATTAATTTGGGTTATGTTGTAAAGATAACCTCAAACAAGTCTTCAGTTCTCCCACTCAGACTTCAAATATATCTTGTAGTTTATTTTTTGTACATGCCCCTTTTTTTTTAAAGTTTCATTTTTCTTTTAATGTGGGATGCCAGAAGTGCACATGATGTTCCTGAATTGCTTTTGTTAGTGCCATATGTGTTGATATAAATGACTCCACGTCCAAACCTCTCTTTGATAGCTTGTTTAAATAGGAAGTCTGTCACAGCTCCTTAATCTTTCCAGAATGTGCTGGGTGGGGGTTATGTTTGTTCCTATGGTTGAGGGAGTTGCAGTCCCCCATTCTGCAATTTTGGCCTTGTTCAGGACATATGATGTAGAGCTTGACAGGATTAAGATATGATTTGAATCTTTTATGGATACAGCTTACTAAAAGGCTCACACCACTCTGTGCAGCTGTTTTCACTTTGCCAATATTTGTTTGCTAACTGCTTTGAGTTGTGCTTTTAGGCATTGTTTTAGTTACAAAAATGTTGAATACTACTTGGGTTTGCATTTTGGGTCCTTCTTTGTGATGTCTTTTTGAGATCTGCCAGTCATTGGTCACAGTCATTTGGTAGAAATGGGTTTCATTGGGTTCTTGTTAACAAAAGGACAATACAGATACCTTTCAGGGGTCTCAGTATATTAATTTAACATCTATATCACAAAATTTTAATCTAATGAAGCTGGAATGGGTAAAACCAATGCCGTCCATACTTCACTATGTGCCTCTCAGATAGTCATGTTGACTTTGACACTTGTGTTTTTCCCATCAACATCACATGTGGCTTTAACACCCCTTGTGCATCTCTGCAAACAGAAAGACAGAATGTAGTAACTCCTTAGAGCTTAGGAGGGCACCCGTCACTGTATTGGACCTTTTAAATCTGATCCCATGTCTGTTTTTACTTAGTGGTGGGTTGGGGTGGGTTGATGGAAGGGAAAGGTTGTTAGACACAAAGTGCTCATGATCAGGATGTCAAAATATTAGTAAACAAATTATATTGAAACAGTACTGTGGCAGAGTAGAGGTGACCAGCTAAAAGAGAAGTGAAGCCAAAAGCATCTGAAATACTCATGGGAAGACTGCTATTGTTTTTGGGGTTTTGGTTTTTGGGTGGTTTTTTTGTTGTTGTTGTTTTTTGTTTGGTTTGGTTTTGTTTGTTTGTTGGCTTGTTTTTGTGGGGCTTTTTTGCATGATTAAAAACTATACCTAATGAAGCAAAGGGAAGATGTTGTCACATGGGGCAGAACTTTAGTGACATTTCCAAAAAGAAGAAAAGTAAAGAAAGAATAATTATGTGTGAAGAGGTGTGGATGATCATCACTAGATTAATGCTAATGTCAACTTTTCTTAGAAAACTAGCCATTTTCAATAATATGCATATTGAAATACCAAGTGAAAATAAAAGGAATAAAACAGATGCAGCAGAGCATTTGAAAAGCTGAATAGAACATTAAGTTAAATGTAATTATAATGTTGAAGAGGCTGGTATAGATGCAGGATAGGCTAGATAACAGTACAATAACTATTTTTTTCCCCAGTCTGTCTTTAGGAACTACGATCATGACCATGACGGTTATATTTCTCAGGAAGACTTTGAAAGTATAGCTGCCAACTTCCCCTTTTTGGACTCCTTCTGTGTGCTGGACAAAGACCAGTAAGCTTGGAGATTTCTTTGTGGTGTTTTTTTTCTTTTCCTCAATTTAAAAATTCAGAAAATACAAATATTGAAGAAACAGCATCTCCCAAGTTTTATGTATCTGACAAGATTACCAAAGGCTGAATTCTGTTATCATTTAAATTCTTATACTGTAGTCAGTTCTTTAAGTCCACCCAGGCTGGAGTCCTGTTTTACCTGGTACTTTAAAAATCATTTATGAATAGCTTAATGAGGGATTCCTGCTGGGACTGAGTCAAAACTCTAGAGTACTGTGAAATTACAGTGGAGATGCTCTATCCAGACCAGGCATCAGACTGATGAAACAAATAAGTTGTGCACAGCATAGGGAAAATGCATGTATGTAGCAGAGAGGCAGTAACAAATATTCTAGAATGTATATGTAACATTGATTTCCTGGCCTGTTGGGCTTGATGATTCTTGTAGTCTTGAATCCCTTTGGATTTGAAGGCTGGTGGTCAGCCAGTGGCATAACCACTGGTTCTGTGTAAGCAGTAAGTTCCTTCATTTGATAGCCTGGTCTGTGCTCTGGTACCATTAACAGGTGAGATAATAAGGTTCGACAGCAAGTTCAGTGTTACTGTTTAAAGGAAGATAAGAACCACAAAGGCTCTAAGGGTTTTTTCCTTCCAGGGCTGTTGCAGTTCTTTTAAAGGATGTGCTTTGTGTTCTGCATACTTTCTGCAATGAGGAAATTGTGAATTTTTCAGTGCCATGAGCAGTGACAAATCTACTCTACTGTTTGTGTCCCTAACAGAGATGGTCTTATAAGCAAAGAAGAAATGATGGCTTACTTTCTGAGAGCTAAATCACAGTTTCAGTGTAAAATGGGACCAGGGTTTATTCATAATTTTCAGGAAATGACCTACCTTAAACCAACTTTCTGCGAGCACTGTGCAGGATTTGTAAGTATGATTTTAATAATAGCATGCCTTAAAAACAACTTTTACCCTTTAATGTATATGGGATGAAACTGGCTCCATACATTGCTAAAGTCTCTTGGCCAAATAATGTCTCATGGCATTCAGAAGCACTAAACATTTACTCATGTTGTGGCTGTGCTATCCAGTTTTGATTTAGTGGTTTCTGAAAACTGGCATTTGTAAGAATTTGGGTGGGGGGAGGGCAAAATAAAACTACATTAGCTAAAGGATATTAGAGACAATGTGAATGGTTTTACTTGGTTTATCTTGAGTTCTTTAATTTGGCTTTATTTCCCATGTAAACAAGCTCGAGAGAAAATAGATGTCTGGAACAGAGGATGTAGATGAGGCAAAAACCATTCTTTCTCAGGAAATTGCACATGGCAACATAGATATGTTTGTAAATCTCTGAATGGCTGTAACAGCCCTAATTTTTGCTCTATTGAATTAACAGATCTTCTAATTTGGTAAAGAAATCAAAAGTGCTTCCAGGAGTTCTGTACAATAAGAACTTTCAGAACTTATTAGTTGGGGTTTTTTTAAATTTGCTTTTTCTCTTAGCCATAACTTACTAGATGTCACTTATTAGAGTGCTCTCTACATATCTGGGAAAGGATTGGTTTTGTGGACATTGTGCTGCTTATAAACCTCTAAGTTTCCCACTTCAAACCAAATATATTAAGGAATATAGAACTACTATGATATAAAAGTTACTTTAATGGACACAGTGGGCTGAAATCACATGTCCACATTTAGACAGCTAAAGCAGTTAGGGCAGGGGGCCATGTCCTCTGTTTGCATGTCGCTCACATAACAGGCTGTAAACTCAGACCCTGTCCCTGCTCTCCAGAACGGATCTGCCTCTGCATTCGGGGTAACTTTATTCCATGAGCTTTTCCACTAAGCAATATTTCTTCACGGTTGAAAGTAGCAGTAACAGCACTGCCAAGCACAAAAATGTGCCCTCTTTCAGACCAGCTCTGGTGTTACTGCTCTAGTCCATGCTCCCATCTTCCACTCACTTCTTTTGAGACCTGTCAGCTCTGTTCAGATGCTTGGAGTTCCTATCGCAGCCTCTGCCGCTGATTAACGCCGTGGGGAAGAAGGAATTCCAGCTCTTTCTGCTCGAGCTGCACGAGCTTAGGAGGTGCCATGGCCACTGCTGATGCAGGAGCATGCTGGTGCTCTCGAGCTGACAGCTCCAGCAGAGCCAGGGGCAGGGACAGCCACCAGCCACAGCCTATTGTTCCAGGCTGCCTTGGGAAGGCGTCATTACGTTCGTGACACTCAGTGCATGTTTGGAAGGCTTCCACAGCAAAGCAAAGCCCGAGGACTGCCCTGAAACATCCTCTGCAGCAGATATTTTTCTCCTGCATCAATTTTCGAATTGGCCATTGTTAGATTTTTCATGTCTCCCTGATTACATCCAGTGCAAGAACACAAATGAGTAAGGGGTTGTACAGGAAATGGAAATAGAGTCATTTTCCTGTCAACTTACTGAAATTATTGGCATTGTTCTGTGGATGAGTTGGACTGATAGGACAGGAACCAACTATAGAATCTGCTGCATATTTGTTCTGCATTTCACTGCTACTTATCCACGGGTGGAAACCTCATTTCAAACTGATGCACTGATTCACAGTCAAAATAATGTGCACTGACCATGCAGCAGGATGAATTGACATGACAGTACAATGCACACAGTTATTAAAACGATACAAACTTTGAAGGTCAAGCTCAAACCCAATGCCATTAAGCAGCACAAAGTTGATACGCCCATGGCCAGTCACAGTTCCATCCCGCAGCTTGAGTTGCACCACGTGGCAGGGTAGGTGACCGGCCCTCCTGCTGAGCTTTGTAATCTGAATTTGCACAGATCCTCTTACCTTGGAGCTGGCTCAAGCCAGCTTTGCAGCAAAGCTGTGTCAGACACATTCAAAGCTTTAGGTCAGAATTCATGACATGACACTTCAGCTAAGCTTTCACTGTGGTGTGTAACCACAAGAGTGGTGCCAAATTTAAGTAGGAGGAAGGTACAGAGATAAGAAGGTGAGGAGTGAGGAGAAAGGTCTTCAGTGGGAACAGATTAGAGCTTAAATGAAAAAAGTAACAATCCATGTCTCTTACAGTGATCCTGTAAAAGAGATCTGGGAAAATATGTCATTGCTGCCCTTTCAAGAGGGACTGGGTGCTCCGCTGTCGCTGCCTGAGCAGAGCAATTGTGTTCACTGTGCACATACAGCACTAGCAAGAAAAGAATAAGCAGCAGGCCTTCTATGGACCCAACTTCCACTGTTGTCCTTCCTGTTCTTTTGTTCACCATTCTTCTACCTAATCTAACCTATTTTTGCTCTCTCTAGACCCCCGTTTTTCCTTGCTATTTCTTTTGTGGAGTGTATGGGATATTTTTTTCACTCAGAATCTTTCCATTCTGCTTATTTTACTCTTTCCTTTGTATTCTGAATGTTCTCCATCTCTTCCTTTTGAACATTTCTTTAATGACCCCCTGCCCTCTCTCTGTTAATGGATACTTACAAATCTGTTGAGGAGCCACATGCAGTTTCATCTGCCTGGATATGCTCACCTTCCCTGGTGAATAAATAAGTTCAGGATAAATAAACACCGGAGTCCCCAGTCTTTTCCCTTTTATGCTAGAGTTAGAAAAATTGCCCCTTTCTCTCACTGCCTCTCAGAGTGGAGATGCTTGTTTTTATAAAGCCGTGGTTGTAGTTACAATGCTTCTGAGTACATAGGAAACAATTTGTTAAGGAGTTTCCCTGTTTCCAAGCAATCCTGCTCATGTGGCAGTGAAAGCTTCCCAAAAGTGAGACCACACACACTGGCCCTTGGAAGTTTAGCATTTGGGAGTTACAAGTGTATGTGAACAAGAACAGTTTCTGAGGGAAGGCAGAGATGGAATTTAGTGGCTTTTCTGCCTGTTTCATTCTTTGACTGGTTTGGTTTGGTTTGGTTTGGTTTGGTTTGGTTTTTTTTTAAAGTGGGAAAAGGCAGGTGCATAAATCAGATTGCTATGGCTAGATGTGCTGGAAACCAGTATGGGATCCAAGAACTTGGTTTTTATCCCCAGTGGTGTTTTCTTCTGCTGTGTTTGAACATTATGGGTCACTGGTTTATCTGGAGAATGAACATACACTGGAAATTCTCCTGCAGATAACATTAAGGGAGCCTAGGTGCAGAGAACATGCTCTGCTGTTTTTACTAAGCTGGATATGATGGCAATTTTTTACCCATTCCTGGAAGCAAATGTCATCTGTGTCTCTCCTTCTCTAATAGTCCCATTACTACTAGTAAGCGGGAGAAGTAAGGGAGAAGCCACACAAGTCTTATCACAGTTAGAGGGGGAGGTCTGCCTGACAGGAAGGGTGTTAAGAGCAGTTGTATCCTGTTTGTGCTTTTGTAGCCATTGGTACTTCCTCATTGTGACCTTGTTTTCCTTCCAGCTTTCTTTTCTGATTCCTTGACGTTCTTTTGTCTTTTTTTGCAGCTGTGGGGTATAATCAAACAAGGCTACAAATGCAAAGGTAAATAAATGTTACATGGATTTTTTTCAAGCTATGGGTGGTGGGTTTTAGTACAAGTCAGTCAACCATACCTTTAACTAAAATATCCTATGTTCAAACAGATCTTGCATCTGCATTTGGTGTTGTCCATGAGCTGTGACTGCTGGTACACTATTAAGTCTCACTGCATTAGAGAAAATACCACCTAGTAGGAACACACAGATTCTGTGAGATAAAGTCCAAAGCAGCCCCTAACTCCATGAGCTGTCACTTTCTAGCAGTAAAGACCTTGCATCTTGGAAAACCAAGAGTTCTCATCTTAACACTGAGACATCCTGAAATATATCCCCTGAGACTCAGGTCAGGAAAAAATCTGCTGGCAACACTGTTTGTCATGTACATCCATGTGCCTGTAATGAAACACATTAGCCTTGCAATTTAATAATGACTGAGCTAGAAATAAAGAAATATTTAATTCCTAGGCTGCCCAGCAGATCTGATTGCAAGATCATCTCTAGACATTCAACTTACAAAAAATCCTAGAGCTCTTACATCCCTCTCCTTTGGCGTCATATATAAAATATTTAATTTCTTATGAAGTACTTGCCCTATATTAAGCAGGTCAGACCAAAAGGGACATTGTACTGGTCCTCGTTGGTTTTAAAATCCTGGACCTATTTATTTCTCAAGCAGCCCAGCTCTGGTTGAAGGGCACTGTTGATTTTCACAGCTGTAGCTACATCTCAGTTATTCACAGGGGAACATTCACATATATACTCTTTTCCCTTAGTCTTATGCTAACTCCAAGGAGAAGGATAAAGAATTCACAGTATTGTTTTTTAGGATACACTGTATTACTCTCTCTCTCCACCCACAAACCTCTCTTCCTCAGAAACGGATGGGGGAAATGTCCATGGCTAAATCAACATACGTAATTCAGGTGTTGCTGACTACTGTAATCTCAGAAGCTTTGAAAGGGCTTGTTACAGCCCATAGTTTTACTGCTAGGATGAGGGAAGGAAGGTAAGGTTTTGTCACACCAGCCTGTAAACTCAATTTGAGATCTGAAAGTTGAGCTTCTGTCCTGCATCACTGCCTGTAGCAGCGGCCCTGTGGAGACTGAGCAAAAGTGGTTCTGTAAAGTCAAAGTTACTGGCAATGAACCATGGAAGTAAGAGAGCAGAGCTGCTCGCTCAGGTCTTACAGTGGTCAACAAGTGTGAGGTGCCTGCCTTTTGTTGAGGCAGCCACCAGCTGCTCTGTGCTCCAGCGTCACTGGAGTGTGACACCCATCAGGGATGAACTCTGCCTCTGAGCACAGAGCTGTCATCTTCTGTTTGAACCTCTGACACCGTGGTCTGCCACAGCAGGGGGAAGGAGGGAGGGAGGGAGGGCGTCCCTCCTTTCAGGCCTGCTGCTTACCCCAGCTGCATGTGGTCTCTCTCCACTTCAAGAGAGATCTTTGCTGTATCTGAGGGGGCGTGGTACCTTTGAGGTAGAGAAAACCAGAGCTGGGCATGTACTGCTGTAGTAGTCACATGAACAGGGTGTGGCAGAAACCAGAACTCCCGCCCATCATGCCGGAGCTGCTGCCCTGAGCAGAGCGGTTCTTACAGCAGACTTATAAATGCAGCACCTTGGCAATCTCGCCTAGAACGAAGTGCTGGGCTATGGAGTAGCAACAGAGAAACAAGGGAGATGGGGATTTTCAAACAATGGAAAAGGACACAGGAGAGAGAGATTGTGTTTGGGGCACATCCTCCACCCTTCAGCTCTGTCTTGTAGATAATACCTGTACTCCAGCCACACTTCAGATAAATGCACCTAGTGATGCAAATCCCAGCAGAGGCTTGGCCAGGTACTCAGCAAGTCTCATGTGGGTGGATGATACACTTCCACAGAGCTCATTCACGTGCTGATGTTACTTACTGAGCTTCTTGGACTAGTTTTAACCTACAGTAGTCTACACTGACTTCCAGCAGTCCTTCCAGAGGCTTAGGGTGTGGATGCTCTGGTGTCTTGTAACCAAACATGTTCACTATAATGGGCCCTACTGGGTCAAATAAAACCTGGCCAAATAAATAACCCTCCCTCTTGGGAGGACTCATGCAGAAGTTTTATGCATGGCATACACAGGATTGAATCAGTTATTCCCCATTTCTTCCTTGAGACAATTTCGTGATTAAAATATGTTCTGTCTTCTCCTCTGCTGTCATTTTTCTATTAATGGCTGTCATGGAAATAATCCATTTTTTTGTAATGCCCTTCACACCAAATTATCCATTTCTGTAACTCCCTTCACACCTTCTGTCAAACTATTTGTTTCTTCAAAGTCCTTTCTTGGTATCTGCCTGCTAATAGCCCTTAGGGATTACCAGACAGTTGTGGCTTTCCATTTGGTGACTTGACAATTCCTTTCTTTACAGATTGTGGTGCCAACTGTCACAAGCAATGCAGAGACTTGCTTGTGCTGGCATGCAGGAAATTTTCCAGAGGAACCTCAGTAGGCAGCAACCATGGCTCTCTGCCTAGCAGTCCATCTCTGCCTCCAGGTGAGAGAAGTTTTCCTCCTGTTTTAAGCCGGGTTTTGAATCCTCTCTAATGGCCAGTGTCCTTGCTGCCATTTTTAATTTTTCCATTGTATCAACACACAGGGCAGAACCTGTACTTTTCACTGCACTATGGCTTGCATTCAGTCCTCAGATTATAACATCCTTTTCCCTAGTGATGGCCTTAGTGTCCTGTCTAAGGCTCTCTATCCTCCTTACTGACATCCCTATCCCAGCTGAAAGGAAATGAAATTGTACTTCTCCTTTTTTGTCACTTAGGAGCAAGGAGACATAGGGCACAATTCTAGCACTGCCTTGCCCCCTGAGCATGGGGTGGTAAGAGAGAATAACATGGTGAGAGAATAAAATCACCTCTGAGTGAGAGAATAAAATCTGTGTACATGGTGTCAAAAACAGTTTCCAAGCAACATGTAGATATTGATAATTATACCACTGCTTCATATAAGGGGTTATCTCCCCATCCTCCCCCAGGCTTGGGGAATGAAACAATTCCACCCTCTCTTTCAGTCCAAGATGAAGTATTTGAATTTCCCAGTGTTGCTGCAGAACACCAGGACCTTGATGGCAGAGCTATCACCCTTGTCACTGGCTCTTCACGAAAAATTTCTGTGCGGCTGCAGCGGGTGACCACCAGCCAAGCAACGCAGACAGAACCACTCTGGCATGAGCCAGGCTGGAATGATTCAGGTTCCCACACTTTCCCCAAAATGAAGTCTAAATTCCATGGAAAATCTGGGAAGAACAAAGGCTTTGCAAGGTGGGAAAATGAAAAGCCCAGCACACAGGCTGATGTAGAACTAGAAGCTGAGGCCCCACAAGATATACAGGATCACAACGGAATAGAAACCCTCCCAGAAAGACAAGAATCTGAGGTGAGTTCCAGAACAAGCCAAGACAGTTTAAAATCTGCTACAGTCTGAAGTCTCACAAGGTTATTTTATTGATTTCAGGATGCTTTTTCATTCAAATTTGTCATCGCTTCTTGCACAAGAGTTACTTTCAGAAGGATGCTAAATCATGCATAGATACCTGTTTTCTACACTGCACATTTACTGTGACACTGCACCTGGGAATTTGGGTTTTGGTGTCAGTATGTGATTTTTAGGGTTGGATACTTTTCATTTTGAAAATCACTAAAATAGCCTGGTGGATATCTGGCCACATTCTGTGCTTGTTGTACCCTTGCACTACACAATTCAGGGCTCCATGTTAGACTCACAATTAGTATTCTAACAAATACAGGAGTCCAGGCCAGGGCAGGATATTGACCTGATGTCTGTTACTGCCACCCATGAAGTTTATACTTCCAAAGCCTCATGCTTTTATTGACCACCTCTGCCAGCATGTAAGTGCCTATTTTCTTCTGCTTACAGGATAGCTGATTGCTCATCCTGAGGCACAGAAAAGTGAAGATGACAACTACAGCAAGTGTCGATGGACTTTCACAGACCACATCTGGCCATAAGGAGTGTTCCCATACCTCGTCCTTTTAAACCCAGCCATCACCCTGTTTTCTTAGCTGAAAGGTGTTATAAGGCACTATTTATTTTCTCACAAGTAAGCCATTTGGATGAACATTGCACAGACACAGCACAACGGATCTCTGCTCTCAGTGTTTTCTTTTGTATGACTTCTGTGGAAACTTCCTCTGCATGCCAGGGAGGATATATTTGGCCTTCTTCAAATGCACTGCATCATTTCAGTATGTCTGCCAGCAACAACAATGGTGAGGACAGAAGCCAAGCATCTAAGTTTGTTCAATAACACTTCTTTCCCGAGGCTTGCAATGATCATTTAAGAAAAGAAGTAGGTGTGTGTTGATTAAATCTCAAACAAAAATCTCTCACAAAGTCCTCTATACTGAAATTCTTTGCACACCTGAGGTTTGAATTTTGGCTGTGTTTACATTGCTACAGTGAAGACATTGTTGTTCGGCACAGTCATACCAGTTCACACTGTGCATCTTTCAAATAGGCAGCACCCGGCTGAGACTGAAGGAATTCCAAGACACTATGTGTTTGTCTGGTTACACCACAATGGAGAAGGGTCATCTTTACCAGCACTGATTATGGTAACATTAGCATGCAATAAACACCTTAGTTTTAAGTGTGTGTGTGTGTCCGTGTCTGTATATATGTGGATGTGATACTTTTCTCTGGCTAGCAAGCTGTACATGTTAAGACTAAATGTTCTGAACAGCAGTCTCCAAATTAGCTGTCTGCTAATATAGGATCTAGCACCTGAATCTATAATAGTATGGTTTGAAGTTGCATTTTGCAGAAGCATTAAATTGTTGAAAGAGCACAGCCCTCAGAGAAAAAGAGAGAAAACCAAAGCAAAATACCACAAAGTTCAAACCTGAAAGACTGGCACATGTGTTAATTTTTTTAACCCATCTCCCCACAAAAGCAGGCGTGTGTGTGTAGCACACACTCTGACTTAAAGCCACACAATTATAAGATGTCCTACAAAATTCAAGTTATTGTACCCTTCAACATGTTATAAGCCTTCAAGATGAGAGTAATTTCATAGACTTTGCTAACACAAAACTGACAGCTGCACTCCTCTGTGGTAATTTAACTGTAAACTGCACTGGGACTACATGATGCATGCCCAGTTTGCATCTTGAATCCTGCAGGTTTCCTTTGTTTTCCAACACAACCAGTAGCAATAGTAAATCTGTGGAGACACAAACAAAAAAAATTTTTTTTAAATTCTCTTCGCTGTTGTAAACTTAAGAGAAATAAGCACTGCACAAGCATTGGTTTCCAAACTAGGATGAGGTCCAGAAGCACGCTTCACTCTTACTGCTGTGGGTAAAGAACGAGCATTAGTAACAACATGGTCTTTATTTCCTGTGGTGGGTCAGGTGACAGGTCACAGCCGGCTGACTGCACAGCTACCGTTGCAGCACACGGCTTGCACACAATGAAAATGATGTGGTGGAGAATTTGAATAGAGAAATTTGGTTATGATCCAGGTTGTTGATGGATCTGTTGAGATAAGCTTCTTAGTGCTTTATAAATGAAATGTTCAATGTGCAACTTCATTCTTAACATTGCATCGTTTTGACCAGCATTTAGTCTGTAGACCTCAGCTCATTTCTTTTAAAAGTTATTTGTAGCCCTCGACTTACTGATCTCATCAATAAATGTCTTGCAAGCCTGGTAGCTTCAGACAGTTACACACTTACCTCAGCAGCAGTTGCAGATCAGGGAGAGTCTGCAGGCTCATGCAGCTGATCCTGCTAAGCAAAATATTGCAGCCTCCAAAGAGAATCACAGAATCATTAAGGCTGGAAGAGACCTCTAAGATCATCAAGTCCAACCTCTGACCAATCACCTTGTCAACTAAACCATGGCACTAAATGCCACATCCAGTTGTTTCTTGAACACCTCCAAGAATGGTGACTCCACCACCTTGCTGGGCAGTGCATTTCAGTGCTTAACAGCCCTGTCCATGAAGAAATTCTTCCTGAAATTGAGAAGGAACAGATGAAAATTTCAAGCACCTGCTACAGCTAGAAACCCTTTGCTTCAGGCATTTAACAAAGGGAACACAGAGTGTGCTGTTAGCAGTTAGTGTTCATGGCCATTGAAAAACAAGAATGACACTGGGTAAAAATGCAGCCTTTTTTCTCACACACACCCCTCTCACTGCCCAAAAAGGAATAGATTTATCATAGACAATGTAATAATTTATTAAAAAAGTATTCACAGGCTATTTATAGAACATGGATCTCCTAGTTCCACAACAAGAATCTGAGTAGGGAGAGCTCACAGGGCTTGAAGAAACATTTTAAGAAGTTGATACTATTTTATTTTTACCTGTGGGGAGGCCTGAATATATGAAATTTTTAAAATCTTTTTCTCTTCTTATTTCAAGTGGACATATTTTTCTGAACAGGGGAAAGACTTTTTTCACAATTTCATTTATTAAAGACAATTTTATTTCCCCAATGTAGGCAAAGGAACAAAGAGTTTCTTGTTCACCCTCTCTAAACAAAATGCAAAACGCATCAGCCATCAGAGATCCTGCCTGAGCTATGTGTCTTTGCTGGTCTTGGTGAAATCGTGCCTGCTAGAAGTACAGAAATTCCAGGAGAGTGTCCAGGAGAAAGTGCGTCATAATGACAAGAATGCTGGATTAATGAAGTAGCTAAAGTCAGATACAATCCCAAATGATGCTGGACACTTCCACCCCATCCATTCTCTCCTGTTCTCAGGATCTTTTAAAAAGCACGGGGGGAGACTGAGGGATTGTTCAAAAAACAAACTCCCCAAAACACCACACAGTGGAAAGAAGGAAGATTATGTCAAACCTTACTTACAGCTTGGTCTGCAAATGCCAAAGAATACAAGCAACAAGAGTAGGTGAAAAATGCAAGTGCTTGGATAGACCCTGTAAGAGATTATTTGGCTGTTTGAGCCAAACCCACTAGGATTTTCTGTGCTTGTGTAAAACCTCTGCAAAGCCTCATGTTGCACATAAGAGAGCTTCAGCTTTGCTTCCAACTTTATGGAGTAGCACTGAGTGCTTCTCAAGGAGTCCGGGGGACATCTGGCTCCCTCAAAGTGAAGTGCAAAGTCAGTTTTGAACCACAGCTCTCTCCTCTGCTCTGAATGTGCCCAGAGTCTATGGAAGTCAGAGTGAGAGCGTGCCCTATACAGCCCCACAAGTTCTTCCTCATGGGAAGCCCAGAATTCTTCAGCTGTGATAGCCTGAGGAGCCACAGGAGGATCCTTGCAGCCTTGGACATGAGTTCTAGAAGCTTTAGGCATCTATATAGAAAATAGCTGCATGTGAAGCATCCTGGACCGAGGCTGGGAAAAAACCAACATAACAAAACAAACAAAAAACCCCACAAAAACAACCAACCCAAAAAAAAAAATCAAATCAAAACAAACCCCACCAAAACTAGAGAACAAATAACAAGACAAAGAGTAAATGCAGGAAGAAGCACACTAAGAGACCTCTTTCACTATGTGACACTAAGCATGGAAGGGGATTCCAATGGAGACAAAAGGTGGGGGGGGAGGGAAGGAAGGAAGGA